>JAVJIX010000137.1:1777500-1972500 GCA_036785185.1 Paratrypauchen microcephalus
TTCAACATTGTTTCAGCATTGAGTTGAAACCAGTAACACACACACACACACACACACACACACACGCACACGCACGCACACACTTCATTAATCTATAGTTGATTGACCTTATCGATCAACTTACGATTAATTGATAAGCGGCGTTTTTCACCTGAATTTTACTGTTTCAATAGGGTCTTTAAGAATATAAGTTATAGTAACATAACACTGAGTCAAAAATATATCATAGTATTATTATATTGTATATTCCTCAATTAATTATTCCTTAGTAAAAAGCAGACGAATGTATTGATGCTGAATAACAAAATACGGTAATCCCTCGCTCTATCGCGGTTTTCGGATTTATTTATTTATTTATTTTTTCAATTTTCTTTTCATAGTGTAACTTTTTTTTTTATAGTGTGACATTGTGTTCTGCATCCTGATTGGCTAAGAGACTAGACCAGAACTAAACCAGGTCTAGACCAGGTCTAGACCAGAACTAAACCTGGACTGGACCTTGACTAAACCAGGACTGGACCAGGTCTAGACCTGGACTAAACCGGGATTAAACCACCACGGGCCACTCTTTGCTAATTTCGTGCGGCTGGTTTGTGGCTGGGGCTGAGAGTACGTGGTGTGGGCGCCGCGGATCGTTTTTGTGCTCGCAGTGTACACGCAGCCTTGCGCATCACCACCGGCCGGTGGTGGTGCACGTGGAGCACGCGTTGTGTCCCAGGACATGTCAGTGCCGTTGAATGAGCACGAAAACATGTGAACAAGCAAGTCATTCAAGTCATCGTGTCTCAAGTCAAGTCCCGAGTCCTACACTTCCAAGTCCGAGTCAAGTCTCAAGTATTTCATTTTTTGTCGAGTCAACTCACAAGTCATAAAAACAGCGAGTCCAAGTCACTAAGTCTTAAGTCCCCATGTCTGACTACTACTACTACTACTACTACTACTACTACTACTACTACTACTACTACTACTACTACTACTACTACTACTACTACTACTACTACTACTGCTACTGCTACTGCTACTGCTACTACTACTGCTACTACTACTACTACTACTACTATTTTGTGAGCTCTAAGTCATGTTATAATCCTGTTATCTCCCCAAAAACAGACCTGGAGCTGTGTTTTGTTTCATTCACATGTTTGAGTAACACTTAATAATAATAATAATAATAATAATAATAATAATAATAATAATAATAATAATAATAATAATAATAATAATAATAATAATAATAATAATTAGTCTGTCTACATCTCCAAAGCTCAAAATTCTCTGTTCCACCTTGTGATGTCACAAAGCTGTAATTTTCAAGTTAACAGCTCCTTTTACTTTTAGTTCAGTAGAGATCAGCAATTCCAGGGCTGAAATGATCCAAATAATTATCGTGAAGGACTATGGAGTTTAAAAACACAGTGGAGCACTTCCGGTATTCCCACATGACATCACCACGTGGAACAGAGTGTTTTCTGTTTGAGAGAAACATGCAGGGTTTGTGTGTTAAACAGGTGAATGAAACAAAACACAACTCCGGGTACATTTTTGATGAGTAAACAACATTATAACTTAAAATGGTGTAATGTGGGCTTTTTAAAGGTGCACTTAGTCACTTTTCTGTCACTAAGCAACAGTATCTAAATGCTATGTTGTCATATTTATTGAAATGTTTGGAGGTTTCCTTCTACTCATTGTACGAATTAATAACAAGAATTAAAGGTGTTGGTAGCGTTGAAGCAGAGCAAAGGATTATGGTCTATGTAGTTCCTTGTACTTTTTAGCTCCTGTGTTTAGGCAGAGGAGCTCGGAATGCTACAGTGTCCCTGAAAACAATTCCGAGGATGTTTTTATTTTTGATTTCATCTACAGACCTGAAACTTGAGACACTGTAGCTGGACTAATTCAATTTGATGCATTTTGTAAATCTGTAACATCAATTTTGTTTCAGATTTAACAGACAGCAGCAGTTTCCAGAGAGCAAAATTCTGGGTAAAGGAGCTACAGAACTGTGAAGAGGTAAAATATAAAATGTTATTTCATTATTTCATCTGGTTATTAGCTTAGAGTTCTCATTGTTCAAATCCAAGTAACTCTGCCCTCTTACGCTTACGGGTAAAAACAAAATATTTTATCGGAAGTGCCTTTCGTTTTGACGGTGACGGCGTTTTGGGGGCTTAGTTAAAAACACAAAAAACTGAAACCGCCCTCCAAAGTGGAAAACTTGAATACGCTCCGCCGTAGCGTTTTCGTCTACACTGCCCAAGACGCAAAACTCTGTTCAAATCTGCGTACGCGTTTACGTCTCCATTTCTGGATATTTATATTTATTAAGTAAATTAAGTTAAATAAATTAAAGTAAAATTAAATTCAATAAAAAAGTTAAGTAAATTAAATTAAGTAAATAAAGGAAGATTCTATACATGCACGCGGACATAGTGATAATATATCCCAGCACCACCTAGCCGCCTTGCGTGGTTTACACCTGGCCATATCACAAGTGAGATGGTCTGGGAGCCACCTACTGAATATCTCGTAGTGGAGGTGTGGTTTACGATTGCCAACGGCCGTTTATTGGGCGTTACGAATGTCTATCATTTGGCGTATACGTAGTAGTTAGAGCGACAACCGGGGAGAAGAGAAGGAAACGCTGCCATTTTCCCCAATCTCCGCGAAAACAGAAGGCAAAACAAAAATACGATTAAACAATGGCACCGAACGATTACTGCCGTTTGTGTAAGATAAATATGAGAGAAGGTGGACCCTCTGTATTTTTGTTGCAGAGTACGCGTCACCGTTTTTCCACCCCTCCCCGCTCTCTGATTGGCTCCCCCGGTCAGGATCCCTCGCTTAGCCTCATTGCCAGGCTGTCTTTCAGATTGGAACGATTGTGCAAAGCAGCCTGGGATTTCCCAGGTTACTAGCCGCCCAGCATACTTACCCAATCGAATTCCACACACTTTTGCATCTCCGTATGCACGCAGATTTCCTCCCGAAAACGCTCGTCTTAACGCAGAATAAAAAGTGAAGACGCGACGCCACTTTGCGTCTACTGTTCAGACCGTCATCATATAAACGTAGCCTCAGTCAGCTTCTCAAGTCCTCAGTAGGGACTGATTCAGTTTTTTCAGGTCTGATATCGATATTAAGTCTTGGTGACACTTACTTCCTCAAACTTTCCTCTAACTTTTGGTTGAGGGTCCGTCACCTGTTTGTTTCTATGGATATGTCATTGCTCTGCCTGGAATGTTCCACAGTATGACATTAAACAGCTCTACCTTACATTTATTCAATTACAGGTGGTGTTATAGCTCAGAAATGCTTAGAAAAACAGGCATTTTTACTGTGATTACACAAGCATTTCAGAACTTTAAACCATAAATTAAGTGCATATGACAGATTTTCACTTAACTTGGTGGGATTATAACAATAGCAAATATAATTATAGTTTTACACCAATCAAGAATCAATTTGTGAAGAATAGAGTGGAGACAGAGAGCAAAGGAGAAATTGTTTACTGAATTGTGTTTCTCTATCATGGACTGTATAAAGAAGTGAATGTGACGTCACCCACAGCGTTTGTCTCCAGTCAAATGAAGCTCGCGAGGCTAACAGTTATAGGGGTGAATTTGGAGCTAGGACTATATTAGAAAAATATTTTTTAGCTGACAAAATTGCGAAATAAAAGCTTAGAGTGGGATGATATGAACATTTAATGACTAAAATGAGGGAGCTCAGAGCAGCAGTTACAGAGAGAGGGGCCACAGTATTCCAATGTAAGTCGATGGGAGCCAGTGTCAGTAGGAGCCGGAAGAGCCGCATGTGAACTTCCTGTTTGGAACATGCCGGCTAGTGTGTTAGCTTTGTCCATTTATATACAGCTCTGGAAAAAAATAAGAGACCATTGCGTTTTTTTCAGAAATCAGCATCTCCACATGTATTACAGCCATTCCATTCCAGCATCTGTTGAATTCCAACACAAACACAAAGCTGAGCTACGTCAGTTCTTGCACCAGGAGTGGAATAAAGTCACCCAAGAACAATGTGAAAGACTTGTGGAGAGCATGCCAAGACGCATGAAAGCTGTGATTAAAAATAAGGGTTATTGCACCGAATATTGATTTCTGAACTATTCTTAAAGGTACAGTGTGTAGGATTCGTGGCGCATAGGTGGTTAGTAGCTATTCCACTTCCTCTTTTGGCTACGGCAGACCTCGAGGGTCACCCGGGTGCGCCGTAGCGCCGACAGCTCGCGTGCCCGCGCACGAATCGCGCGCCGCTGTATACATAAAACGCGGTCCCCCGTTCACTTTTTTTTTTCTTTTCGCATGAAAACACACAATCCCGATCATGATTCATGACAATCTACACATCAAATGAAACCTTACAGTCTCCTCTTTTTGACTATGCAATTCATTTCCCTGCAAAACAATCACTCCCCGAGCACATGGGGCTTTTATCCAGAAAAGCACAAAACGAGGTTTGTTAGCTTACCTTTGAAGGCTCTGCACAGGTCAAACTCTGTATTTCACCATAAACTTGGTCTCAATCTGTCCATAAGGATCCAGCGAATAAAATCCAGTAAAACAATTTAGTCCAAAATACGTGTTATATCCATTACGATGTGTGATACAGCAGCATGCTTGTTTACACGAGGCTCCCCCCTTCCCCCCTCCCCTTCCCCTTCTCTCCTTCGCTCCTCCGCTCCCACATGCAGCGCGGCTGAGCAGCTGCTAGCAGGAGCCGAGGCGAAGGATGAGCCCAAATGTCCTTCTGTGGCTCTCGTATTCAAAATGGCTGCCTCTATATGGGGAAGATCCCCCTTTTATGTGACTATATCTAAGTCCAAAAGAATACTTTGATTTCATGATGGAAGTGAAAAGGCTTGGAAAACACTGTATTTTTGAATGGGTATCTTCAATTTCAGTAATTAACAGGTAAAAATCTTACACACTGTCCCTTTAAGTGTAAACATTAGTATTATGTTGTTTTAAAATGAATTTGATCTTGTTTCTTTGCATTGTTTGAGGTCTGAAAACATGTATCTTTTTTTTTGTTATTTTAACCATTTGTCATTTTCTGCAAATAAATGCTCTAAACGATCATATTTTTATTTGGAATTTGGGGGAAATGTTGTCAGTAGTTCATAGACTCAAACAAAAATGTTCCTTTTGCCCAAACACATACCTATAAGTAGTAACATCAGAAAAAAATGATAATTTTGCAGTGGTCTCTTATTTTATTTCTAGAGCTGTAAGTCTGTGGTCTCTGTGGTCTCTGTGTGTCTGTTGCAGCACTGTAAGATCTATCTGTGTGGAACCAAAAACGATCTGATCCAAGGAGACAGGAGCCTCAGACAGATTGACTTTCACGACACCCAAGACTTTGCTGAAGGTACAAATACTACTACAATAACTACTACTACTACTATTATTACTACTGCTACTACTACTTCTATCAATGCTGAATGAATTTTGTGAGCTTTAAGTCATGTTAGAATATTGTTAACCCGTCAAAAACATACCTGGAGCTGTTATGTTTCATTTATAATCCTGCATTAAGCTCAAAATGCTTTGTTCCACCTTGTGATGTCATGTAGGGGTAATTTTCAAGTTGGCATCTACTTTTGTTTACCCTTTATTTAGTAGAGATCAGCAATTCCAGGGCTGGGATCATCCAAATGATTCTAGTGAAGGTGTACGGAGTTTATAAACACAGGTGACATCACAAGGTGTTTTCAGGTTTTGTGTATTTTGTTTGAATGAAACAAAACACAACTCCAGGTGTGTTTGTGATGAGGAAACATCATAACAGATCAGAAATAGTGTAATATAGACCCTTTAATAACCAAGGACAGCAGTATAGATGGCTTTTTAGTGGATTGTTGGTCCGTCACCTGCTTGTCTCCGTGGAAACATTAGAATGTTCCACAGTATGGCATTAAACTCATCTCATTTGTGAAGAGGTGACCCCGCTCTCAGCAAGAATACAATAAAAACACATGCAACCGAGATGAGTTTAATGCCATACTGTGGGACATTACAAAGTTGCAGTGTTCTCTCTTGTGTCGGTATTACAAAACCTGCAATCTTTTGTGTTTCAGAAATCGGAGCACAGCATTTCGAGACCTCGAGTAAAACGGGAAACAACGTGGGTGAGTCAATGCTATGTCTATATTTGGTCATTTAGGAAGTGAGCTAGAATTAGAAATAATTATTCATATTCTATATTTGTTAACGTGCCTCAAAATAATTACAGTAAATACAAGTTGGTCATTTTGCAAATTAGAAAATCTGGAAAAGAGTGGGCATTATGCTGAATTTTGTTATAACGTTGCTTTCTACCATGTTAGAGCATTTTTCTCTCATCAAAAACATGCCTGAGGAGGTTTTAGATGCCATCCATGCGTGTTTGACTAATCTAGCGATCTCTCCCAAGCCCTATTCGAACCCTTCTTATGGTCTGTACGAGACTCCGCCCACAAGTCTACATCTCCCATGCTCCTCCACGGCAATTCTCCATAAATATACAAAAAAATTATACAAAACTGTACACAACAACTTCACAAACCTGACGTGATGTGCAGGAGTTTCATTAGCGGATGGACTCTGATTGTGTTGTGACAGCGCTCTGAAGGGGGAGTGACTTAGCGCGGGGAGAGCAAAGATAGGAGAAACTCAGAACCTCAAAAACAAAACCTTATAAAACATGTTAATATCGTATTTTCAGGAAATATAGGATAAAAGATAACACGGTGAGCTAAATGGTGATCTTATGTTATTCTCAGAAGTTTGTGGGTTAGGGTTAGAATCACACAATGCTTCCGGAACAAAAGTAGTGAAATTTTTCTTGGTTTAGGTCACTAATAAAGAAAAAGTAAATCTGATTGGCTATAGTTTCCAAGATATAGCATTGGGTCAAAATAGGAAATTTATCCAAAATAAGGCAAAAACGGTAGTTTATCAGAAGGTACAGTGTGTCTAAAAGCAACCAGTTCTATCTGGAAGCCTGTCTGCACATTCCAATACATTCATTTTAATATGTCTAGAGTTTTAACATCAAATATGTTTTGATTTCACATAAGAGAGATGCCTCGAAATTCTGTTCACCTGATGTCTTAAGATATTTCTTGTTTATTTCTTGACGGATAAAGAAGTGCAAAAATATAAATATTATTTTTAAGCAAAAATGCCTAAATCTATTGTATAAACAGATGTGATTTTGATGTAAAACAATATCATTAAATATCTTTAATACATTAGCTAACCAACACAGTTAGCAATTGATTTTCAGTTCATCTTATCAATATAAATGAGATTTAGCCACTTTATCTCGGAAGCAGATCGAGTCCAAAATACATATAATAGGGTAAATAAATAAATAATAATAATAATAGTGTAAATAAATATGCACATAAATACATGAATGAATAAATAAATAAATAGAAAATAGAACGAAAACAAGGAACGAAAACAAACAAAATATAGAAGGAAACTGAAACTGTGAGGTTACCCAAAGAGGAAAAGCAGGAAGGAACTTTGTAAATATTATGTGGCAACCCTAAAATACAGATGCACACATGCAAACTTTTGTATGTGTGTTAGTCTTATCTTTTGTTATTTCTTATTTTTATTTAGTTGTTAATGTGCTGCATGTACATACCCTCAAAAATGATTAAAATGATAAATTAGACTTGTACTTAGGCAAACTTTATTGATCCACAAGGGAAATTATAAAAATAAATAAATAAAATGGCATTTTATAAGGAGAAATGAGAAAAATTAACTGAGAAAACGACTGTGAAACTGTGAGGATTTCTGCAGAATCAATAATGGAAGCAACAAAGTTATCATTTATCTCAAGCAAAAAAAAACATTTTATATTCTGTTCTGAACGATCCGAAAATATTCAAAGGGAAATGTCTTCTGCGTTTGAGAAACACGTGATATAAATTAGCAGCTGTGGTTGGATCATCTCAACTTTGAACAGACGAAAATTTGGAATTACAAAATATTTTATAATTTTACCTCATGCCTGGACTAAAGCTGCTTCTTTTATTTTAGAGATGTTTTTTAAATAGCATTTTTGTAAAGCAACCTCACTTTTTCATTGCTTATTCATAACATAAACTCTTACCAGTCTGAAAACAATTCTATTTACTGCTTTTTTTCCTTTTTAATAAAGAAATACAATTATTATAAATATTTATAATATTTTGCAGAATTGAGTTAAGCATTTTGGCCCGGCCCTCCACACTATTTTCTGTTTCTCACGTGGCCCATGGAAAAAATACTTGCCAAGCCCTGAAAGAGAATGTAGAAGGGACTGGCTGCTTAGACTTAAAGCTGCATTGTGTAACTTTTCAGCTGGAGGGTCCGTCACCTCCTTATTTCTATGGAAATGTCATCACTCTGTCTGGAATGTCCCATAGTATGACATTAAACAGCTCTGGTTTACATTTATTCAACTACAGGTGGTTTTATAGCTCAAAAATACCTAGAAAAACAGGCATTCTGACTGACTGTGAGCGGGGTCGCCTCTCCACAGATCTGACCTGTTTCTTTGTCTGGATTGGCCTCCATGAAGAAAGAAAGGTTTAATGTTGTACTGTGAAATTCCAGACAAAGCAATAACATCTCCATGGAGAAAATTATTAACTATCTTATTTCTTTTGTTTGTCTTCTTTTGTCCCTTCATGTAAAGCATCTTTGAAAAAGTGCTCTACAATTATTATTATTATTATTATTATTATTTATTAAAGCATTTGACGGCCCCTCCACCAGCAAAGTTACACAATGCACCTATAGGATTAAATTCTACTTGAAAAAAAATCTCTTCAAAGTTCAAAGTCAGCTTTATTGTCAATTCTGCCATATGTGTTCAACATACAGTGAATCGAAATTTCGTTTCTCTCTGGCCAAGTAGTGCAAAAAGACAGTGTACAGAATACAACATGAAGACAAAACACAACAAAAACTATCTAAGACAGAGATCTAAAGTTAAAACTAAAGTCTACGGTCTAAAATCTTAAAACAGTGCAACATAATAAATAGCCTATACTATATACAGATTTCCAAAGTGTGCAGTGTGCATCAAAATGTGCAATGGAAGATACAGCAGTGAATTGGTCATGTGCAGTAGAATGTGCATTGGAGTTAAGATAAATAAAAATAAGTGTGCAACAGTAGTAATTCTAGTGCAACAGGAGTAAACAACAGTACTAAAAATTCCAGTAGTAAATGTGCAATAACAGTAGTAAACAACAGTGCAACGGGGGTAAAAATCAATAACAGGAGTAAACAACAGTACTAAAAATTCCAGTAGTAAATGTAAGTGTGCAATAACAGTAGTAAACAACAGTGCAACAGGAGTAAAATCCAGTAGTAAATGTAAATGTGCAACAGTGCAACGGTCGTCCTTAGCAGCAGTTTTTTTTAAAGTGTCTAGAGTGATGTGTCTTTTATGGAATACAGGTTATGCCAATATGGGGGGTGGGGGGTGGGAGATGGGTAAGGTGGGAGTTCGGGTGTGAGTTCAGCCTCCTGACAGCCTGGTGGTTGAAGCTGTTTGAAAGCCTGGTGGAGTGGGCCCGGAGACTCCGGTACCTTCTCCCCGAGGGCAGGAGGCTGAACAGGCTATGTGCGGGGTGGCTCGGGTCACCCACAATGCTGGACGCTCTGCGGGTGAGCCGGGTGTTAAAAATGTCTAGGAGGGAGGGGAGAGAGACACCAGCGATCCTCCCAGCTGCATTCACTATGCGCTGCAGGGCTTTCCTGTTCTGTTCAGTGCAGCTCCCGTACCACACAGTGATGCAGCTGGTCAGGACGCTCTCAATGGTGCCTCTTAAAAAATCTCTTTAAAAATATAATATATTTAAAAATATATTTTAAATTATTGGTTCAAATATGTTAAAAAATTACCTACATTTTCCTCGACAGATGAGTTGTTCCAGAAAGTTGCAGAAGATTACAATGACTCAGCATTACAGTTTATGACAGGTGAGTGTGCTTTATGTGGTACAGAGGCTATCAGCACAACACTGACGAACGCTGATCTGTTTGATATTTATTTTCATTTAATTATAGATGTGTTTTAAAGGCTCTATATGACATAAAATTGACTCTTGTGAGCTTTTAGTCGTGTTATAATGTTGTTTCCTCCTCAAAAACATACCCAGAGTTGTGTTTTGTTTCATTCACACACATGTTTTGAGTAATCCTGTCTACGTCTCCAAACCTCAAAATGCTCCGTTCCACCTTGTGATGTCATGAAGTGGTAGTTTTCAAGTGAACAGCTGCATTTTACCTTTTGTTTGGAACTTTATTGCCAAAAGTGCAAATATCACAGGCAATTTCTATCGTAATAAACAATAACGTGTTGAGATCGGACTCTAAACCCCAGTTATATGTAAATAAATACAGTAGACAGGTGAGGCATACAGATTAAAAAAACAAACAAAAAAACAAAGCTCAATCAAATAGAGATGGCACGTGCGACCATCGCCTTAAAAAATGTCCTGGAGGCATTTTGAGTTATTCAGATTCTGAAAGTGTAGATTCTACGCTTTCCAACGATGCCTTACACCTGGAAATCTGAGAACATTTGAAGAATTTGTGGACATTTGAAAGCAGCACATGGGATTTTGCAAAGCTGTGTAAAAAGCTTTACATTTTAAGTTGAAGTTGGCAGTCAGACACTCCATCTGATAGACGTATTTTAATTTTTGTGTCCATTGAAGAGATCGGCAATTCCAAGTCTGAAATTATACAAATGATTCTAGTGAAGGTGTGTGGCATTTTAAAATACCGTGGAGTGTGTTTGAGAGAAAAACTCAGCCTAAATATTGCCAAAAATTTTGAAAAATTTTTGAAAAAATGTTTTGCTCTTAAAGAGAACATTTATAATTTGAAAGGTTATGGAGACTTAATTTTGCCTAAAACCACTTGTAAAAGTTTCTGTGTAACTGTATGTGGGGTAAAAATGTGGAATGCTCTGGATTTACAGCAAAAGCTCTGCCAAAATATTCACAAATTTAAGTTCCCTTATAAAGATATAAGGGAATACAGAGAGAGACGAGTTTGAATGTACGGAAGTCGACAGAGGTCGTATTCATGAGCAATATTTTTTCTTCTCTGTTATCCCAAGATAATGAGATAATTAATTTGAGATCTCGAGAAAACAAAACAGTTATTCCATGATCTCGAGAAAACAACTGAAATGTCTACCACCACGTTATGACAGGCTGACTTCGGGGCTATTTCCTCATTCTGAATAGACACATTTTTGGTCATTAGAATGTCTGGAATAATAATCGATCAGCTGATCAGCCAATATTTTTGATCAGGGGTTGACACAGGGGGAGATTGCATTACGTCTTTTAATTTGGGATAATTTCAAGATTAGTCCGCGGCACCTCCGCAGAAGACTGGCCCGGCTTTTTTTTTTTTACGGACGGAGATACAGTGATCCAGCTGAGGTCATAGGTTTGTTTTCTCAAGATCTCGAAATAACAGTTTTGTTTTCTCGTTATCACAAATTAATTGTTGTTTTCTCGAGATCGCAAGTTAATTTTCTCGTTATTAAGGTGGAAAATAATCATTACGAACATGGCCTCTGTCGGCTTCCGTAAAAATGAATTAAATAGCACTTTTTTGTATAATTTTTGTGCTTTGGTATCTGCTGTATGTGTGTTATTGTAGTTGTGCTTCCATTGTTGGTATTTTTTGTGCTTACCATTGCTGGTGTGTTTACTTGTTGCAGACTTTAAATGTTCCTGATCGAAACTTTATGTGTAATTTATTGTCCCTGATCAAAAGTGTTTTTTTTGTTTTTTGTTTTTTTGTACGAGAATGGCATTTGCCTTTGTTTTGTTTTGTTTTGTTTTGTGTTTTTCAACTGAACTGACATGGAAGCTAAATCAATAATTTAAGTTATGTTTTGGAAGATAGGGGTGGGATTCAATAAGTTTTTCTTCTTCCCACTCCTTTTCGAGCAAAAAAAAGTGAATGTATTTGACTGTGTTTTGGTTATATGTATTTATTTCCTTGTGTTGACCTGCTCGAAATGAATACATAAATGAAGGAAATGAAATATGCAGGGTTTGTGTGTTAAACATGAATGAAACAAAACACAACTCCAGGTCTGTTTGTGATGAGGAAACAACATTATAACATAGATCAGAAAAAGTGTTAAATTAGGGATGGGGCCGATCCGATCCAGTATCTGTATCGGGTTCCGATATCAACGTAATTCACGGATCAGAAATTCCGATCCAACCTGCGAAAATTTCCGATCCATGAGCCATGTCTGTATTATCTGCTGAAATAACGTCACGAGCTCTGCTCCTGCTTTGGAATGGATTTCCTGAACGGAGGTGGATCTCAATGAGTCACAGTTACGGAGCCCCCCACCCTCCCCCTGACCGGCACCTCTCTCCCTCTCGCTCAGAACACGCGGAGCGCTCCGCCTGGTTTGCGGCTCCGGTGCAAACTGTTCCCTGCTACTGCAGGACTGCTTACAAACTGTTTTCCCTGCTAGCTGGACTCTGTCCCCCTCCCTAGTTCACGCGAGGGTCCGCGGATCCACATGCTCTCTCGGCCTTCCACTGTCTCCGCGCTGCTCTCTGGTTCAGGGGCCAAACTGGGGAACTTCCTGGTCTTGCGAGAAATGGCGCATAGTGGTGCACTAAAGGGGGCCACATTAAAGGGGGAACCATTAATGTTAATTTGTGGGTTTATTTTGTTTTCTTAAGTCTCTTAGTTAATTAAGTCATACCATATGGGGGTTATTTAAGTATTTTCTTTATTATGTTGAATTGCAGGTGTTTTATCATTATGGGGACCCTTATTTGCAGTTAAACAACAATAATGATGATAATATGGAAAACAAACAGTTTTGATATCGGAATAGTATTGGTATCGGCTGACATCCAAATTCAGGTATCGGGATTGGATCGGAAGTGGAAAAATGTGGATCGGTGCATCCCTATGTTAAATGGGCCCTTTAAAATATATATAGTCATTTCATAATTTTCTTCTTTCTTTCACAGAGGAGACAGGAGTGGACCTGGGTCAGAAAAAGGATTCGTACTTCTACACCTGTTGCCACACCAACTGAATGTACAAAGTTTTGAATGCTGGGACAATGAACCAGGTCTGGACCCGAACCAGGTCTAAACCAGGACTAAACAAGGTCTTAACCGAGACTTAAAGACTTGAATGAACTCCGGTTTGTATTTAAAACATCAAAAATTGCACACAAACTGAAACTGGAATCTCTCAAATTGTGCTGCGGACTTTGTTTTGAGGAAACTAAAAAAGAAAAACAAACCAAAAGAGGGAAGAGTCTGGAAATTGTTCAAGTTTACAGTGAAATCTGCTGCCTGAGAATGTTACAGGGGATACGGTTTTATTTCTGATCGACGCTGCATTCATTTTGTGCTCAAATAATACAACGAACAAAGCTGACAATTGTAAAGATAGTTGCAAATCATGACGCAAGTTTATCTGCGTAACTTTTCTGGTGAGGGGTTCGCCACCTGCTTGTTTCCATGGAGATGTTATTGCGATTGCTATCAGGTGTTGAACTTGTTTTAATTTTAATTTTATGGTCAAACAAAGACCCAAAAATACATACAAACCATAGACTGTATATATAAATGGACATAGCTAACCTGCTAGCCGCTGTGTTCCAAACAGGAAGTGAGCATGGGGGTGCTTGCGGCTCCATCGGCTCTGGATCCAGTTGACTTTGTATTGAAAAAATATTGCCTCTCTCTGTAAATCCTGGTGTTTTTATTTGACTATTTTTGTCCATAAATTAAGATATGAACAGTAATAAGAAACGAACCAGGCATCTTCTTTCGCCGAGGTCACTCCCGCTATTGTTAGCATGAGTTTGATTGACAGCATTGCTAAGGGAAGGGGCGTTACCTTCAGCAACCTCACTCCTGATTGGCTCTTTGGTTGTTATGCTACTCGAGGCCTGTATTACAAATATGGAACTCCAGCCTCGATGAGCTTCATTTGACTGGAGCCGAACATCACACTCCCCTGGTCCACTTCTTTATACAGGCTATGATGCATACTGTCACCTCTCCACAGATCTGACTTTCACCTCGACAACAGTGGGTAGACCCTCCACCAGAAAAGTTCCATCGTGCATCTTTAAATTTGCTCCACTCCTCCTCACCACCATTTTTCTTTCTTTTATGCCATTTGCCCTTCACATCGCAGTGAACCAGAGCAGGGAAATGACTTGATGGGGCAGTGGGTGGCTTGCCTAGAGGCACATTGGACAGGAATCGAACCCTCAATTTTCTAAACGGGTGCCTAAACCCCCAGTTTACAGCCTTTTACTTCTGAAATAACAAAATAAAACTTCACAAAACTGGATATTCTAATCACATGCAGAATCTACTTTGCAAAATGTTCAGCAGTGCATGGCTATGAAATATCAAAGGTGCACTATGTCACTTTTTGGTTAGGGGCCTTCCAAATGCTTGTTTCTATGGATAAGTCCTTGCTCTGCCTGAAATGTTCCACAGTATTACTTTAAACAGCTCTACTTTACATTTATTCCTTGGTTTTATAGCTCAAAAATACGTAGAAACAGGCATTGTGACTGTGCTCGGGGTCGCCTCTCCACTGATCTGACGTGTATCTTGGTCTGGTTTCGTCTCCATGAGGATAGAAAGGTTTAATACCATACTGTGGAACATTCCAGACAAAGCAATAACATCTCCATGAAGACAAGCAGATGACAGCTCCTCCACCAGAAAAGTTAGACTTTGCACCTTTAACGTTTCTGAAAGAGGAAAATGTTCTTTTTAGATCGTTTTATATATTGTTCTCAAATCTACAGGTACTGTCCTTTCTCTCACGATTGTATTTATTTTAGTTTTTTTTAATTGTGTTTCCATGGGGACACTGCTGCTGCAGGTTTGACGTGCCATTTGTTGATTGATATATTTGGAAGCACTAAGTTGCGTTGCGGTTTGAGCTTCTGAGATGATGTTCAAATGTGTTCAAATTAAACTCAAATGGAACTCTAGTGTATTTATGTTGTTTAAATAAGATGCCACCACCTTCTAGGCAAGTTTTGTATAGCACAAAGTAATGCAAAGGACAGAATCAGAAATACATTACGATCACAATACAAACAAATCAAAACATAAATAAAAAATAAAGAGAGAGAAAACTGCAGAATAAAAACCTTTCAGTCATACGCAACTAAACAGAACCATTTTGAGCCTGGATTTAAACAGTAAAAGTAGAGTCCGGTCTCACATGTTCAGGGAGACTGTTCCAGGTTTTGGCTGCAGAAAACTGAAACGCTGACCGTGTTTAGTCCTGACTCTGGGCACCAGCAGGAGGCCGGTCCCTGAGCGCCTCAGAGTGCAGATGGTTCATGTGGCACTAACATGTCACAGATGTACTTTGGTGCGAGGCCACGGAGAGACTTCAACACAAGCAGAGCAACTTGAAAGTCTTTTCTCAGAGATGGGGCAGAGAGAAGAGAGACAGAAAGAGAGAGAAAGAAGTGAGACAGAGAGAGAGAGACAGACAGAGAAACAGAGAGAGACAGACAGAGAGAGAGAGACGGACAGAGACAGACAGACGGAGAGAGAGAGAGAGAGAAAGACAGAGAAACAGAGACAGACAGACAGAGAGAGACGGACAGAGAGACAGAAAGAGAGAGACAGACAGACAGAGAGAGACGGATAGAGAGACAGAGAGAGAAACGGAGAGACAGACAGAGAGAGACAGACAGAGAGAGAAACAGACAGAGAGACAGACAGAGAGAGAGAAAGAGAGAAAAACAGAGAGACAGAAGCATTACAGCAGCCTCCAGGGGGCGCCAGGTGAACACAACAGGAACAGCCTCACTCTTACTCCGCTCTGGTGTTTCAGTTGGTGTTTGAAATGGTTCATTCCCTCAGAGTATTTCCTCTGGAAGGTCTTCTGCCACATTTGTTGCCACATATGGTGTAAAAAGTCTTCGTGGATGTGGGAAAAACAAACGGCTCATTTCACACAGTCCAACAGTCCCTTATCTGTGTCCTTTGAACTGCACATGCTTCAGTTCTTTGTTGGTTCAAATCCCCCTCTGCGCAGTGCGTGAGCCAAGCAGCACAAAAACCTGAGCTAAAACAATTTCAAAAGTAACTCTGTGTAAGGTTTTTATTTTAAATTCCATATACATGACCTGTCCATGTCCCCACATATGAGCAGTGGTGGATGAAGTACTCAATTTTGTTACTTACAGTATGTAAAAGTACAGCTACAGGAGCAAAAAGTTACTCAAGAAAATGTAAAAGTATCACATGAAAAATCTACTTAAAGGTGCACTGTGTAACTTTTTGCTTGTTTCTATGCATACGTCATTGCTCTGCCTGAACTATCCCACAGTGTGACATTAAACAGCTCTACTCTACATTATTCAATTACAGGTGGTTTTATTGCTAAAAAACAAGCATTCTGACTGTTCACAGATCTGACCTGTAACTTGGTCTGGTTTGGTGTCCATGGAGATAGAAAGTTTAGTTTAATGCTATACTGTGAAACGTTCCAATCATGACCAATCAGAGTGCCGAGATATGAACAGTGGTGGATGAAGTACTCAATTTTCTTACTCTAGTAAAAGTATCACATGGAAAAAATCTACTGACATAAAAGTATTAAAGTACCTGTTTAAAATGTATATTAAGATATTTAATGATATTGTTTTACATTGCATCTGTTTATACAATAGATTTAGGCATTTTTGCTTAAAAATATTTATATTTTGAAAATATTTAACTTGCACTTCTTTATCCGTCAAGAAATAAACAAGAAATATCTTAAGACATCAGGTGCACACAATTTCAAGGCATCTCTCTTATGTGAAATCAAAAAATATTTGATGTTAAAACTCTAGACATATTAAAATGAATGTATTGGAATGTGCAGACAGGCTTTCAGATAGAACTGGTTGCTTGTAGACACACTGTACCTTCTGATAAACTACTGTTTTTGTCTTATTTTGCATAAATTTCCTATTTTGACCCAATACTATATCTTGGAAACTATAGCCAATCAGCACTTCTGATTTACTTTTTCTTTATTAGTGACCTAAACCAAGAAAAATTTCACTACTTTTGTGTTTTTAGCCAAAGCATTCTATCCCAACGTAGTACCAGGAAATGTTGTAGGAAACTGATCTGATTGGACAGATTTTCCCTAATTAAAACTTAATTTTTTGATTCCTTTACCACAAGCCCCGCCCACTGAAGAGAACAGCCAATAGGAAACAGCCTCTGTCCTCGCTCAGTGGATTGCGTTTGCCTTGGCGTCTTGGGTCTTTACTGCAAATTTCACACTCTGACTGTTGAATTTGTTGAAAATTCACCTACTGAAGTCTAAAATAAAAACAGTTCAAACACATTTTTTCCAGAGTTAAAAAAGTGAGAAATTCAGCGGCATTTAAAATTCAAAACAGTGAATCATTCATTGAGTCATGCAAGTCCCTGCCCTCCATCTGAAATTATAACTAATAGAGGTGGGACAAGACAAGATTTTGGAATTATTTAGGCTGTAATAAATACATTGTGTGTGTCAGTTCCTAGTTTTAGCCTCACTAGTTTTTATTTACTTTAATATTTTGAACTATTTTTTCAATCCAAGCGTAAAAACATAAGGGAAAAAATCTCACAAGATCATTTTTACCAGTGTGTGGCAATTTTGTCTCGCAAGATCTTGTCTCATCACCGTAATAATAAACAAATATTTTTTTACGATGACAAAAACGGCTTGAGTTAGACTATCCATATTATTTTATTGTGCGTCACAGAACAGTTTTAAATATGAACACGTCAACAATTCGACAAACTATCTCAGCAGTTACATTTTCATAGACTTTTCTTACAAATGTCCACAGAGCTTCTATTTTACAGTCTAACAAAATCCTTCCCCGAAAACCTCAAAGTTCAGTCTCGTAGTCCATCCGAGGTACAGGTAGATTCTTCTAGTTAAAATACAGGTCCTGGATCGAGATCAGGTCCAGAACGGCTGCTCTCGAAGGCAGTCTTTAGCAGCCCAGTCCTCTTTTATCCACACTTTAACTCCAGGAAATGGTTGATAATTCTTCCCTCAATCACATTCAATTAAGATTTGTGAATTATTATTTGGCGTTTTTTGTAAAGTTTTGTGAATAACAGAGTCTTTTTTCATTGTTAGTAAAGGAGAGAGCTGGAGCAGGTGTAAAAATTGTCCCCAAAGTTGATGTGTTCTAATCCTGGTATTAAAATTTACTGTAAGTCATGTTAGAATGCTGTTACCACCTCAAAAAGTTGTGTTTATTTCATTCACATGTTTGAGTAACCCTTTATTACACTGGTCTACAAGCAAAATGCTTCCGGAACAAAAGTAGTGCATTTTTTCTTGGTTTAGGTCACTAATAAAGGAAAAAGTAAGTCAGAAGTGCTGATTGGCTATAGTTTCCAAGATATAGCATTGGGTCAAAATAGGAAATTTATGCAAAATAAGGCAAAAACAGTAGTTTATCAGAAGGTACAGTGTGTCTACAAGCAACCAGTTCTATCTGAAAGCCTGTCTGCACATTCCAATACATTCATTTTAATGTCTAGAATTTTAACATCAAATATTTTTTGATTTCACATAAGAGAGATGCCTCGAAATTGTGTGCATCTGATGTCATAAGATATTTCTTGTTTATTTCTTGACGGATAAAGAAGTGCAAGTTAAATATTTTCAAAATATAAATATTATTTTGAAGAAAAAAATGCCTAAATCTATTGTATAAACAGATGCGATTTTGATGTATAACAATAACAATATCATTACATATCTTGAATACATTAGCTAACCAGCACAGTTATCAAATGATTTTCAGTTCATCTAATCAATATAAATGAGATTTAGCCACTTTTATCTAAATTTGTAGACCAGTGTTATTAGTGTGTCTGCATCTCCAAAGCTGAAAATGCTCTGTTCCAACTTGTGATGTCATGTAGTAACAGTTTTTACTAGAGATAGAAAATGGTTGCCTGGAAGAATCTAAGACTCATCGCTGTACCAGCGGCGAGTCTGGTAATGCTTGGTCCAGAATGCGCTGCCGTTGCGCATAAACAGACAGCTAAGTGAACCAATCAGAGAACAGTTAACGGACAGCGACGTTGCGGGCAAAGGCGGGTGCACTGACGTCACCATCTTTGAACGAATCAGAATCGCGGAGTCCGTTTTTAACCGGAGGAGCGAGGGTGGAGGGAGGGTGTCCAAATGGTATCTCGCTGTATAGCAAATACAGAGAGATATCATTTGGCTGGCCAGGTAAAGAAAATGGAAATTCCGGGGATGAAATTATCCAATTGTTTCTAGTGAAGGTTTGTGTGTATGAAACAAAAACACAACTTCAGGTCTGTTTGAGAGGAGGAAACAACATTATAACATAGATCAGAAAATAGCGCAATATGTGGCCTTTTAAAGACCATAAAGAAAAAAAATAATTATAATAATTGCTGGGACAGAGTGAAGGCGAGCGACGCAAAATGAATCACAATCAAATTTAAATGGCAATATGGACGCAATAGTAAGTGCAATTTTTGAAAACAAGAAAATGTCCTAGCCATAATATGCATAAAAACAGGCTCTGAAATCTATCTTATATCATTATTCTCAGTTCATATTTCAGTCTTTTGTTTATAATTTGAACTTTGAACAGAATTCTATCATTAAAACATGAATCACAATCTAATCACAAGACTCATGATTACTCAAACCTGTGTTAATCAAATTACAACTCTGTGTAAATTCATGACGAGGGAGAGGAGGAGCCATTATAATGAAGTTAAAAAGTTGATTTTCCACAATATGTCTTGTTTAAAGGTCCTATATTATGCAAAATTGACTCTTGTGAGGTTTGTTATATGGGCCCTTTAAAATAATAATCTGCTAATACTTGTGTACTTTTTATTGCATTAGATCTTATAGAAATCGGAGGACGTAACATCTCCCTCAAATACTGTCATTTTTACATACATTTGCAGTGAAATATAGACTTAAATGCCATTTTTTTAAAAGCAAGAAATGGCTTTGCTTTTGAGATCGCATATAGACTTTATATATTATAAATCCATCATATTTTGTTCTGATTTCGATGTAACTGTACATTCAGATCGGTCATTTATAACAGGCTTAATACTAAAATTCATTATCCTGGATGTAAACATATTTGTGTGAATCTGCTGTTAAAACGGCTCTGGTCTAGGGTCCGGTCTAGGGCCCAGTCTGGTTCTGGTCCGGTCTAGGGTCCGGTCTGGTCCTGGTCCGGTCTGGTTCTGGTCTGGTCTAGGGTCCGGTCTAGGGTCCAGTCTGGTTCTGGTCCGGTCTAGGGTCTTGTCTAGGGTCCGGTCTGGTTCTGGTCCACTCTAGGGTCAAGTCTGGTCCTGGTCCAGTCTAGGGTCCAGTCTGGTCCGGTCTTGGTCTGGTCTAGGGTCAGGTCTAGGGTCCAGTCTGGTTCTGGTCCGGTCTAGGGTCAGGTCTGGTCCTGGTCTGGTCTAGGGTCCGGTCTAGGGCCAGGTCTGGGTCTGGTCCTGGTCTGGTCCGGTCCTGGTCTGGTCTAGGGTCTGGTCTAGAGTCAGGTCCAGTCTAGGGTCAGGTCTAGGGTCCAGTCTGGTTCTGGTCCGGTCTAGGGTCAGGTCTGGTCCTGGTCTGGTCTAGGGTCCGGTCTAGGGCCAGGTCTGGGTCTGGTCCAGGTCTGGTCCGTTCCTGGTCTGGTCTAGGGTCTGGTCTAGAGTCAGGTCCAGTCTAGGGTCCCGTCTAGGGTCCAGTCTGGTTCTGGTCCGTTCTAGGGTCCGGTCCTGGTCCAATAATAATGTAAGCTTAATTTAGGCCCATTTTGGTCCTTCTTTAGACCTGTTTTAGACCAGGTTTAGACCAGATTCACCCCCGTACGTCTTTATGGAGTATTCCTGACCAAGACCCAACTCATTTCTGCAACAGTAATTTATGATACACTTTGCAGTTTGGGGTGTGATGCTAACTGTAGGCACTGCTCTGTCTGAGGCTCTGTTAGACAGTCTGACTCATACTGATCAGACTCCTGAAATGTGCCGTTTAAACCCATTTTGTATCTTTAAAACATTTTTGTCTGCACATTGAGCCATAGAAATACACGTAGAACTCCCCCAGCGTGATTTCACTGCGAAGTATCGATAGAACTGTGGAACCACCCACGTAACAAGAAACATTTCTGTACATTTCTGTAAGTATTTCTGATTCAAAACACATCCTTTTTTCTATTTTTGCATTATTATCGTCAAAGGTGCCGGTTTGAGTCAACTGCGTTTAGAGGTAGGAGATATACCGAAAAATGCAAAATATGACAGTTGTTGCTTTGGAGAAAAAAATCTAATTGAATAAGTTATCCAAAATATATGTAAAGACTAAAAAGATATCGAATTCAAATAAAAAAACCAACATATTTGAAGTGTTTTTTTAAGCTGCTCTGAGTTACATTTCCGGTGGAGGGTCCGCTGCCTTCTTACAACCTTACAGAGGTTACTGCTTCGCCTGGAATGTTCCACAGTATACATTACACTTCTATTTCCATGGAGATGTCACTTGGATAAGTCACAGGTCAGATCTGTGGAGAAGCAATCACATCACAGTAGGAATGTATGCTTTTCAAGGCATTTTTTGAGCTATATTAACACCTGAAAATGAGTAAATAGGGCTGAACGATTTTAAGAAAAAATTGAATTGTGATTTTTCTGGCAGATATTGCGACTTCGATTTCATCCACGATTTTTTTCAAATTAAGTTTCAGTGCACATGAACATCTGCAAACATCACAGAAACTTACATCATACCATTCAAACACTAAATTCCACAACTGTAATGCAAAAATTAAATACTAAAGTCTATGTCTTAAGTAGAGCAAAAAAAGTCTTTTAAATTAAAGTAGTGCAAGGTCAGTCTTTTATGGCTCAAGGGAGATTGATTGTTGTATTTTATAACAAACGTATAAAATACAACGCAACTTAAATTTAACTTAAATATAGCGATGCTAAACATAGCAATGTTAATCGCGATAGCCTTTCTATAGCGTTTGTAATGTAAACTAGTGGTGAACTTTCAAGTGGCGGTAAAAATTGGTTGCGTTTCCACTGGATGTGGCAACTTTAGCACGACATGTTTTGCGCAGCACCTGTTTCTGATGTTCGTCTGCAGCCTCAAACCCGAAATACTGCCAAATGACCGACGTGTTGTTTTTCTTTGGGCTCAAAACCCCTGACTCCACTTCTGGTCCCGCTGAAGCCATTTCTGAAATAGATGACCAGCTACACTGATTGGAGTCGAGAACACGTGACCTGTCCACGCGCAGCATACCGCTTCTGATTGGTGAGCTCAGCGGCGCGGCAGGGAGACGGGCCAGGTGGCATACATGTGTGAAATAGTTGACGAAAAACAAAACCTGGGTCAGTTAGGAGCACCGCAAAAAACTAACGATTTAAGCGACTTTAACGATCCCAAAATCGTGTTGTCTGAGATCGCGATTTTCGATCTAAAACGATAGATCGTTCAGCCCTATGAGTAAATGAAAAGATAGATCAATGTAATGCCATACTGTGGAACATTTTAGGTCAAATTCATGTAGACAACCAAGTGGACCTCCCTTACCAAAAATGTTACATAATGCACTTTTAAACAAGAGTATGTGGTGACTTTTATGGTTAATTTGTCTATTTACAAGTATATAGGCACATTTTAGAACATTTCTGATTGATTGGTAAAATATCGTTTGAATAATCCATAAAAAAAATTCAAATTCTCCATTTCTGTCAATATCGCCCACCCCTAAGTGCAATGTAAAGCAACGCCATGGCCCTTTATTTCTGTTAAATTACTATATAAAAAGAGCTGTAACAAAAATGGACTAATCCTGCTACGCCAATTAATCGTCGTCTTCATAATCGTCATCTTTAATTTCCAAATATTCCAGACTTTCCGGATCAGATTTTTCCTCTCCCTGTTCGACTAAATCCTGCTCCACGTCGTCGGCCATGTCTCCCTCTTCTTCGTCCTCGTCGTCTTCATCGTACGACGAAATCGGCGAATAATGTGGCAACTCGAAACAGGGCGGGCTGCTGCAAGACCTCTCCGAGCCACTAGGGGCCAGCGTGATCGGGATGGAAAAGGCAGGCGATGCGTTCCCGTCGTTGCTGGAGGTGCTAGCTGCATTAGCGTTAGCTGTACCGGACGAAGTCGTAGGGATGACCGCCATTCCGAGTCCGTAGGTGATCCCACTGTTATCTGTAGGTTGGAATTCATGGTTGTCCGGAGGTTGGTATTCTCGTATTTCGCCTGGTTCCAGAGGGTTGGGGCCACAGGGGTCGTGTTCGGTGCAGCAAAGTTTTCCGTCTAGTTTGGATTTGAAAAGCAGTCCCTCTTTATGCTGATCGCAAAATGAACTCGGGCACATTTCGCAATAACATTTCGCTTCTTTTCCGCAGACGTCGCACTGATGCCTTGGACACTCCCATCGTCCTGTAGAGAAAAAAACGATAACAGTTACAGGTGCACTATGTAATTTTTTGAATGTGGATCTGTCAGCTGCTTGTTTCTATGGAGATGCTATTGCTCTGCCTGGAATGTTCCACAGTGTGACGTTAAACAGCTCCACCTTACATTTATTCAATTACAGGTGGTTTTATAGCTCAAAAATACCTAGAAAAACAGGCATTCTGACTGTGGTTTTCATGAAGATAGAAATGTTTAATACCATACTGTGAAACATTCCAGAGCATTTGACAGGCCATCCACCGGAAAAGTGACACAATGCACCTTTAAACCAGGGCTCTCAAGTCTCACGCATTGAGAGTGTGACACACGCAATTCACACGCCACACATGGCATTTCTCACACTGATTTTTTTTTTTTTTTTTTTGTGCCCAGAAAATCGGTCTGTGTGGCTCAGTTTATGCAGGCACCGCATGTTTTTGGCGAAAAAAAAACTCCCCCCCTTCCTCCTCGCCCCGCTCCCTCCTCCCCGCGCCGCTCAGCGTCAGTAGCATGACCACCGGCATGAAACAGGAAAGGAGGACACTTGTGTCCAAAAAGGAGGACAAAGGCCCTAAAGTGAGGACACCTTTTTTTTTTTCCCTTGGGGGGGGGGCTGTTGTAATGCTGGATATTACAACATGGATATAGCCATGTCCAACGTTTACTGTAAATCAGGGATGAAAGAGCTTTTAGCGGATCTCCGCTTTTTATTCAGCTGCGGGGTCATTTTTTTTATATCTGCAAAGCGCGAGCCGCGCGGTGGGTGGGTGGGGGGGCGCATTTCGGATGTCGCGCACAGGGATCCAAGGAGCGCTCAGGGAGTTAGTGTGTTTGCTCAGACACATTAAAAATTAGGGGGAACATTGGCCATGTCCCAATTCCAAGTATTACTAGTCGCAATAGAATAATATTTTTGTCTGTAGGGAACAAGGAGCAGACCACCCGGCTCATTGAGCTGAGGCGGGATCTGTTCCATTTCGCAGACGCCCATGTGATCCCCGGACTGCACTCAGGGCTGAGCGAGTATGCACCGTCTCAACTGCAGACTGAAACCACACTCCGAACCGTGCACTCGCTGGATTGGGAAACGGTGAACATCGCAGAGTAGCAAGTGTAAATAATGGGTGGGGATTTATGACGATTTATGCAACGGTGGCCGACGAGGGTCCGAAAGGAGGACAAAATGTAAAAAAGGAGGACACGTGACAGACGGCTGGACAGACAGCTCTAAAACCGGACTGTCCGGACGAATGGTCACCTAACTGTCAGTGAACGACAAAACGGAGAACCATCAGGTAATAACTTCATTTATATCTACTAACTCTCATTAGTTGCTTTGTAGTTTAAGTTTGCTCTTTAGACAAACGCCCCCCCGGAAAAAATTGTTCACTCGCGCCCCCCCCTTCTATATCTATCTACACCTCTGGAAGAAAAAAAAAAAAAGAGACCACTGCATTTTTTTTTCTGAAATCAGCATCTCTACATGTTTTACAGCCATTCCATTCCAGCGTCTGTTGAATTCCAACACAAACACAAAGCTGAGCTACTTCAGTTCTTGCACCAGGAGTGGAATAAAGTCACCCAAGAACAATGTGAAAGACTTGTGGAGAGCATGCCAAGACGCATGAAAGCTGTGATTAAAAATAAGGGTTATTGCATGAAATATTGATTTGTGAACTCTTCTTAAGTGTAAACATTAGTATTATGTTGATTTAAAATGAATTTGATCTTGTTTCTTTGCATTGTTTGAGGTCTGAAAACATGTACCGTACTTTTTGTACTATAGAGCGCACCTGACTATAAGCCGCACCAACCAAATTTTTTTCTAAATTAAGATTTGTACATATATAAGCCACACCTGACTATAAGCCGCAGGTGTCCACATTGTAACTTGAGATATTTACACAGAAAGATGGTACACAAAAGGATTTTTATTTTATTTTAATTAACATAAATACCGGTACGTGCTTTTTTCGAACAGCGCCTACGGCAGTAACACGGCAGTAAAACAACTGCAAAATGGCCACCCTGTAGCCTCTCGAAACCTTAAAATAAAGTTTCAAGTTTAACTTTAAGGGTAAACTCCCTGAACTCAATCTCGCAGAACTGTTGATACCTGCGTAGGAGATTTTAAGTGGCTAAAACAAGGCTTCATTAATTCATGAACTCTCCTCACTTATTTACCGTAGGTATTTTCACGTACCAGAAGTGGAGCTCGGGTTACGCGCTACATTCACTGTCTTGATAAAGAATTAATCCATACATAAGCCGCACCTGATTATAAGCCGCAGGGTCCGAAGTGTGAGAAAAAAGTTGCGGCTTGTAGTCCGAAAAGTACAGTATCTTTTTTAAAAATTTTGACCATTTGTCATTTTCTGCAAATAAATGCTCTAAACAATATTGTTATTTGTAATTTGGGGGAAATATTGTCAGTAGTTTATAGACTCAAACAAAAATGTTCATTTTGCCCAAACACATACCTATAAGTAGTAAAATCAGAAAAACTGATAATTTTGCAGTGGTCTCTTATTTTTTTCCCAGAGCTGTATAAATCTCCGCCCTGGTCTTCTAGGCGTCCGGTTTCCTGCAGCTCAAACCTTAGCATTTTTCTTCACATATATTCACTGTTCCTCCTCTAAATCTACAAAACATCTACTCCCATCTACTCTTCTGTGTTGCGTTCACTGACCGGCCGGCCTCCTGGTGAGTTGGAGACAGTCGGCGTGATAGACTTTTGGACATCCAGGTTTCTTGCAGGAGACCAGCTGTCCTCCGTCTCCGCAGCTGAAACACTCGTCTTCTCGTTCTTTGGTCAGAACAGCTCTGCTCTTCCTTCGGCCACGACGCTTAAACTTGCGCCCCCTGTCCTCGGAAGATGGAGGATTGTTCTACAGAGAAAAAAAACAAAACAAAACAAGTGAAACAGTAAGAACAAACCAATGCCCATATACAGCGGTCCCTCGTTTATCACGGGGGTTACGTTCTAAAAGTAACCCGCAATAGGCGAAATCTGCAAAGTCGTTGCAATTATTCTACATGTTTTAAGGCTGTAAACGCCTCACCACACACATTGTACTCTTTTCTCAGACTGGCATTAACATTTTCTCACATTTCTCTCTTGTTTAAACACTCAAACTTTCTTAGATTTTCAACAAAAAAAGCACAGTATTATAGAATGAAACCAAAGATCCAAATCTGTTTTCAGGCCCTAAACATATCGTGTGTATTTCACAGTTCCTCTGACCGAGCCTCTTCGTCCTGGCACCACTGCGCTGTCGCGGGTTTTGTCGGGGAGAAAACTTGCAAACATACAGCACTTCAGAGTCACACCGCGAGCGATCGAACATTTATATAAATCTGGCAAATTGAACACATTCTGTACTGTACAGGAGACACGGCACGGAGGAGAATGACGGACTAATCGGCAAAGTTCTATAGTCCCTTAGCCAATCAGGATGCAGAACACAATGCGCGTTGATACACTATAAAGCCCCCCCCGGAAAAAAAAAACACATTTTATTAACAGGTACTAGTAGTATATATTTGATTTGTTTTTGCTTTGCACTTCGTCTTGCTCTTCTAATCAGAGCGCATTGAGGAGGGAGCTTATGCGCGAAAAAGCGAGGAGCGACGCGTTAAGTGAGGCACGGGCAGGTAGGATAAGGTATAGGATGTTTTATAAAGTTTATTCTGCTCTGTGATACACTTTAGTATGCAATGGTACAGGCTGTTGCAAAAGAGCTGCGCACGCTCGCTCGCTCGGCCCGCGGCTCCAGACACGGGCTCGCGCGGCTCGCAGTTTAATACGAGACACGTGCTTTTGTTCTGAATACGGGACGATTGGCGACCCTTAACACAACTATACATATATATACACATAAAAAATCTTTCTCAACGAATTTGCACATATATATATATATATATATATATTAGGGCTGTCAAACGATTAATTTTCTTGATCGCAACTAATCTCAGAAATTTCATAGTTAATCGCGATTAATCGTGATTTATTTTGCATGTTTAAAATTGATATCTTGCAGTAAGACCGTTCGAATCTAAAGTTAAACTCACAATGCAAAGTATTTCTCACCATTTTTTTTATTTTAAAAAAAGTGCAGAGAAAGGAAAAAGTAACAATGCACCAGTAATAGTGCTTACTTTGAGAAATTGTAAATAAATGATTGAAGCCCGCTCGAGCTGCCTACGGATGCGTAGAAGGAACAAAATACTAGCAAACTCAAAATAGCGCGTTTAACCGACAATGAGTTTAATTAATACAACCAAATGAGCTGCATATGGATGGTAGAATTGCGGAAAATGCTGGCAAACTCTGATCGCGATTAAAAAAATTGTTCGCGATCATAACTCTAACGCGATGAATCGCGATTAACGCGTTAATATTCCCAGCCCTAATATATATATATATATATATATATATATATATATATATATATATATATATATATATATATATATATATATATATATATATAAATGACCCCGCAGCTGAAAAAAAAGCAGAGATCCGCTAAAAGACGGAACTCTTTCATCCCTGTCACAAACACACCTGGAGTTGTGTTTTATTCACATATGTTTAACACACAAACCCTGCATATTTAGGCTGTGATCTCTGTTCCAACTTGTGATGTCGTGTTGTAAAACAGGAAGTGCTCCACTGTGTTTTTAAACTCCATACACCTTCACTAGACTCATTTGGATAATTTCAGACCTGGAATTGCCCACCTTTGCTAAACTAAAGGTAAAATGTAGTTGTTAACTGGAAAACTACAACTTCATGACATCATAAGATGAACAGAGCATTCTGAGCTTTGGAGATTTAGACAGACTAATAATAAAGAGTTACTCAAACGTGTGAATGAAACACAACTTCAGGTATGTTTTGATGAGGTAATATTATAACATAACATGTCTGAAAGCTCTCAAGAGTTATTTTTGCATAAAACAGTATAGGGCCTTTTAGCTTCATGCTGCTAAATATCCATTTCAACATGATTTATTTCCAACTGCTGCCACTAGAGGGCAACAGACTCCTATGTGACATTCAGAGAGAATCAACAGAATTTCAAAACGCGTGAAACTGCTTTAATTTGTACTAATGAATGTAAAAAATGAAAATGAAAGTGTTATTTTTTTTTGTTGATCTGTAGTCTTTTTACCTTTGGTCTGACTCCGAGGAAGCCGCTGCAGTTTGGAGCTCCACATTTACAAACAGTTTTTCCGTTTCCTAAACACTCCAGGTTATAGTTGAAGGTCAACTCTGTACCTGAAACAAGCAAAATATATGTGTGTGAAAACAATGCATCACTTTTAGCATTTATGTACAGCCACGTATTCCCATCATACCACCAAAAATAATCCAATTCTAGTCTAGTTAGTTTAAAGAGCTCACATTACTCTATTTTCTGATCTATGTTATGTTGTTTCCTCTGCAAAAACACGCCTGGAGTTGTGTTTGTTTCATTCACACATATTTGAGTAACTCTATTTATTATTAGTCTGTCTACGTCTACAAAGCTCAAAATGCTTTGCTCCACCTTGTGATGTCATGAAGTGGTATTTTTCAAGTTAACAGCTCCTTTTACCTTTAGATCAGTAGAGATTAGTGATTCCAAGGCTGAAATTGTCTACATGTTTCTAGTGAAGGTGTGTGGAGTTTACGGCTACGTCCACACGACAACGCTCCTGGATTTTTTTTTTAATACGGCTTGAAAAAAAATCGCGTCCACACGTGTCGGATCAGTAAATATTCGCGTTTAGACGACAACGGAGCGCTGAGTGAAAACGAGGTAATACATACGCCACACCGATATGTGGCGCGGTAAATAGGAAACAGCCAGAGCCACCGGAAACTCAATACGACAAAGAGCGCATGTGCATAAAGTCCTTTCTCTTCCACAAACAAACAAACACAAGAAGATAATAATGGTGATGATGACGAACACACGCACAAAAAACGACTCTCTCGTTTGGACCGACGACGAAGTGGAGCTACTTCTACGAGTTACGCTGGATTACAAAACACGTCAGTATCAGCAGAACGTCGACTGGGAGTCCTGCCAAAGCAGATGATTACGGCATCGCGATGTCATCGTTTTGCTCGTCCACGCGACAACGCGACCCCCGACATTCTCAAGATTTCTCCACTCTGGAACCTGGTTTCAAAAAACACAGTTTTCGCCCCCCAAAACGCCGACGCCGTGTGGACGAAAGGCCAAAACGAATAAAAACTTCTCCGTTTCCACCAAAAAACGTCGCGTGGATAGGCCCTAAAAACACAATGGAGCACTTCCTGTAGTAGCACATGACATCACAAGGTGGAAGAGAGTTTGTTTTTTTTAAAGAGAAGAACATTTAGATCAGAAAACAGCATAATATGGGTCCTTTAAAAATGTAATTGTCATCCTATTTGTCCTATTTGCATTTACAGTATCTTTATTTTTATCCTTTTCACCAAACTGTCCCGCCGATGTTAGAGGTATTTGTGTTTTCTTGTTTCGTACCTGCGGGGATGTCCTCCAGCGCGAACAGTCCCACTCTGGTGTCTCCGCTCACCGTCCACTTCTGAGTCTCACAGTTTGGACGACAGCTGTGGTTCATGAAGCGCGCCTCATTTCCCTTCGGCCCTGCGTCGATGATACGATCCTAATCAAATAAATACAAATAAATAACAAGGAAAAACCAAAAATATCTTAAAAGGTGCATTGTGTGTCTTTCAAATGCTTCTCTTCATGGAGATGTTATTGCTTTTGTAGAATGTTTCATAGTATGGCATTAAACCTTTCTATCGTCACGGAGACCAAACCAGATCAAGTTAAGAGGTCAAGTGGAAAAGCAACCTCATTCAACCCCGTTATAAAACAGATTTAAAATAGATGTTTAATGTCATATTGTGGAAAATTCCATGTAGAGCAATGACATGTATCCATAGAAACAAGCAGGTGTCGAACCCGCCACCAGAAAAGTTACACAATGCACCTTTAATGCACAAATGAGATGTCAGTACAGTAGAAAAATACTATACAAATGAGAGTATAATTTACTGCAAAATTGACTTTTCTGAGCTTTTAACCATTACAGTTATCTCCCTTCACCATTTACTCACCCAAAGTTTAATTGGTTATTTTCCATATTGCAAATCAACCCCCGTTTTCCCCGTCATCAGTACCCACACATGCCCACTATGACATAAGTACTTCATTCTCCAATTTAATTTTCTTAATCTGTGATACACGTAGTCATTTTGGTACAAATGACACAAAAACAGCTGCTCGTGTGACGTGCATTTATCCACAGGCGATGCCAGCTCTTTGTTGTGATGAGGTTTACAGCGACATCAGCTCCCATGGGGCACTGCAGTTTTGTAATGCAGAAGTCAGCGGACTCGTTTCTTTTATGAAGTCGTTTTAGGTCAATAAAACTATAAAACAGGCTCAAGCACGATAGGTCTGCTTTAAAGGGATATGCCACCCCCAGGTCAAACTTGGGCATCTCCCCACAGTCCAGAGACTAAAATAAGTGGTGGAAAGCGTTTTCCTGGTCACCCAGCCATTGGCCGAGTCTGTCAGCACTGACCGCCGCGGTATCTGCAGCTACTCCGCGTTAGACTGGAGTCTAACGGCGCCAGAGAAAGATTTCGGCCAAAAGGAATTAATTTGCTCGATGCGTTTCCCAATTACTTTCTGCTTAGTGCGCATTCATATCGAGTGCAAATAAATGTGCAAATCAACACGGAGAGCTTGACTTGGTCATTTTGGGTGGGAACTATTTTTCAGTGCGGAAAAAGAAAGCCGAAGCACACAGCACGCTGCCAGGGGAATCCCTGTTACGCACCAGGAAGGGAGTTCCCCTGTTACGCAGCGTGGTGCGTGCTTCGGCTGTCTTTTTCCGCACTGAAAAATAGTTCCCACCCAAAATGACCAAGTCAAGCTCTCCGTGTTGATTTGCACATTTATTTGCACTCAATATGAATGCGCACTACACAGACCTGGGGGTGGCATATCCCTTTAACAGCAGCATTAGTATTAAATGTTCACATCTTTATAAAGCGCTTTTCCATCTTCAAGGCACCCAAAGCGCTTTACAACAAGGAACCTCTCACCCATTCACACACTAGTGTACACAGACACTGGGAGCGAGGTGGGTTAAGTGTCTTGCACAAGGACACAACGGCAGCATTCATCTGTGGGAGCTGGAATCATACCACCAACCTGTGGGTCAGTGGATCTGACCCCTCAACCAATGATTTTTTTAGGTCAAAAGTGGGATTTGAACCGCCAACCTTTGGATCAGTGGATAAACGCACTACCAACTGAGCTACTGCCACCCGTTAGTAGTTTAATTGGTAGAACCACCAGAATAGTAGTAGTAGTAGTAGTAGTAGTAGTAGTAGTAGTAGTAGTAGTAGTAGTAGTAGTAGTAGTAGTAGTAGTAGTAGTAGTAGTAGTAGTAGTAGTAGTAGTAGTATATATATAATAGTACCTTATCTAGTGTGAGCATATAGAAGTTTCCGATGTCGTTTTCTTGAGCGTCTCTGATTCTGGATCTGCACTCCTCTTCATCGATGACCTCTCCCACATACTCGCTCACAAACTGACCCTGCACACACACACAAGCACACACACACACACACACACACACGTGTCATAGTTGTGTCATAGATTAGATAAAACTCCAGATTTCTCCTTCTGTTAAGTTTTTAACCCCAAACACCATCACCGGACTCATTCTGTGGTCAAATTGTGTTCATAACAAAGGCATGGCTCGATTAGCATTCACAGGGGATAAGTTGAGATCATTTGTTTACTTTCTGACTGTCCACTCCCGTTGCTGACAGCAAAGGGAGCTTATTGAAGCTCAAACACCTCATTAGAAACAGCGTAGTTTATTAAGTATATTTCCCAAACATATTATTTTATGTTAGGAATCCCAAGGTGTCCAAAAGTATGTTTTAAAGCAGAGGTCTTCAACAGGACGGTCGCGACCCCTAGGGGGGTCGCGGAGGTACTGCAGGGGGGTCGCGAAATCTTTTGATTTCACTTTAAAATAATAGAATTTTATATTTTATAGTGTAAAATACAGTATTAACCTGTGTATTATTTCCTTGTATTGGATGTACCATAACAGATTAGCAATGTTTATACATGACACTAAGCTCAATTTAATATAAAACACAATTCTATGCCGTATATATAGTAGGGGGTCCCTGGCCCAGTTCGCCATCTGTTTGGGGGTCCCTGGCCTGAAAAACGTTGAAGACCCCTGTTTTAAAGGGAATTCAAACCCCAAGACTGCATAATGTGTGATTTAATCTATATTTAAAATGTAAGCCACTATGTAAAGTGCTTTACTCGGCTGTGCATGACATAACATCTTAATAAGATTGTTTTGAAAGTATTGGGCTATTAGACACTGTGAATGAAATTGAATTCCATGAACATGCTAATGACATTCAAAAAACAATCTCACACACACTCACTGCATGCACATGGACGAGTGTAATCCGATTGCAAATGGATTGGGATCGTATCAAATTCATGTGCACAGGCTAAGGATCGTATAGGGATTGGTTTCCCGAATCCGATTGGAACCCCTGGCTTAGGCCGATAGTAATCCGCTTGGTATTGCCTTGTGCACGATATCGGATCACATTGGCGTACTGCGCATGCGCGGGAATTTTCGCCAGGGATTTCACCCGGAAGTGGCTGGAGGCGCCGACACTGTCATAAGTAGTGATTAGGGGTGGCACGGTATATGTATTCGTATTGAACCATCACGGTACGGGGGTCACGGTTCGGTGCGCGCATTTTGACGGAGAATATACGGTATACAAGTTTAATATTGAACTGACCATGGGACTTTCATTTTCCAAGGGTTTCCTTGCGGACTCTTTAACCATTGCCATTTGCGAGCCCTGATCATCAGTCATCAAAAGTCACAGACCCCCTCCCGCACTTAGCCTAGAGAGTTTGGACCGCAAACGAGCTACGAAATGCGAGTGGCGTTTTATTTAATCCTTCACATTTGCATTAAAGCAACAGCGCCCATAATAAAAGTGTTTCAGAGTTCAAAGCTGCCTTTGAGAACAGCCTTTCTGGTTATGTTTTTTTTCCTGCACTGTACCGAAAATGTACCGAACCGTGGGGTCTGAACCGAGGTACGTACAGTACCGTGAGTTTTGTGTACCCTGCCACCCCTAGTAGTGATTGTTGTCAGAAAAGTCAGATGAAATCATGGCTGTGAAGAAAGAATGCACATACACCAATGCTGCTCCGTCAAACTCCTCGAGCGCCATCTTTGTATACCGCCACATAGTTTGTTGTGTTTTTATTGAGTAGCCATCACCCGAAGTAGTTGGACTACAGCGCCGCGTAGCGGAGCTGCCAGGTCGCTGACCATTATCCGATTACACGGGTTTCATGTGCACTCGAATTTTCACTTATTGCACCTTACATATTGCACATTTCATTCTACCTGGAACTTTCCTTCTTGTTGGAAGCGTATATACAATATGTTTACCTGTATGTCTTATATCTATTTATTGTTGATGTCTGTATACATTTCATGTGTTTAGCTGCGTGTTTGTGCATGCGTGTGTGTGATTTTAGATTAAATTGCACATTTGGCGCAATTTCAGTCCTCTGTGTAATGTCTGTTACATAGTGAATTGACAATAAAGTACACTTTGACTTTGACTTTGACTTAAGGATTTCACTGTTGTTTGGTCATGTAGTCCATTACTGTGATTATTCTTAAGTTTGACATTGTGCCTAGATCGAACCACCACCTTTCCTGTTTTCAGACGGCCTAAACCAGAGTCGCTGGTTCCTTAAACTTTACCTTCTTGATGTCGTGGCTACAGCGCAGACCCCAGCCCCGAGACAGTGTCCTGAAGATCTCCACTGAGCTGTACTCCCGTTTGGTGAAGGCCTGGTTCAGACACTTCTCCCCTGCCGGACAAACCTGGAACAACACGAGCAAGAAGAGCTTTTAGGAACGCAACGACAGAACAGATACAGGGCCCATATTACGCTGTTTTCTGATCTGTGTTATAATGTTGTTTCTTCATCACAGACACACCTGGAGTTGTGCTTTGTTTCATTCACACATGTTTAACACACAAACTCTGCATATTTAGGCTGAGTTCTTCTCTCTGTTCCACTTTGTGATGTCATGCGGTAATACAACGTCGAATTGCGTGTGTCACACTCTCAATGCGTGAGACTTGAGAGCCCTGTAATCATTACAGCCCTGAAATTGCCAATCTCTACTGAACTAAAGGTAAAAGGAGCTGTTAACTTGAAATCTACCACTACATGACATCACAAAGTGGAAAAGAGTGTTTTGAGTTTTGGACACTGACTCATAATAAAGGATTACTCAAACGTGTGTGAAGGAAACAAAACACAACTCCAGGTATGTTTTTAAAGAGGTAAAAATATTATAGCATGGCTTAAAGCTCACAATCCATTTTATGTAATAAAGGACCTTTAAGTAAGTAAATAAATAAACAGTGCCATGATCGGGCACTCCGATACTAACTGAAACTGAAACTAGTATCACAAATATATACTTATTTCAAGTAAAAAAAAAAAAAAAAAAAAAAATCACAAATAGGACAAAACTGAACCTTTCCTGAAAAGTAAAATGAAAAGTAAAATGGTCTTGAGCTACTGTATATTAGAACTACTACGTTGTGAGAAACTACTACCATTTTGAGTTGAAATTTACACTAAATTCTGTAAAAAAAAAAAAAAAAAAAATCAACACAATAAATTAAAATAAAATAGTGATCATAATTGTGGTTTCAAAGTCTGTACGAAATATAGTCTTTGAAATACAGGATGTTGCAGTTCCGTGTTGTACCTGTGGGTGGCACTCATACAGCAGCATGCGGTTGATGCACTCCGAGTCCATCCCGCATGGGCTCTCGTCCGAGGCTTTACAGTTACAGCGTGGGATCTCCGACAGGTCCGCAGTGAAGATCTGCACCTTCCCAATCGGACGGTTCACCTGACGGAGACAGGTGCAGTGTTTGTTAAGCGTCTGGGGTTAATGTCCAGACTCAGTCACACCTCCTTCACCTTCTGAACGCCTGATCTGGATCATTGCAAAAGGCGAAACGAGGCTGAGGCTGGGAGTGGTGGGTGAACTACTCAATTTTATATAGAGAGAAAGTATACATACCGAGGCAAAAGATTATTCAAGTAGAGTAAAAGTATCACATGAAAAATCTACTCAAGTGAAAGTATTATAGTACCTGTTTAACAATGTATTTAAAGAGTAAAAAGTATTTTGAAGAGAGTTTTAGCACAATTAAAGGATGAAATGTAGTGATTCTGCTAATGAGTTGAGTGGATTTTAAGTGATTCAGTTGATTCAGTTTCTTTTTTTTTCTTTATTAGTCTTTATTTCAGGAGACAATACACAGACATTAAAGGTGCATTATGTGTCTGATTTACAGAAATGAATTAAATGCTATTACATCGGTCCTTGTGTCGTTCGTTCTTTTGAATTTCAATTAACAATGAAGAACAATAAAATGGATAAACATCATCTATCATTTCATTATTCCATTTTAGTGTCAAAGCAAAATTTCCTCAATTTCCAATATTCTATTCAAAGTTTATTACAAAAAAACAACAAAAAAACAAAAAACAGTCTCAGTGCCTATTTCAGTGTTTTGTTTTTTTGTTTTTTTAAACCCGTGTGCCCCTATTATCCCCTGCCAAGCCCTTCCCTCGGCCAACCAATACTTTAATTACCTCTAGATAATTCTAGATAAGCCCTTCTTTAAGCAGACTAAAGGGCTCCTGAATCTCATTGAATAGTTGTAGTTTTCCGTTGTTTTCAGTTGATTTCTTAATTTCTCTATCTGTTTTTGTGCATTTGTGTTTTTGTTTTGCTCAAAGTTGTAACGTTAACTCAAATTAAATGTGCTAAAAATAAGTCATTTCAGCAAGTCTCAAACGATACTGTAAAGAAAAGTACTTTTTACTTTTCAGTCCAGGGCTTAAATGTAGTGAAGTGAAGTACAAAGTATCCACTGTAAAATGTACTTAAGTAAAGATAAACTAAAAATAGCACAGGATTGTACTTTTACTTTTGTTATTCATTACCTTCCACCACTGAGGACTGGGCCGAGCTTTACGTTGAAACGAACATCAGACCCTCGCCTCAGCCTCAGCCATATTCAGTTTGTTTGACTGTTTGCAATGAAATGTGAACTTTTAAAAGGATCACATGACTTTAGAGACAAGACGGCTCCAATAAAATCGTAATATAAATGTTCTGGTATATCGCCCACCTCTACTCGGATGGGAGACCACCGGGAATATCAAGTGCTGCAGTGGGACTGTTGTTGTGTCTTTTGGCAGGACACGTCACTCATCTTGCCAAGTTATGTGCACAAGAGTGATTTGTCAGAGCAACAGTTTCCGTCAGCGAGGATGGAGTGACTGGAGAGGGTAAAGTGCTTTAGTGCATATGGGCTTTATAAACCCACTGCATTATGATTAAGCCCTGGTTTAGTCCCAGTGGGCTTCTGGGTTGAGTCCAGACAAAGTCCTGTTTTAGTATTGGTTAGGCTTCTGATGTGAGTCCTGGTTGAGTCCTGGTTAGGATTCTGAGTTGAATGCTGGTTTAGTCCTGGTTTATTCCTGATTAGGCATTTGAGCTGAGTCCTGGTTTAGTCCTGGTTTAGTCCTGGTTTAGTCCTGGTTTAGTCCTGATTAGGCATTTGAGCTGAGTCCTGGTTTAGTCCTGGTTAGGCTTCTGATTTGAGTCAGGGTGTAGTCCTGGTTTAGTCCTAGTTTAGTCCTGGTTTAGTCCTGATTAGGGTTCTGAGTTGAGTCCTGGTTTAGTCCTGGATTAGTCCTGATTAGGGTTCTGAGTTGAGTTCTGGTTTAGTCCTGGATTAGTCCTGATTAGGCTTCTGAGTTGAGTCCTGGTTTAGTCCTGGATTAGTCCTGATTAGGGTTCTTAGTTGAGTCCTGGTTTAGTCCTGATTAGGCTTCTGAGTTGAGTCCTGGTTTAGCCCTGGTTAGGATTCTGAGTTGAGTCCTGGTGTAGTCCTGGTTTAGTCTTGGTTAGGCTTCTGAGTTAAATCCTGGTTTAGTCCTCGTTAGGATTCTGATTTGAGCCTTGGTTTAGTCCTGATTAGGCTTCTGACTTGTCCTGGATTAGTTCTGGTTTAGTCCTGGATTAGTCCTGGTTAGGCCTCTGATTTGAGTCCTGGTTTAGTCCTGGTGTTGTACCTTGATGTGTTTATAAGGTGGAGGTTTTCTGTCATTCTTCCGATCTTCTTGAAGCTGTCTGAGCTCTTTCTCGGCCTGAAGCTCCCTGAACCTCTCTGCTGCCTCCTCCAGGGCTGGGGGTCACACGACACGATGACAGGTTATGAGCAGATTAGATTAAGGGCATATCATCAATACAAATAATCTATGGGATGAAATATCAATTTAATTTATTTTGAAAAATACAGATTATTACAAAAAATAAAAACATTACAGCCTACTCACCTTTCTTGTAGGTGGCGTCGACTCCTTTTCCCATCTTCTCTTTGCTGTTGGCGTCCACGTCCATGTAAGGAAAAACACGCGCCTGGTATGTCCACAGGTAATCATTGGAGCCAAAGAAATGCACTGGGAACTCGCCAACGTCGTGCCTCATTCTCTGGATGTTTTCTGGGATCGACTTTGGGTGACTCACCTCCGCCGGCCACCACCTGCAGGGGGCAGCACACACAGGAGGGAGTTAAAAGTGTGCATGAAAAGTGCGATGATTATCACATTTTGATTTTATTTGGTGGGAAAATACATGCTGTTAGTATAAATTATAGTTTTACACAATTTGGGAAGAAAAGTTGAAAAATATGTTGAAAATTACAGGAAGTGAAGATTTTAGAGAGTTTCATCCACCTTATTCCGGAAGTTGCTGTGGGCGCCGCCATTCGGGTTGTATTATTTTGTGTAGGGCTGCCGATCTGGACAGCAAATAAGTTTAATACGAACGAGACGTTTTAAAGCCTTCCAGAAAATAAGTGTGGTGTTTTCTTATTGGTGCACATGAAAATTTAACATTTTACACAAATGAACTGACTTTATGTCCCGTTTAAGACGCAAAACTTTTCCCAAATTCTCCATTGACATGAATGGGATCCTCGTTTTAACCGGAAGTGCACCACAAAAAAGCGCAATTTAGGAGCATTGAGAGACAAAAGTGTGCGGGGCAGAATAAAGTGGATATTTATAACCCTGGGAGAATTCTATCCAAACGTTTGGCACCATTTACATGCAAGAAACACATTTTTTATGATACGTTAAGCATATATATAAATGGACATAGCTAGCCGTAACGTTACAAATAGGAAGTGAGCATGGGCGTGCTCCAGCTCCACCGACTCTGTCTCCAATTCACTTTGCATTGAAAAAAAATGTCATACCTCTCTGTAAATGTAACATTTTGGTCTTAAAATGTTCGTATTAACTCACTCTACATGATCCTGGTGTTTACTGTATATTTCACTATTTTGTCTATAAGGCTACGTTTATATGATGACGGTCTGAACAGAAAACGCAAAAGTAGCGTCGCGTCTTCACTTTTTAGACGAGCGTTTAGACGAGCGTTTTCAGGAGGATATCTGCGTGCATATGGTGACGCAAAAGTGTGTGGAACTCGATTGGGTATGCATGCCAGGCGGCTAGGTGGCGCTGTGATACATTATCACTATGTCCGCGCGCATGTGTAGAATCTTCCTTCTTCTCATCTGCGCCGTGAAAAGCAAAACAAAACATGGCTACCGATAGAAAAAAAAATTACGTGTGGTCAATTCAACTGTTGCTTCAGACCACGTTAGACTACAAAGCAATGAAGGCGCAACAAGGTGTGGACATAAACAAGGTATGTGACGTAAACAAGGTATGTGACGTAAACACGTATGTGACGTAAACACGTACGCGACGTCAACAGATTTGACCAGAGTTTTGCGTCTTGGGCAGTGTAGACGAAAACACTACGGCGGAGTGTATTCAAGTTTTCCACTTTGGAGGGTGGTTTCAGTTTTTTGCATTTTTAAGCTCCCAAAATGCCGTCACCGTCTAAACGTAAGGCACTTCCGATAAAATATTTTGTCGTTTTTACCCGTAAGCGTTCTCGTGCCCTTAATCATTTCCTATTCCTAATATAGAACTCAGCTCCAAATTCACTTCTATAACAGCTAGCTTCAGTGAGCTTTATTTGACTGGAGCGGGACTTTATGGGTGACGTCACACTCACATAGTCCACTTCTTTATACAGTCTGTGGTAACTGTAAACACTGACCTGTAGCGGCCCACTTTGACCCAGAGGATGTCCTTGATTCGGGGCTTCTTCCCGGACTTACAGTCGTTACAGAACCATGAGCCTTTGGGCATCTCGATGTTCAGGCACTCTCTGTGGAAGGCAGCGGGGCAGGACTCACAGCACAGCAGACTGCCCCCTACAGGCCGGGAGAGAGGAGCACAAAAACAGGAGGATTATGAATTGCATTAAACAGAGAAGCAGTGAATCACAATATGATGGTGCGATTACTACAAAAAACTGAACGTTGACCATAGACGTGGTGTCACTGCCAACAAGGACTCACAGACTGTAGCTATAAATGGACATAAATAACCTACTAGCCGCCATGATTCGAATGAGAAGTGAGCAAGGGGGCGCTTCTGACTCCATCAACTCATGATCCTGGTATTTTTATTTAGCTATTTTGTCCATAAATTAAAATATGAACCGACGGACAGCCATGATACTTGCGGACAGAACTTGAAATATGGAATTCAAAATTCTGCTATGGATCACATCATACTCACTAAGGGCCTGTTTACACGAGAACGCTTACGGGTAAAAACAACAAAATATTTTATCGGAAGTGCCTTTCATTTAGATGGTGACGGCGTTTTGGGGTCTTAAAAACGCCAAAAACTGAAACCGCCCTCCAAAGTGGAAAACTTGAATACACTCCGCCGTAGCGTTTTCGTCTACACTGCCCAAGACGCAAAACTCTGGTCAAATCTGCTGATGTCGCATACGTGTTTATGTCACATCGGTCCATATATCAGTGTACTTTGTTTGGCAGGACTCTCAGTCCACACCTTGTTGCGCCTTCGTTGCTTTGTAGTCTAACGTGGTCTGAAGCAATAGTTGAACTTCTTCGTCTACCGTAGCCATGTTTTGTTTTGCTTTTCGCGGCGCAGATGAGAAGAAGGAAGATTCTACGCATGCTCGTGGACATAGTGATAATGTATCACCGCACCACCTAGCCGCCTGGCATGCATACCCAATCAAATTCCACACACTTTTGCATCACCGTATGCTTGCAGATTTCCTCCCGAAAACACTCGTCTAAACGCGGAATAAAAAGTGAAGACGCGACGCCCCTTTTGCGTCTTCTGTTCAGACCGTCATCATCATTGATAAATATTGTTTGATTTGATTTGATTTGATATAAACGTAGCCTCAATCTACGTTATACAGTCTATGACATTGATAAACAATAGTATTTCCAGGCCCCCATCTATATATTAGAGTTTTATATCATGTTGTGATCAGAGAACGAGCCGTTTTGTGTACGTGTTTGTTTGGAGTAGATTTTACCTTCAGTGCAGACGAAGCACCAGCTCACATTGACGTGCTCGTGGTTCTTGACTCCCTTCCTCGGGGTGAAGTGGTTGGGGCAGAGGATGCTGTTGGAGGAGAGGACTCTGCAGCCGGCCGCCATGCACAGGTCAGTGGCGTGATACGCGACGGGACAGCGAACGCAGCGCACCAAACGGCCTGTAGAGGGAGCAAGGGGTCAGCCAATCACAGAACAGCACAGAAGTAATATCTAACATGGGTTATCTAATTGCAATTTTTCTGATGATTACAATTAGATATGAAATTTATGTTTTAAGAGTTCAGATTTCACATTTTAAACACCTTCAGAAAGACGAGCATTTGAATGAAGACTGAAAAAAGAATCCCTTAAACGTGCATTGTGTAACTTTTCTGCTGGAGGGTCTGTCAAATGCTTTTCTCCATGGAGATGTTATTGCTTTGTCTGAAATGTTTCACAGTATGGAATTAAATCTTTCTATTTTCACGGAGACTAAACCAGACCAAGTTATAGGTCAGAGCTGTGGAGAGGTGATCTCGCTCAGTCAGAATGCCTGTTTTTATTTTTTTCCTAGGTATTTTTGAGCTATAAAACCATCTGTAATTGAATAAATGTAAGGAAGAGCTAATGTCACACTGTGGAACATTCCAGGCAGAGTAATGACATAAAAAAGAGCAGGTGATGGACCCCCAACCAAAAAGTTTCTTAGTGCACCTTAAAGTAATACAAGAATGAACATGAATTTTGTAACAAGTTTGTACAGGATTTAACTACAGCGTTAGTGGGATCATTTAATATAATGTTACTTAAACTTTGTTCATTCTAGACCAGGGGTGTCAAACATGCAGCCCAGGGTCCGGATCCAGCCCTCCAAGACCTTTAATCTGGCCCTCCGCTGATTTTCTATTAAAATATTTTAATTATATTTTATTTTTGATTAAAATATTGGTAATTTTCTGTGCTTCTTTTCTACAGTTTAGCATAGCAGCGTCTCCAGTGCCTCTGTGCGTGGCCCCTCCCACCAGAGCAGCACAAATGAAAACTCGCCTCTTTCCAAAACGCTCTTAAAGGACCATCGTTTTGACTGTTGACCGTGACACCCTCATCAGCAAAATGTCAAAAATGAGAAAAGTGGATGCCGAGTGCAGAATTTTCCAAGAAAAATTGATTAATCCCTATTTGTTCACAGAGGTGAATGGGAAACCTTTACGCTCGGTGTGTTTGCAACAAGTGGCAGTGTTCAAGGAAAATAATCTTAAAGGGATATGCCACCCCCAGGTCAAACTTGGGCATCTCCCCACAGTCCAGAGACTAAAATAAGTGGTGGAAAGCGTTTTCCTGGTCACCCAGCCATTGTCCGAGTCTGTCGCCACTGACCGCCGCACGCAGCTGCAGCTACTCCGCGTTAGACTAGAGTCTAACGGTGCCAGAGAAAGATTTCGGCCAAAAGGAATTAATTTACTCGATGCTTTTCCCAATTACTTTCTGTGTAGTGCGCATTCATATCGAGTGCAAATAAATGTGCAAATCAACACGGAGAGCTTGCCTTGGTCATTTTGGGTGGGAACTATTTTTCAGTGCGGAAAAACACAGCCGAAGCACACACCACGCTGCATAACAGGGGAACTCCCAACGTGGTGCGTAACAGGGATTCCCCTTTGTGCTTCGGCTCTGTTTTTCCGCACTGTAAAATAGTTCCCACCAAAAATGACCAAGGCAAGCTCTCCGTGTTGATTTGCACATTTATTTGCACTCGATATGAATGCGCACTACACAGAAAGTAATTGGGAAACGCATCGAGCAAATTAATTCCTTTTGGCCGAAATCTTTCTCTGGCGACCTTAGACTCCAGTCTAAGGTGGAGGAGCAGCAGCTCGCGCGGCGGTCAGTGCTAACAGACTCGGACAATGGCTGGGTGACCAGGAAAACGCTTTTCATCACTTGTTTTAGTCTCTGGACTGTGGGGAGATGCCCATGTTTGACCTGGGGGTGGCATATCCCTTTAAACACCACTACGAGACACTGATACTGATGCACTTGTGCAGCTAAAAGATGCCAAGTTTCAGGAGCAAAAAGAAAACATGACTAAATTCTGTGAAATGCATACAAGTTAATATTAAAACATTGTGTTAAAATTGCATCTTTCTTAAGGTTTCAGGTTGTTCATAATATTATATTCACTAGCTAGGACCACGCCATCAACATAATGCAGTGAAGATGTTTATTATTGAATGATAGTGGATGTCTCGGTGAATAGGTGGTGATGGCTGGGTTGAGACAGTGGGTGGGGGCTCCGTCTCAATCTTCGATTGGCCCAGCGGAACGGGACCCCCCCCCCTTTAGGAGATGTCTTGTGGCTGAAAGACAAACGAGATAGGGGTGGGAGGGAGGGGTCGAGATAACCGAGACGAACTGGAATGAAGGGATGAGTGGCTATAAATGGCTCTGGGAAATTAGAGGTGTGGTTATGGTGAACTGTGATTCGCTGGTGAGGAGGAGAAGGTGGTTGAGGCGTGGTCCTGCTCCTGAATTTCAGTTAATCACATTAACTCCATTTCACTAGCTAGGACCACGCCATCAACATAATGCAGTGAAGATGTTTATTATTGAATGATAGTGGATGTCTCGGTGAATAGGTGGTGATGGCTGGGTTGAGACAGTGGGTGGGGGCTCCGTCTCAATCTTCGATTGGCCCAGCGGAACGGGACCCCCAAAAGTTTTTGAAAGAGCATAAAAGTGGAATGGGTCTGGAGGAGATCGTTGAGGTCGTGACGATCCTACACGAGGTAGGTGCTGGAGACCCGACAACCAAGGGTTCGAATTTTTCCGCTCGGGTACATCTGCCCTGGCCGTGGACATAGTGGCGCCAATGCGAAATAAATGAATGGAGAATGGATGGGGTGTTATGCCAGAAGAGGTCCGTGAAAGGCGAGAGGTTGCCGGAGCGCAGAGTGAGAGTGCAACGGTAGAGAAGGTCCGAAATAAGTGGTAGGCGTTTCGGAGGAAGGCGAGGTTCAGTTTTTTGCAGTCCTTTAATCAGGCACGGGAACATGAAGATGAGACTGGCAGTCTTCACCAGAAATCAGCTTGTATATGAGATTTATCCCTGAGAGGTAAGCCTGGACCTACTCCCGCGGGAGGATTCATGGGGGCCGGTGCATAGTGTTCTGGGCAGCAGATTCGCTGTCCCCGTGACCCGGAAATGGAAAAGCAGAAGATGGATGGATGGATGGATGGCAAGCCTGGACGGTGGAGACGCAGACATTCCTGGAGTGGCGTGAGAGGGTGCTGAAATTGCAGATGATGGTGACGTCAGATGAGCAGAGGGGAAGCTGATGAAGGTGGTGTTGGCTGATTTATTATTGTTAGAATGAATGGGAATGCCTGGATTAATCAGACCCCCCAAAAAATGGTGGAAAAGTAGGACGAAGTTCCGATGAAGCTGAAGGCTAATTGTGCGATTCGAGGGCTCTGGAAGCAATGCAGAATCCGACTACTGCCGAAGATTCGGATTGAACACTGGAGAAACTGGAGCTGCGTCGTGAAGGTGCCGTATGGCGAATGAGTCAGGAGTGATGTAGAGAAACCGTGACGTGGAGGGTCTTCTCCACTGACTGAGGAGTTGGACCTTTGCTGGAGTGGGGTCACTCGCGCCAGCGCAGATGGTTGACGGACGTGACCATGATAATGCTGATGTGCGTCCTTCAGCATGGGTTCGGATGGCAAGCGAGGGAACCTGTAGGTGAAGAAAGCCACGCTCGAATGTTGAGGGTTGGATAGGTGAGGGATGAGGGTCGGAGGGATGGGGGGGTCGGAGTGATGAGGGTCGGGGGGATGAGGGTCGGGGGGATGAGGGTCGGAGGGATGAGGGTTGGAGGGATAAGGGTCGGGGGGTCGGGGGGACCTGTCGGGAGCGAGACCTGACGGGAGGAAGATCTCCTATCGTGAGTTGACCCGTCGTGGGTCGGGAGGGAGACCCGTCATGGGTCAGGAGAGCGAGGCAGAGAAAGACCCGTTGTGGGTCGGAAAGGAGTGAGACCCGTTGTGGGTCAGGAGAGAGGGAGACCCGTCATGGGTTGGGAGGGAGGGAGACCCGTCGTGGGTCATGAGAGAGAGAGAGGCGGAGAAAGACCCGTCGTGGGTCGAGAGACCCGTCGTGGGTCGAGAGACCCATCGTGGGTCGAGAGAGAGACCCGTTGTGGGTCGGGAGACCCGACGTGAGCTGGGCGAGCCGTCGTGAGAGCCAGGCGAGCTGTCATGCGGTCGTGAGAGCCGGGTGAGTCGTCGTGAGACCCAGGCGTATTGTCATGCCGTCGACCTGACGGGAGGAAGACCTGTTGTGGGTCAGGAGAGAGGTGGAGAGAAGAAGACCTGTCGTGGGTCGGGAGAGAGGCAGAGAAAGACCCGTCGTGGGTTGGGAGGAAGGGAGACCCGTCATGGGTTGGGAGGGAGGGAGACCCGTCGTGGGTCATGAGAGAGGCAGAGAAAGACCCCGTTGTGGGTTGGGAGGGAGGGAGGCCTGACGGGAGGAAGATCTGCTGGGAGGAAAGGAAGCTATGCCTTTATTAGTCCCACAGTGGGGAAATTCCAGTTCTGCATTTAACCCATCCTGTTATTAGGAGCAGTGGGCAGCACATTACTGCGCCCAGGGACCATCTCCATGATCTTCTTGCTTCGGCTTGGTCAGGACCTAAGCTGGAGGATTTACCCATGATGCATGTTTTGGGTTGATGGGGAAACCGGAGTGCCTGGAGGAAACCCACCCAGACACGGGGAGAACATGCAAACTCCACACAGAAAGGCCCAGGCGACCCGGGGATCGGACCCAGACCATGCACGCAAACTCCACACAGAACACACACCTGAAGACCTGTTGTGGGTCAGGACAGAGGTGGAGGAGAAGACCCGTTGTGGGTCGGAAGACTCGACGTGAGAGCCGAGCGAGCCGTCGTGAGAGCTTGTCATGAGGCCAAGCGAGCAGTCGTGAGCCATCGTGAGAGCCGTCCTGAGAGCCAAGTGAGCAGTCGTGAGAGCCGTAGTGAGAGCCAGGCGAGCCGTCGTGAGAGCCGTAGTGAGAGCCAGGCGAGCCGTCGTGAGAGCCGTCAAGAGAGCCAGGCGAGTTGTCGAGCCGTCGTGAGAGCCAGGCGAGCCGTCGAGCCGTCGTGGGAGCCAGGCGAGCTGTCGAGCCGTCGTGGGAGCCAGGCGAGCTGTCGTGCTGTCGTGGGAGCCAGGCAAGCCGTCGTGAGACCCAGACAAGCTGTCATGCGGTCGTGAGAGCTGGGTGAGCTGGCGGTCATCATGCTGTCATGAGAGCCGGTGAAACGTGACAATCGGCCAGTCGTCAGTCGGCTTGGAACCTGTGGAAAAGCTAAGGACCTGAGGGTGGAGGTGCATATTGGGGATGTTCACAGGGCAGGTACGGGGTGAATGCTGGACAGATGAGAGCGTTCGAATTTGGAGACCGTAATAGTAGTCGCGACATGAGAGCTGAGAATGATGAAAGAATGCAATGATGTAGCATGAGCAGGAGAAGATGAGGATTAGATGGCGAGAGCATCGCTGAGGATAGAATGGATAGAATGGTGAAGTCATGAGCTGACGTCGATGGTAGTATCCTCGATCGGGAAAGAGGTGGTGAGCCGAGATGGTGTAGCTCAGGTGAGGGCGGAAATGGGGGGAGCTGAATAGTGTGACACGTGGTTATGATGGCTTAAGCTCGCTTGTAATGGATGACGTGAGCTGCCCGAGCTATAATAGTGTGAAACAGCAAGGGCCGGAATATGAATTGATGTCGAGCGGGTGTAAAGACAGCTAGCGTACGTCAAAATTGCGTGAGCAGCACGAGCTGAAATTGAGTGAGTGACATGAGTCGATGGGTGCTGAATATTGGAATAGCAGAGAGAGGATGTAGAGACTGCTTAGCTAGCATGTGATGGAATGGTGTGAGCTAGCATGAGTTGCATGAGTTAGAATGGTCGGATGCGAGTCGGTAGGAGAGGTTGAATACGAGATGACAGTGTGCCAGTGCAGAGAGGAGTTAAGCGAACAAAAACATTCGTACGACGTTTCGGAGTGTGAACGAAAATAGTGTGAGTGGGCGTGGTGACTTGTGTAGGCTGCAATGACAGATAAAACATTTGGGTGTTGGGGAAGGGGGGTGTAGGGTGGGGGAAGGGATAGAGCAGAAGACGCGAAATGCATTAGAGGCCCTGCCTAATGTGGGGAGTGCACGAGAGCCATCTAGGTCATGATGACTGGAAAGTGAAAAATGAGAGATGGGGAGAAGTTGCATGTGCATGGGGAATTGTGCAGCCTGCGAGATGGGGACAAGAATGAGACACGAAGGGTGCAGGCACAGGGGGAGATGGCCTGCTTGAAAGCAGCTGAGATGATACAAGAGAATTCAAGTGAAACTGCACAGTAGACGGAATAAGTTTACTGGCCACTGGTGGTGATACTACTTAGCCCCCAGCAGGGGGAGCTATGAGGCTGTAGTGGAGGAGAGGAGGGAGTGGCGACGTCTGCAGCTGCACGCGGGAAACTTGATGGGAACCCGGAAGCTCGTTCGTCTCGTTCCAGGGCGCCGGGGTTACATTCTTGATCTAAACTGTTGAAGGTCCGGTCTTGATGTGTCAGCCTGAAGGGGAACGGCGGGTGCTGGGCGGTACCGAACGCTGTGGCTGCTAGAGGCCGGGCCGCGCTGTGCAGAAAGCCGTGGTTGCCAAAGCCGGTCTGCGCACCGAGAGCCGTCTCACTCTGACAGTACACCGGGCTGCGCCAGGCTGCGCGCTCGCCTATACGAGGAGGAGGCAGCGACGAGAGGGACAATGTGGATATCCCGTATATGCCGCCAGCACAGAGATATTGACGGTGGGTGCTCCTTAGAGGTGGAGGTCCGCTGCGTGAGCGCGCGCCTGGAGCGTTCACTGGACGCCGCGGATATGCGGTGGAAGATCCTCCGGCTGCGGATTCCTGAATAGAAATCCGTCGCGGCGTAAGGAATTGCGGACTGGAAGGAACGAGGAGACGTGAGGCAGGTTGGTGTTTGAATGTGACGGGTTGTTAACCCAGCTCGAGCGAGCTGACGCGGTTGAGCTGTCGAGATAACCGAGACGAACTGGAATGAAGGGATGAGTGGCTATAAATGGCTCTGGGAAATTAGAGGTGTGGTTATGGTGAACTGTGATTCGCTGGTGAGGAGGAGAAGGTGGTTGAGGCGTGGTCCTGCTCCTGAATTTCAGTTAATCACATTAACTCCATATATTTTATAAAAGAAAAAGTTCATCAAATAAAAAAGACTTTTGTAATAGATTTATTGCTATTTTTGATCCGGCCCCTTTGGGATCAAAGTAGGTTGGATACGGCCCCCGGACCAAAATGAGTTTGACATCCCTGCTCTAGACAATTCAAAATGTGATTTTAATAATTACAAAAGTAAAGCAGTTTGAAACAAGTTTAAAGCAAGTTAATAGCTGCTAGCATCAAAGGTAATGTGAATGCTTGACCACTCTCTCCTTGGACTTTAAAAAGTCCAAGGAGTGGAGCACTTGCTGGATTAGTCTTTTGATAAAGACAATTCATGAGCTTCAGTTTTATGTTTATAGGAACCATTTTGATGCTCCAAAATATACAATATTTTATTATGAATAGTTAATTGTTAACCTTATTAAAACAAACATTTCAAGACCAAAATGACGAGGCTCCCTGCAGCAGTTTTAAGCGTAATCTGACCCGGCCTGTTTGAGAAGCTGCTTCGTGCGTCTCACCTTTGGACAGGTTGCTGCTGGTGGGGTTGGTGAGGTGGCAGGTAAGGCAGGCGTGGATGGAGCACCTGAAGCCGCGGTTGACGGTGGGGGCGGTTGGGCCGAAGGCGGTGACACATTCACCGTGATAAAACTTTCCACAAACAGGAATCATACAGCGCCGCACATCCTCCCCACGCTTCTTACACACAAAACACGTGTGCACACCTGACAGAGGAAAACACATAACACATAATCAATCAAATGGTGGTTTTCAGATTCTTAGAAAGTGATGAGACCATACTCCCAAATGTATGTAAATATGTCATGAACTGTAAATATGTAAATACCGTATGGATGTGGTGACTGAGACTGAATGGGACTAGTTTTACTTATTGATTTTATGGATAAATTGCATAATATATACTGTATTTTATTGGCATGTACGCCATTTATGACATCAGCCTGTCCAGGGACTGAAGATTTAAATGTGCAATTTTGCTATAACCTGGTACAAGCATATTACCTCTTTCTGTAGGCCAATATTTTTATGCATATTGTCCCTGATAAATAAACAAATAAACTAACTAAACTAATAAAATGCGGGGGCAAGAAACAGAATTCCCTATTGATTACATTGAATTTGTGATGAAATATCCAAAAGGCAAATTCACAAATGTTGAACCTGATATTTTTCAATAAGTGACCTAGAGCTCACTGTATACATATACATAAACACAACATAATTTTGCGTTTTAACTATTTTAATTTTAGCTGCCCCCATCTGTGTTACTTAATATTGTTAATATACGTTTTAAGACAGTCTGAAAAATCAAGAAAAAATGCGAAATGGATTTAAAAATATAAACATTTTCAGGAGTCTGTGATCAGTCTGAGCATGTATGTATCTGTTTAAGAGTTTAATTTTCAACAAAAAGGTGAGAGGGAGTGAGTAGTTCCAACTAAATCAGTTCTTTACGGTTGATTGTGTTAAAATAAACCACAGATTAAAAGCCTAACAAAGCCTCAGACAGAGCAGTGCTTACAGATAGCATCAGACCCTCAGGGAATGTTCATGACATCAGCTGCAGAGTATCAAAAATAACCCACAGTGAGGAGTTAATTCTGCTTTCTAATTGGATCATCAGAGAACCAAAACACAAAATTTAAATATACACTTTCTTTTCTTTCCCTTTTCAATCATTTTCCTCATTCCTTTTTGAATATATTTCCAATTAATTTCCATTAACTGGTACTTTGCAGCATTCCCTCGGGGTCTGTACATTTTTTTATTTTGAGTTATCTTCTGATTCTGATTCTATCTTTTAAATATATAAAAAGATTATTTTTAATAAGAGTTTCATTTAGGTGTTTACGTCATAATTTTCATACAAAAGTCATTAAAGCTGCAGTACGTGACTTTCCAATTATAGCCTAATTAAGTCCATTTCCTTTTCCTCCATAAATTATATTGTAAAAACAGCACTCTGAATGTAGAAGTGAATAATTAGGATGCTACGAATGTTTGGACCAATGCAAATCATTTAAAATTAACTAAAGATGCATTGTGTAACTTTTTGGTGGGGGTTGCGCCACTTTCTTGCTTCTATGGAGATGTCATTGCTTTGTCTGGAATGTTCCATAATATGACATTAAACAGCTCTACTTCACATTTATTCAATTACAGGTGGTTTTATAGCTGAAAAATACCTTGAAAAACAGGCATTCTGACTGTAAGCGGGGTCGCCTCTCCACAGATCTGACCTGTAACTTGGTCTGTTTGCTCTCCATGAAGATAGAAAGGTTTAATACCATACTGTGAAACATTCCAGACAAAGCGAAAACATCTGACGGACCCTCCGCCAAGAAAGGTCACACAACGCACCTTTAATTTAATTCTTAAAATGAACTAGCTCTGTTTTTCACTTTTATAAGACAGCAAAAATATAATAAATCTCTGTTACTACGCAGACATTCATGAGGTTTCAGCGTCAGTAAATACAAATGACTAATTGTGTATAGTAATGCCTAGATTTTAACATTATATTGGAGGGATCTACTCAACATTGAGAATAACGACAACTATGGGAATAATAATAGTTAATGAGTTGGTGTTTGAGGGCCTGTTTACACAAGGACGCTTACAGGTAAAAATGGAAGTCAAATCTGGTCATCTGCTCTGGTCATCAGGTCAAATCTGCTGACGTCGCATACGCGTTTACGTCACATCGGTCCATATATCAGTGTACTTTGTTTGACCTTGTTGCTCCTTCGTTGCTTTGTAGTCTCACGTGGTCTGAAGCAATAGTTTAACTTCTTCGTCTGATCACACGTTTTTGTTTTTTTTTTGCTACTGTAGCCATGTTTTGTTTTGCTTTTCGCGGCGCAGATGAGAAGAAGGAAGATTCTATGCATGCATGCGGACATAGTGATAATTCAGCACCTAAATGCCTGGCATGCATACCCAATCAAATTCCACACACTTTTGCGGCACGCAGATTTCCTTCCGAAAACGTTTGTCTAAACGCAGAATAAAAAGTGAAGATGCAACGCTACTTTTGCATCTTCTGTTCAGACCGTCATCATATAAAACCTAAGCCTCCCATTTATTCATGTGCCCAATTAGCCTTTCCTTAAATTACAGTGACAGTAAAAATGTGTTTTGTTTTTTTTCTCCATGTGCAGTGGTGTATGTACACCTAGCTTTGTGATGTGCATTCAAAACAGTGCGGTGCATTAAAAAAGGAGAGATTTGGGGGCATGAGAAGTAGGTTAAGTCCTTCTTTTGATTTAGATTTTATTTTTTATTGATTTGTGAAAAGTCCCTCAGTCGTCCAGGTAGAATCCATGATAAAAGGAGAAGTTCAATTTGTCAACTGGACAAAGTATGTTTGGTTGAAAACGTTTCGCCGCTCATCTGAGAGGCTTCGTCAGCTCATCGTCAGAGCTGACGAAGCCTCTCGGATGAGCGGCGAAACGTTTTCAACCAAACATACTTTGTCCAGTTGACAAATTGAACTTCTCCTTTTATCTTTTTATTGATTTATTATTGTTTTTGTTGATTGATTGACTTTAATTATTTGTTATTACATTCCTCACACTCTTACACACACACACACTTTACACCTCATCTGCTGTGGCGTTGTATACATTTGTGTTGTATTGTACCGTAGTGTACTTACAGTATTGTATTGTCCTGTCTAATGTCTGTATTAGGGGTGTGCAAAATAATCGTCATGACAATGCATCGCGATACTAACTTTCACAATATACTGCATCGATTCTTGATGCCAAAAATTGATTATTAACAATTAATAATTTAATATTTTATAATTTAATATTTAATATTAATAAATAAATTATTCGTTTTTTTTTTTATAAATCCTATGCACTTTTTTCTTTGTGAAAGGGTATTGTTTGTTATGATGGTAGCTACCTCCAAAATGGCAAATGTTTGAACATCATTTTTTGTTTTAGAAAAAATCCTATGCACTTTTTTTGTTATTGGTTTGGTTTATTTGTTTTTGTTATTCAATAAATTCAGTTATGAATTGAGTTGCTCAGAGTTATGTATCAATTGAAGACACTACCCAGATACACAGCCACTGATATTTAAGTTATCCTCTTTTTTTGGTACATTTTCACTGAAGTATGTCGAATATATTGCAATGCATCGCAATAATTCAAGTATCGTGATGCATCGTGATAGTATCGCATCGTGGCATATGAATCATGATTCGAATTGAATCGTGACTTCTTTGCCAATACCCACCCCTAGTCTGTATGCTTGTTGTATGTGACAAAAATTTTTTTTTAATGAATTAATGAATTAGCTGCAGTATTTGTACCTGATTTGCACTCGGGGCAGATGAACTTGCCCTTTGGAGCCTGAGCTAAAGAGATGCAGGGCAGATGGAAGGCCCCACAACACTGGCCCTCACACAGCAGCAGCTCTCCGGTCTTCTCACACACCTACAATCATAAAAACACATTATAATTACTGACAGTGTCCACCAACAAAAAGTATATTGTCCCTTTATGAAGTCACTGATCTAATGTGACTTCTTTGTGGCTCATTTGCATGTACATGTATTTAATGAGGCCATATTACACTGTTGTCTGAGCCATGTTATTATGTTGTTTTCTCATCACAAACAGACCTGGAGTTGTGTTTTGTTTCATTCACGCATGTTTAACACACAAACCCTGCATATCATTGGTCTACAAATTTTTGGACTCGATCTGCTTCCGAGATAAAAGTGGCTAAATGTAATTTATACTGATAAGATGAACAGAAAATCAATTGATAACTGTGCTGGTTAGCTGATGTATTCAAGATATTTAATAACATTGTTTTACATCAAAATCACATCTTTTTTTTTTTCATAGCATTTATATGAAAAAAAAAAAAGATGCAATTTTGATGTAAAACAATATTATTAAATATCTTGAATACATCAGCTAACCAGCAAAGTTATCAATTGATTTTCATCTGTTTATACAACAGATTTAGGCATTTTTGCTTAAAAATAATATTTATATTTTGAAAATATTTAACTTGCACTTCTTTATCCGTCAAGAAATAAACAAGAAATATCTTAAGACATCAGGTGCACACAATTTCGAGGCATCTCTCTCATCAAAAAATATTTGATGTTAAAACTCTAGACATATTAAAATTAATGTAATGAATGTGTAGACAGGCTTTCAGATACAATTGTTGCTTGTAGACACACTGTACCTTCTGATAAACTACAGTTTTTGCCTTATTTTGCATAAATTTCCTATTTTGACCCAATACTATATCTTGGAAACTATAGCCAATCAGCACTTCTGACTTACTTTTTCTTTATTAGTGACCTAAACCAAGAAAAAATTCACTACTTTTGTTCTGGAAGCATTTTGCTTGTAGACCAGTGTATTTAGGCCAAGTTCTTCTCTCAAACAGAAAACAATGAACTGTGATCTCCACTGTGTTTGTAAACTCCACACACCTTCACTAGAATCATTTGGATAAGTTCAGCCCTGGAGTTGCCAATCTCCGCAATCTACCGCTTCATGATATCACAAGGTGGAACAGAGCATTTTGAGCTTTAGAGACGGAGACAGACTAATAATAAAATGTTACTCAAACTTGTGTGAATGATACAAAACAACTCCAGGTGTGTTTTTGAGGAGGTAACAACATTATAACATGGCTGAAAAGTGTATCGTGTAATTTTTCTGGTGGAGTCTCCGTCAAATGCTTTCTCTGTGGAGATGTTATTGCTTTGTCCAAAATGTTCCACAGTATGGCATTAAACCTTTCTATCTTCATGGAGACCAAACCAGATGAAGTTACAGGTCAGATCTGTGGAGAGGCGACCCCGCTCACAGTCAGAATACCTGTTTTTCTAAGTATTTTTGAGCCATAAAACCACCTGGATTTGAATACGTGTAAGGTAGATTTGTTCATTGTCATACAGTGGAACTTTCCGAGCAGAGCAATGACATTTCAATTTCAATACAAACAAGCAGGTGACAAACCCCCAACCGAAAAATGACATAGTGCACCTATAAAGCTCACCAAAAGGTAGTTTTAATTGTAGGTAAAGGTCTGACCTGGCAGATATTCTCCTTCAAAGAGGCAGGTCCTCCTCTGTCGCCAATGATTTTCCTCTGAGCTAAAGCAGCATCGTCCAGGAGCAGGTCACTCTGGTCCAGACACATGTCCATCTGTCCCAACACAGAGAATTACATTATACTTTTAAATATTATAAAGAATAAAATAAATACAAAATCTATAATAGCTTTGTTTTCATGTTTGTAAACAGAGTAAGTATATTTTCCATATTAAAAGTGAGTGTGAGCTGAAATGTTTTTATGTTTTATCACTTTCTTGGGTAGGTCAACAACTATTATTATATGTTTTAGTTTTTTAGTTTTTTGTGACCAGGATTATCTTTCATCAGCTTTAGTCATAAATTGCATCCAACCCAGTTATTCATGTGTGTGTTTTGTGGATATTGAACAGAGGCGTGTGTGAGCTGGTGTCTGTCACATTGTGGAAACTAATTTAAACAGCGTCTCACCTCCTGCTCCTCGTGACCTTGCGGATCGAGGGGCAGAGAAAGTTCAAAATCCTCTGAATTGTCCTCTTCGGGTTTAGGTTCATCTAAATCTGGGTCTAAACCAGGACTAGAGCCTGGGCCCTGGTCTGGTGTAGGACTGGTCTGAGCTACAGGGGTCGCTGCTGGCTCCGATGAAGATAGGCAGGTGGTGGAGATGATGAGCTGCTTCAGCTTCTTCAGAGATTGAGGATCTGTGGGGAAAAAAGGAGCTCTATTTAAGATATTTCACAAGACCCTTCTAACTTTAAAGGTCCTATATTACACTGGTCTACAAGCAAAATGCTTCCGGAACAAAAGTTTTGACATTTTTCTTGGTTTAGGCCACTAATAAAGAAAAAGTCAGAAGTGCTGATTGGCTATATTTTCCAAGATATAATATTCAGGTATGAAAACAGGTCAGGGGTGAAAAAGGTGAGAAGGGTGCGCTAACCCTAACCCTAACCCTAACCCCCCCTCGGTCCTGGTTTAGACACTGTTTAGTCCTGGTTTAGACCTGATTTAGTCCTGGTTTAGACCCGGTTTAGTCCTGGTTTAGTCCTGGTTTAGACCTGGTTTAGTCGCGGTTTAGTCGTGGTTTAGACCCAGTTTAGACCTGGTTTAGACCTGGTTTAGACCTGGTTTAGTCTTGGTTTAGTCCTGGCTTAGACCCCTGCTGTCAGCTAATCTGTCCCTTTGATGCAGAAAGAATACGATAATGACTCACCCCATAAGAACGCGGTCACTTCGTTTTAACAGTTTGCTGTGTTAATTTGCCTATTCACGTGTATGCGCGTGTCGCGTATATCCACGGACTTTAATTATCCGGAGCGCCGGAGAAACAGACGTATCCCGAACGTGTCCCGAGGCGAGAGTTCCTTCTTACGTAGCATTAACGTAACAAGTTAAGGATTTTCTCCAGTTTCATGAAATGCCGCGTACATACACGAGGCTCGCTCACAGCTGATCGGTGAAAAGGCGCAAACACAACAGTGCTAATCCTCATGATTGGCGGGAGCGCGATCGGTGGGTAATTATGCTGCAACATGATTGGAAGCTGGAGCGCAGTTCGGCCCTTCGAACTTGCGGAGATTTTGCTCAGTCAATTAATATTTTCCTGATTATATTATATCATTCCATATCTTGAATACATTAGCTAACCAGCACAGTTAATTGATTTTCAGTTCATCTTATCAATATAAATGAGATTTAGCCACTTTTATCTCGGAAGCAGATCGAGTCCAAAAATGTATAGACCAGTGTTACAGAAAATGCTGTTACCGCATCAAAAACATACCTAGAGTTGTGTTTTGTTTCATTCACACGTTTGAGTAACACTTTATTATTAGTCTGCCTACATCTGCTAATCTCAAAATGCTCTGTTCCAACATGTGATGTCAGGTAGTGGTAGTTTTCAAGTTATCAGCTACATTTTACCTTTAGTTCAGTAGAGATTGGCAATTCCAGGGTTGAAATCACCCAAGTGATTCTAGTGAAGGTGTGTGGAGTTTATAAACACAGTGGAGCACTTCCTGTATTACCACATGACATCACAAGGTGGAACAGAGTGTTTTCAGGGAAGAACTCAACCTAAATATGCAGAGTTTGCGTGTTAAATGAATGAAACACTCCAGGTCTGTTTGTGATCAGGAAACAACATTATAACATAGCTCAGAAAACAGTGTAATATTCAAATATGTGAGAAATAATAAGAGAAGTTAATGTCCATAAAGGGAGAAGTATGTAAACTATTTTACTTTGAACATGGCCCTAAACATACATTTGCTACTAAAATTCCAAACAAAACCTCTGGAAACTGACTTACCAGACTGAGGAGGTGGATTTAAGTAATTCCTGACTGCCTTAACCTGTAAAAATAAAGAAAAACATATTATACAGGGGGTCCTCGGGTTACGGCGGTCTCAGGTTACGACGTTTCGTGGTTACGAACGCGCCCACAGTCCAGAGACTAATATATATATTACGCGTCATTCCTGGTCTTACCCAGCCATTGTCCGAGTCTGTAAACAGCACTGACCGCCGCTGTATCTGCGGAAGAATACGCTCTGTTAGACTGGTTGTAACGGGAGAAGAAGACGGCCTCGTGTGTGTGCCCAATGTGGGCGGAAGTACCTGATGTGGGCTCTGATCTGCTCCTATGAAAGCGGCAGTGATAACCAAGCAGCGTAGTGGTCTAATTATTGAGATGGAAAGGTTATTGGTGCTTTGGTTGGAAGATCAAAGGCAAAATCCAGCTTACGACGAAATTCGGGTTGCGACGCGTCTTAAGAACGGATCAACGTCATAACCCGAGGACCCCCTGTACTTAAAAGTGCATTTTCTGGTGGAGGCTCCGTCAAATACTTTTCTCCATGGAGATGTTATTACTTTGTCTGGAATGTTTCACAGTATGGCGTTAAACCATTCTATGTCCATGGAGACCAAACCAGACCAAGTTTCAGGTCAGATCTGTGGAGAGCAACCCGCTCACAGTTTTTCTAGGTGTTTTTGAGCTATAAATCCATCTGTAGTTCAAAAAATGTAAAGTAAAACTGTTTAATATTATACCGTGGAACATTCCAGGCAGAGCAATGACATCTCCATAGAAACAAACAGGCGACCGACCCCCAACCAAAAAGTTACATAGTGCACCTTTAACCCTAGGTGATTTTCACCCGAGGAAAAGTATTTACATGATTTTCAATATATTGCATTTTTCATGGGTCCCTGGGGAGCTTCACCATTGTTTTTGACATCTTTGATGGTGTAGGTGTTTCCCTACTCCAAAGCCCCTTTTTCCTACAGGCTTTCAGGTGATTTTAATGTAAGAATGTAATGAATTTAATGTAAGAGGATGTAAGGAATAGGTAAGTAAGAGTGGTCCTGGAATGTGTATCTATCCTTATTTAGTGCAGTGGTTATGAATAAATATTACAAAGTGGTGATTTCAAAGGGAATTCTTATGGTGAAAACAATATTTTAGTCAACTGGTAATTTTTACCCACTGAAAAAAATACTATTTTTTGTTCCTCTCTCCTGCAACTGTTTGTGTGTCGAGGAGTCTGTGCTTCACCAAGGAAGTCTCACATGTCCCAGGAATGGGTGGACCACACACCAAGTTTCCAGTATCATTATTATTATTATTATTATTTTTATTTTTTTTTGCTCTCAAATTCCTAATTTTTCAGTAATTTTGGTAATGTTTTTTTTCCTTCCATTTTGTTACACATACCACAGTTGAAAATAAAAGAAAACCACTCTAATTCATCATGTTTTGTCATATTTTGATCTATTTTTCATGACAAGTACTTTTTGTTGGGTATATTATATCGGGTAAAAATTACCCCGCAAAAGTGATGGTGTTACTTTTTATAGCGAAAGTTTTCTAAGGTTAAGAAAATATTGAAGTAAAAACATTAGAAACAAAACAAAACAGAACAAAGAGCAAGAAATGGGTCATTACATTGTTTTAAACATATAGCGAATTGCAGTTATATTAAACTACACATATTTTAGTTGTACCTTTTTCTTGAGCGATGGAGCGGCCTCTGCTTCCAAACAATACTCCAGGATTTTCTGAGTGGGTTTCCTCTTTCGCTTTTTCTCCAAAACTGAACTGCCTTCTGTGGATAAAGATTGTCACTTGAGAAAGGATTTGGATGTAGAAACAAAATATTCATATTTTGCAGCTGATGTCACCAACATTCCTTGGGGATATGATGCTAACCGTATGCACTGCTCTGTCTGAGGCCAGGGCTCTCAAGTCTCACGCATTGAGAGTGTGACACACGCAATTGGACGTGTTCACACGCTCACACATGGCATTTCTCACGCTGAATTTTTTTTTTTTTTTTTGTGCCCAGAAAATCGGTCTGTGTGGCTCAGTTTATGCAGGCACCGTGCGTTTTCAGCGAAAAAAATCTCCCCCTCCTCCCCGTCCCGCTCCCCGGAAAAAAATCAGCCAATCAGAAAATAGATTGTTCTGTTGTTGGGCAGACTGTAGAGTGTAGTTTCAGCTGCTAAGCGCACACTGCGGTGATGATAAAACAAACTGAGAACCATCAGGTAATAACTTCATTTATATAACTCTCATTAGTTGCTTTGTAGTTTAAGTTTGCTTTTTAGACAAACATTTACAGCAGGGCTCTCAAGTCTCACGCATTGAGAGAGACAATTCGACGCGTTCACACGCTCACACGGCATTTCTCACGCAATTCAAGCCCCCCCCCGCAGTCTCACGCACGACCCCGCTCAAAACTTTAATATGAGCTTTGTTTTAACACAATTTGACCAGAAAGAACTGAATTGGTTGGAATTACATGATGATTTGCGATGTTAAACAAGGCCTTCTAAAATAAAATTACAGTCACAAGCTAGCTAGCATTAGCCAACAGTTTTTCAGTTGGTCACTCTCACCTTTTTGTTGAAAGTCAAACTCCGAAACGAAACCATGAACGCTCGTATCGATAACAGGCTCCTGAAAATGTGTTTTTTGAAACCCATTTTGTATTTTTTTCAGTTTTCAGACTATTTTCAAACTTTTTTGTCTGAACATTCCGCCATAGGCATACAGGCAGAACACCCCCAGCATGATGTCACTAGAAAGTACCAGTAAGATACAGAGACCTATTTACATGTCAGAGAACGGAAGAAAACACAGATCTGCGTGCAGCTACAGGGTTTTCCAGTCATATGCTTTCAAACACAGGATCTTGTGTTGTTTGTGGAGGACATTATGTTACTTTTGCAATTTCAATATTTGATTAAATACCCCAACATGATGTTAAAGCTTACAATCATGAGGTACTGTATAATGTGTTTTTTTCCTCACCTGTGTCCTTCACTGGCGTCTCCGTCAGCGCAGGCTCAGTCTCAGGGGGCGGGGTCAGCGTATCCACGGAGATCAGTGGTGCACTCTGGGAGCTGGAGTTCTCCGAGCAGGGCGTCTGTAGTTCAGATGGAGAGGTTCTGGAGGGTTCCTCGGGAGGCGGAGTTTGCATTTCAGGAAAGACATTTTGTGACACGGGTTGCTCCGAGACTGACAATATTTGGTCCTAAAAAAAATAAATAAATAAAAATCAACAAAAATGTTTTCTTTTGCAGAACATGTCCACAAACACCATACTGTCACTGTCATTCACAAAATATCACTATAGTTTAGTAATATCACTTCAGTTTTACCCGTAGATTGTATAAAGAAGTGGACTAAAGGAGTGTGACGTCATTAAAAGCATTCAGTCAAATGAAGCTCACTGAGGCTGGCGGTTAGCTGAGTGGCTAGCGCTCTTGCTTCACAGCAAGAAGGTTCCGGGTTCGATCCCCGGGTCGCCCGGGCCTTTCTGTGTGTGTTCTGTGTGGAGTTTGCATGCATGGTCTGGGTTCGATCCCCGGGTCGCCCGAGCCTTTCTGTGTGGAGTTTGCATGTTCTCTCCGTGTCTGGGTGGGTTTCCTCCGGGCACTCCGGTTTCCCCCACCAACCCAAAACATGCACCATAGGTAATCTAGCTTAGGTCCTGACCAAGCCGAAGCAAGAAGATCATGGAGATGGTCCCCGGGCGCCCTAATGTGTGCTGCAGAGAAGAATTTCTCCAGTGTGAGATCAATAAAGTTCACTTCTTCTTCTTATAGCAGTTATAGGAGCGAATTTGGAGCCGAGTTCCATATTAGGAATCTGATTTTATTTACAGACAAAATAGTGAAATAAAAACAGGTAAATTATATTTTAAGACTAAAATGAGGACCCTGAGATCAGCAATTACAGAGGGAGGTGTGACACTTTTTTAATATACAGTGGTCCCTCATTTATCGCGGGGGTTACATTCTAAAAATAACCCGCGATAAGCGAAATCCGCGAAGTAGGACAGCTTTATATTTTACAATTATTATACATGTTTTAAGGCTGTAAACGCCTCACCACACACATTCTACACTTTTCTCAGACTGGCATTAACATTTTCTCACATTTCTCTCTTGTGTAAACACTCAAACTTTCGTAGATTTTCAACAACAAAAATGAATAGTGACACGTGTATTTCACAGTTCCTCTGACCGTGCCTCTTCATCCTGGTGCCACTCCACAGGCGTCTTTTTCCAATTGTGCTTTTTCTTTTAGGCGAGAAGATTCTTATAAACAGACATGTCACCTTCGATTATATTTGAGAACGTTTCGTCGACATTGTGGGTTTTGTCGGGGAGAAAACTTGCAAACATACAGCACTTCAGAGTCACACTGCAAGTGATCGAACATTTATATAAATCTGGCAAACTGAACACATTCTGTACTGTACAGGAGACACGGCATGGAGGAGAATGACTGACGAATTGGCAAAGGTCTGCAGTCCCTTAGCCAATTAGGACGCAGAAAACAATGCGCTTTGATACACTATAAAACAATGGAGTCAATGGAGTCAATGGAGATTTGGGACATGGCAGGATGGCTAGCAGGTTAGTTATGTCCATTTACAGAGAATCATTTTACCTTGTCCGTTGTCTGAAGTTTCTTGGTTTTCTTTCTGGATGAAAATATCTGGTCATACTCTTCAGTCCATTCAATCAGCCTTTTACTTGGCTTTCTAATCCTCTTATGTCCTGAAAAATAAAACATACAATGAGAGATCCATGTACCAAAGCTCAATTTTCTTTACTCAATGTTATGTCTTTTAAAGGCCCTATATTCATAAAATTACAAAATTGACTTTTGTGAGCTTTCAGCCAAATTGTGTTTTGTTTCATTCAAAATGTTCTTTTCCACCTTATGTCGTCACAAAGCAGTAGTTTTCAAGCTAACAGCTGACTTTTGCCTTGGCAATTCCAGGGCTGAAATCATCCTAAATGCTTTTACTGTACTTTTTAATATTGCCTATGTATTATTGTTCCTATTTCTTTTAATCACTAGGCCTCAAGAAACACATTTCATTCTGTCATGCGTTTCTCTCGCATGCTTGAATGACAAAAAAAGAATCTTGATCCAAATGATTCTAGTGAAGGTGTGTGGAGGTTAAAAACATAGTGGAGCACGTCCTGTATTACCAAATGACATCACAAGGTGGATCAGTGTTTTCTGAACTCAGCCTAAATATGCAAGGTTTGTGTGTTAAACATGTGTGAATGAAACAAAACACAACTCCAGGTGTGTTTGTGATGAGGAAACATCATAACATGAATCAGAAAATGTGTAGCGTAATATTTAAAACACTGTACATTTCAAGTTGAGTATAAGAAATAACAGTATAATATAATAAAAATATACCTTCTTGACTCTTATCTCCTGTGATTTTGATGATCAGACTCGTCCTTTTCTCGCCAACCACTCCATTCGCTTTTGGGCCCGTCTCCTCCACCTCCTTCTGTACACACTCCCAGGTTTTATGCCTTTCCGATGAATGCACCACCACCCCCGTGTCCACCTCATCCTCTGCCTCAGCTGGAGGCTCTATCCCGGGCACGCCGGGCCCACATCTCCCCCCTTTACTCTTCTTTTTAACCCAAATCGAACTGGTCTTCTTGAGGTACAGCTTCTTTGGAGATTGGCTTTCCTTGCTGTCAAAGTTTTGGGTTTCTTGATCCATAATTTCAACTTCAGGCATAATCATTGGTTCTTTTTTAATATGTGCGCTGGGAGGGCCTATTTCAAGCTCTAAAGGTGCCCCATCTTTCTCTCGAGTATCATGCAGGTCCTTTATCATCATGAGGAAAGTGCTGAACTTATAATTGGCATCTGCTTTGAATGTCACTGGCTTCCCATCGCTATTCTCGCACACGCTCTGAAAGGACAGCTCATCCACATTTTTCAAAGCGGTCATAAACGAAAACGGAGCTGCCGTCTGCGCATCTTGTTCATCCTTTTTCGTCGAAACCTTTGACGTCAGAGGTATGAAGTCCACTGGAGGAGTCGAGGAAATCAAAACTCCCTCTTCTTCGCTCTTTACTTCGACCTCCAAATCATTTGCCTCCAAAGACGTTGATGAAACCGGAGACATACTCGGGCTGGAAAACCTATTGTTGCAGTAATTTTCAACGGACTCCAAGTCGCTGCAAAAGTCCAAGTTCGTTTCCGGTTTCCATGACGAGCTTTGCACATCTTTGGCAGTTTTTTTCTGTGAATTTGAATGTTTCTTAGATTTCTCTGCCTCTTTCTTTTGCTCGGTATCCTCCAGCGCTTCAAAAGCTCTTGTCATGAGTCTACTGCTGGCTGGGAGATGCGCAGGCTGCTCAGGTAAAGTTTTATTTACATTTTTAGCATCCAATTTCTTAACAAAATTTTGGCTTTTATCTACCAATGTACATTCAGGAGTTGCAGCATCCACAGTAAAATGCTTCTCAAAATTTTCTAAACTCTCAAGATCCGAAGTCCGCTGTGCATCATTTTCAAATCTGTCTTGATCTACTATATTAAGGCATTTTATTTCAGCGGAATTTTCAATGCCTTTGCCCTTGCCCTTGCATTTAGACACCTCTTTTGCATTTATAACAGTTTTCAGGTCAGAGTCCGCAACTAATGTTTGACTAGCATTTCTTACCGAACTTCTACATTTATTCTTTTGATTTGAAGATTTACTGTGATCTTTCTCGACATTCTCGTTATCTGCTACCACGCTCTTCTGAGTTAGCTGTATTTCCCTGTCCACAGACATTTTAGTATCCAGCACTGTCTCTTCATTATTTTTTCCCGTATTTGTGATTTGTTTTCCATTGTCTGTATTTTCAGATGTAAAATTCTTATTAATCTTCCCCTTCATTGATTGTGACAGGCTAATAACGCACTTTTTCACCTTTAATTTCTTTAAAAGTGGCTCAATATTAGACTCTGCGGTTGGGGTTGGGGTAGGTTCCGTGATTTTCTCTTGCAATTCGTCAAAAGTTATGGCATCGTGATGATCGATGTCCCTGGACTTCATAAAATCCTTTTCAGTCAAGTTTTTTCTGAGTGAGGATTTCTCAAAATACTCCTCATTTAGAGTCTGTGGACTTTTCTGATGAGTCCTTTGTTGATGTTGACTTTCAACAAAACCTTTTCTGGAATATGACATTGTACCATCCAGTGTTGATTCAATATCTTTTGAATTTTGTTGTTTCACTAACTCCTCCAAACTTTTAATCGTAGACACATTTCGATCTTGATCTACCGTTTTAGCAGGTCGTCCTTTCGTTTTTTTCACTGTTTCCTTGATAGATGGGGTTTCAGATGTCTTTTGGTCAGTCCTATCAGTACTAAGGTCCAGCTTGGGTGTTGATGTTACTTCACCTGTTGTTTCTGTGGTTGAAACTGACTTGGCTTGATTTTCTGATGTCAAAATTCTAGGAGCTATTTTCTGTTTCTTGACTTTCAAACAATCTGGTAAGACTTCTGCTGTTTCCTGGTTTTCTTTAGTCACGTGTATCGTCGTATCATGTGCCCTTACACTTTTTGATACATATTTTTCCCATTCTTCTTCAAAACCTGAGCTTCTTTGTTTTGGCAATAATTCAGTTTTTGGATATTGGACAACTCTGTACTTATCAAATATTGCTTGTTTGGAATCAACCAAAATTTCAGTAACCTCCAAGTTGGCGTTAGCTTTGAGAACCTTCACGCATTTATTATCTGCAGTATGACTTTTTGTAATCCCTCTTTCAGTTACAGACACCTCTTTAGCATGATTTGTGATAGCTTCAGCTGTTGTCTTACTTGGGGAACCAACTTTGAACTTTTTAAGCAGAGGATTTTTAGACTCAGAGCAAGATTTTACAGTAGTTATACCAGCATCGGCCTTGGAGTTGGTCTCAAATGTAGTCTTGTGATTAGCTTGATTTGAATCCGAAGCTGGAATGCCTACTTTTAACTTAACCTGTGAAGATTCTACGCAAGTTTCTTTTAAATTTACTGAAGCTACATCTTCCCGAATCTTGGTTTTAACAGTCAAGTCATCCAGGGCCTTCAATCTGTCATCATTTCCTAAAGGTGGGACAGAATGGGTGATCTGGGTTACAATTTTAGCAGGGCGTCCAACTTTACGTTTTTGAATGGTTGGTGTTTTTATAGCTCCTGATGCAACTCTGGCCTCTTCGAGATTAACTGTAGCTGTATTGGTGTCATGCGTTTTATTTTCATTGCTTGTTAAAGATTTCTGGTGGATTAAGTCTTCAATTTTGCTAGTAGGTGAGATGTGGTTAGCTGGAATGGGTATTGATTCCTTTACGATTTTACATGGCCGTCCAACTTTTCTTTTCTGTATAATGGGTCTGAGGCTTTGGGAGTCTGAAGATTTTACTTGATCAACTTCTGGTAAATCTGTTCTCTTTTTCATTTCATTGTGGGTCATTTTTTCAACTTCGCTTAAAGGTGAAACTGACTGATTTGCCAATGCATTGATTTTAGTAGATTTGTCATCTTTAATTTTCTTGACCACTGAATGTTTCGAAAGGGATTCCAAGGATTCTACATTAACACTGGTATTATTTTCCGATGTCTTGCCAACTGTTTGATAATTCAACTGATCAACTCTTTCCAATGTTTTCTGACTAGCTTGACTCAAACCTGATTTTGGAAGATTTTTTTCATGGCCAGAGGTTTTTACCGTTTTAACAGGAGAGAGTTTGGAGTCTGCGAAACATTTAAAATCCTTTACATTGTCTTTTGTCTTTTCTATACTTTTTGTCGACATATCTTGGTCCTTAGATTTTTTACTACTTTCAAATGATGCAACACAAACTGGATTTAGTGGTACAACATTTGGCTTCTGGGAATGCTTTGAATATGACATTTCTGTATCTCTCAAGTTTGTTTTTGCGACTACTGGATCTGGCATTTTTGAGCTTCTTGTCAGTGTCTTGTCTTGCCTAGCTTTCTCCTCCTCAAAACTTTCCTTGGACACCTGCAAGTCCAAGGTCATTCTAGGTGGCCGTCCAACCTTCATTTTTTTTACTATCGGCATCGTACATTCAGAGGTAACTTCCAATTCTTCAAGGTTAACTTTACCAACATCTGTGTTTTGTTTTTTCCAGTTTTCATAGCTGCTCAGTTGAATTACACTTTGTACGTCACCTTTTGGATTTAACAAAGTAGGTTTTGGAGGGCGACCAGTTTTTAAGTTTTTATTAAGAGGCTGTTTGGAATTATCAAATTTATCTTCTTTTTCATCATTGGAATCTAGCATTGGTTGTTTACTTAAACATAACTGATTTGTACCACTGTTGTTAATTTCACTAACTTCTCTCAAAACTTTTTCTTGTCTAGCATTACCAAGATTTTGAGCCTTGGTGTTTTTCATTTCAGTCGCAGAAGTTGCTGATGTATCCCTTGAATCTTCTAAACTCAACTTTGCGATGTTAAGTTCTAGCATATTTGCGCTGGTAGCCTCCACAGAACTGTCATACTGTGATGCTAATTCTTGGGAAAGGCGATGTAGTGATGTAAATCTACCGTAACGATCTTTTAGCTTTTTTGACTTTTTGAAATTGCGTTTTTCTTGAAGTTTTGCAACACTTGGATTGACGCCCGACTGGAAAAGAACTTTATTTACGTTGTAGCTCTCTAACTGGTCATCAATTCTTGTTTTAAGCTTTTCAGTGCTGGTTTTGACCTTTAACTCCATCAGTGACTGTTTTAACTTGATTTCAGATTCGTCAGTTAGTAAGTTAGAATTTGCATGTTTTGTCGTCTTACTCCCCTCACAATGATCGCCAACATTTGAATCATATTGGCTTTCTATTGAGTCTTTACTAACTGGAGTGGATAATGAAGTCATTTTAGCATGACGCCCCACTTTCGTCTCTCTATCTTTAGCCATTTCAGATACTTTTGCCTTGTTAGCATCAGCAGTTTCAATATTTTTTGTAGTGTGATTGATAATTTCACTTTGGCCACTTTCAGTCAGACTTGGCAACATTGACGCCTGGATAGCTTGAATTGGAACTGAAGGAATTTTAGCATCTTTAGCCTTTTTACCTTTTGTTATTCTAGACTCTTTTGTCAAATTAGAATCTCCTTTATCGCCAGTTGGATAGAACTTATTTTGATAAAATTCTCTTTCACTGTCCAAAGTTGACACCTGTATGACTTGATTCTGCAATGATGTTAATTTAGTAGAGCGACGAGAGTTTTCAAATTTTTTAGCTAACTCAACACTGACGTCAGGTTTTCCGTAATTTTTCCTCACATCATTTGGGTCACTTGCCCAACCAGTTTTCGGTGAGTCTTTCTCTGTCAGTGATTTCAAAGGCATTTTAGCAGGATGTCCTTTATGCTTTGATGCTTGGACATTTCTTGATTCATTTACTAAATCTGCATTCAGGTCAGTTAAGTTTTTTATTTCTCTGTGGACACTAATATTGAAATCGGTTTGACAAAGTTCCTCAACGCATTCATCAGAGATTAACCCCTCCTGAAGTGGCAAAGATTTTGATGGAATTTGAGCAGGACGTCCATCTTTAGACAAGTTTTTAACTACCGACTTGTCAAATTCATTAAGGTTTTGACAGTTGGTCTCATCTTGGTCGTCCATTACATTTAAATCACTGTGCTCAGAATTCTCAGCAGCTTCTGATATTGAAATTTTGTTTTCCTTTGACTGCTTTTTCAAGGATGTTTTAGGTGGCCGGCCTGCTTTAAATGTCTTAGACTTTTTTGCTTGTTTTGCTAATTTAGCTTCTAGCGCAGTTTCACTTTTTGTCTCATCTGTCTTGTGTATGTCTTTCTCTGGGCTGTCAAAACTTTCAAACAATGACACATTCTTAACTGGACATGGCAATGTTTCAGGAGTACTTCTAGCTGGGCGGCCACCTTTTTGCTTTTTACACTTTTCTGTTTTAACTTCCGAATCAGCCACTTTCGCAGCGGTAGCCTCTGCTTCTTTCAAACTATTGAGCAATTCTTGACGACTTAACTTTTCAATGCATCTCAATGTAGATCCCAAATGAGTCAGTTTTGGCAACGGCTGTTTGGTTTTTGGAGGTCGGCCACGTTTTTTAACTTCTTTCACATCTAATTTGCTTGTATTTTCATCTGACTTCACTTCATCATTATTAGGATTTTGCTTTTCCAAACATTGCTCCATAGTCTCTTTAACATCGTCAGCAGACATTAGCTTTGTCTCTTTATGGCTAACCAACTCTTCTGAATCCTCTTGATCGTTTTGTAGTAAAACCGTCATTTTCTTCTTTGATGGACGTCCACCTTTTTGTTTTTTGCCTTTCGATTTTTTATATTTCGCCTTCTTGATTTTGCTCGTTTTTGTTTCCAATTCTCTGATTGACCCAGGCAGATCTTTTATTGGTTTTGATTGATCATCTATGCTAACAGTTCCCTCAGAACCTTGCTTTGTATCAACAGGAATCTTCTTTCGTATTAATTTTACAAAAGGAATTTTATTTTTTGACAGTGATGCTGCCTCTTTCATTAGTTTTATCAATGGATTTGAATCATCTAAAATTATTCCAGGTATTAAATTTTCTTCTGGAAGTGATGAGATAATATTTTGCTCAGATTTTTTAGTATTCTTATTTTGACAGCTTTTTGTTTTGTCAACCAAACTAGTCCTTGAGCTAGTTGCTAAGTCCTTAGTAACGCATAAAGAGATGTCAGGGTTGCTGTTGCTGCTGGAGTTTGCTTCCAGGTGTACCTCTGTTTTAGGCTCCATTACCACCTTTTCTTGACTGGCAGCTTTTTTAATTGGGTTTGTTACGTTATGAGCATTTGCAAATCTATTCTCATTCAAAAACTTGTCCATTTTAGTGTTACTTGAAGATGTATTATCAACAAAGCTTTCAAGTCTGTCTCCCACCTGTTTCCTAGCACCAAAAGTCCCCACGGTTTTGTCTTTTAGCTGCCCTGATGGTTCAAGAGTGACATTTTCATTTGGTTTTGTTTTGTATACCTGTTCACCAAAACCAAATGACAGATTTGACGAAAAAGAACAATCTCTGACTATCTTTTTCGAAGCCACAAAAGAGGAGTTCTTCTTTTTCGAGACTTTGCTAAAAAGAGTTCGATCTGTCAATGTTTTTGGACGCCGATCTTTGCTAGATTTGCTGAACCAAAGCCCGGTGTGGACTTCTGCTTGATCTACTTTCACTTCCTTGTCTTGCGTGAACATTTGAGCGTCTGAGGAAATTGAAGTTTTAGATTTTGCGTGGCGTTCAAGTGCTTTCGGACAGAGGATCTTAGGCACAGAGTCTAGATCGCAATATGGACATTCTCCACTGTCATGTTCCAAAGAGTTAGGCATTGTTGTTGTTGTTGTTTTCAATTTACTTTTTAACTTTTTCTTTCCTGCAATCTTGGTTAAAGTGCTTGTTTTGTTTGTGAATTCACTCAGAGGTGTTATAGTTCCCATATCCAGGTGCGATGTGTCTGTATGAAAAAGGTCCGAAGAGGCAGGAAGTGCTTCGAGTTCTGGAGACTGAGACCTATGCGGAGGGAGGTCATCAAGGGCGGAGAGGAAGGAGGAAGCCATGTTGGATCTCTGCTCCAGGAGAGCTTCAGCCTCAGCAACAGAAGAGCTCCAAGAATCCAGGAAGCGCTTGGCAATCTGAAATGGACATGCAAGTTAAATCGAGAGGTCACTGAGGCGCTCTACTGTATATGAATAACGCCCTATTATTAGCCTCAGCTCTTAAAGGTCTTAAAGGTAAATTAGGCAAAATTGACTCTTGTGAGCTTTAAATGGGCAGTGTGTAGCATTTTTGGTGGTGGGTCCGTCACCTGCCTGGAATGTTCCAAAGTATGACAGCTCTACTTTACATTTATTCAATTACAGGTGGTTTTATAACTCAAAAATACCTAGAAAAACAGGCATTCTAACCTATAACTTGGTCTGCTTTGGTCTCCATGATGATAGAAAGGTTTACTAACTTACTGTGAAACATTCCAGGAACAAGCAATAACAGAAAAGCATTTAATGGACCCTCCACCAGAAAGGTTACACTATGCACCTTTGAAAATAATTAAACATTAAAGAAGACTCAGACTTGCACAAATGACTTCAAATACAACTTCAGGTGCGTAAATGGTGAGAGGAAACAACTATAATGTGGCTAAATGATTCGAAAAGTCATTTAGCAGAATAGGTCTGCTTTAAGAATATTACAAAATGTGTACTCTGTGCTACTGGTAAAACAGAAACAGTAATATTGTCCCGCGTTATGTTCCTTACAGTGTTCTTCTTGTTCTTGTCTTTGTGCTTCCCTTTGCTCCGATGCAGCTGCTCAAACTGAAACCCTCCATGAAAAATGTGGATGAATTTATCCTCAAGCCACGACTCCTCGGGGTTCTCCCCAAAGGTACGAATATAGTACAGGCGGCAGGGACGGTCACTGGGCTCTGGGACAAACATACACAATACAGTGAAAATACATGAAATACTACAATACAGTAGTACATCAAGCCTAAGTGAATGTTAGAACAAGAGTCAAGCATTACCAGGCATAGAATGAATAAACACACTACCCACCCTCTCATTCAGTGATTTTTTAAATTATTATTATTATTATTATTTATTTTTAGTACTTTCTATCAAATTTATGAATTAAGCTATATGGAATCATGTAGCAAAGAAAAAACGTAAATAACTATTATATATGGTATATATAGTTGTGTATAATCCTCAAAGTAGCCACCTTTTGCTTTGTCAAAAATATTATGCAGAGTTATTTAAGTTTTTTCTTTACTACATAATTCCATTTATCTATATATATTACTTTATATATTTAATGACTTGTGTCTGTGTATAAAATGTAGAAATTAGTAAAAATAAAGAAAAAACAAGAATAAGATGGTGTGTCCAAACTTTTGACTGGCAGTGTATAATGTTATTAATATAAGACGTGTTGATTTTGAGACTCACCTTTCTCCTTGTGGTAACAGCCCTGTCTGGGATCTGCAGTGACCTCACATGGCCACCAGGGGCGCCTGCTCAGCTTTGCCCAGACCACCTCTCCTTCAAAGTACTTTACCGGGGCCAGTGACTTACTCTGAGTGCTCTGCGGATAACAAGACAGTTATTATTTAAGGCTACGTTTATATGATGACAGTCTGGACAGAAGACGCAAAAGTGGGGTTGCATCTTCACTAGGGATGCAAATTATCGGTTAATTCATTAACTGATAGTTGATTGACCTTATCGATCGATTAACGATTAACTGATAAGCGGCGTTTTTCACCTGAATTTTAGTGTTTCAATAGGGTCTTTAAGAATATAAGCTATAGTATACATAACACTGAGTCAAAAATATATCATAGTATTATTATATTGTATATTCCTCAATTAATTATTCCTTAGTAAAAAGCAGACAAATGTATTGATGCTGAATAACAAAATACAGTAATCCCTCGCTCTATCCAATTTTTTTTTTATAGTGTAACATTTTTTTTATAGTGTAACATTGTGTTCTGTCCTGATTGGCTAAGAGACTAGACCAGGACTGAAAGTGGACTGGACCAGGTCTGAACCAGGTCTGGATCTGGACTGGACCTGGACTGGACCGGGACTCGGGGCGCAAGCCGCGGCGAAACCAGCAGCAGCGGCACGCATTCCGGGTTCGATCTCGCCTCGCGCGTACACCCGGGGCTGCTGAGCAGTGCCGTTGGCGCCTGCGGCCGGCTGTGAGTCGAGCTTGGCGCAGCGCGGTTGCCTTGTTTCATGACCACGCGGGTGCGTGTGTCCGCATGTCCGCGGTTAGCGGTTAATTACAATTAATGCATTTTGATCGACCAACGTCTTAATCGACAATTAACCGTTAATCGATTCATTGTTGACATCCCTAGTCTTCACTTTTTATGTGTTTAGACGAGCGTTTTCGGAAGGAAATCTGCGTGCATATGGGCTACGTTCACACTGCAGGGCTTAATGCCCAATTCCGATTTTTTTGTGAAATCGGATTTATTTGCAAGGCCGTTCACATTTCCAGTTAAATGCGAATTGTATGTGATCTCCAGTGTGAACGCTAAACTCCCCAAAAATGTCCCGCATGCGCCTTGAAGGACACGATGACGTCACACGCAGTGAACGCGCTCAATGTTTACGGAAGTAGCCTAAAGTTGCTTTCGTACCGGAGCCAAAACATGTACAGCTTATTTGTTTTAAGGAGGTGACGGAGAAGGACGAGGTTTTTGGCCACAGCGTTTTGCGGGGCAGTGGCAGCAACGTGTGCAGAAAGGAACATGTGGGTGCGGAGTCAAAGGCAGGAGGGGTGGGATTGCTATGTGCTTCGCCGCTTCACTGATACGAGTTTATATACTATTTTCGCATGACGAGAAGAACGTTTGTGCACATTTGTGAACGCCTACTTGTACCACTCTCATTGGAGGAAACACACTCAGGTCGGATGAATGCGACCTGGCCGTTCAGACTGCAGTCGCATGTCAAAAGATCGGATATGTATCGGATTTAGGACCACATATCCAAGTGGCCTGGATCGCATTTGAAAAAATCGGATCTGTGTCGTTCACACTGTCATTAGAAGATCAGATACAGGTCGCATAGAGGCAAAAAAATAGGATTTGGGTCGTTTCAGGCTGCAGTGTGAACGTAGCCATGGTGATGCAAAAGTGTGTGGAATTCGACTGGGTATGCATGCCAGGCGGCTAGGTGGTGCTGTGATACATTATCACTATCACCACCCGCATGCGTAGAATCTTCCTTCTTCTCATCTGCGCTGCGAAAAGCAAAACAAAACATGGCTAATGGTAGCAAAAACAAAAATTGTGTGGTCAGACGAAGAACTTCAACTATTGCTTCAGACCACGTAAGACTACAAACCAACGAAGGCGAAACAAGGTGTGAACTAGAGTCCTGCCAAACAAAGTACACTGATAAATGGACCGATGTGACGTAAACGCGTACGTGACGTCAGCAGATTTGACCAGAGTTTTGCATCTTGGGCAGTGTAGACGAAAACGCTACGGCTGAGCGTATTCAAGTTTTCCACTTTGGAGGGCGGTTTCTGTTTTTTGCGTTTTTAAGCCCCCAAAACGCCGTCACCGTCTAAACGAAAGACACTTCCGATAGAATATTTTGTTGTTTTTACCCGTAAGTGTTCTTGCGTAAACAGGCCCTAAGTGATTCACCAGATTTACTGCAGTTTAGGGTTAAAGGTCCCATGGCATGAAATTTTCACTTTCTGAGGTTTTTGAACGTTAATGTGAGCTCCCCTACCCTGTTTAGGCCCCCCCCCCCATGGCTAAAAGTTGCGAAATGTCTAAACTGAACATTTGCGGTCCTTTTCTGCGTTACACAAAACCAGTGTTGAAACGGGCGAGTTCGGACAAGGCACCTTATTGACGTCAGATCGGCAAATGCAGCCGCAGCCCCTCCCTCTGTCTCCACTCAGCGTCCCTGTATATCCCGCCCATAGAGTTTGGACTGTGAATGCGCTACGCAATGCGAAATGCGTTTTTTTATTTGCCTGGAGGCAGGTCCGAGTGTTTCTAGGCTCGCAAGTCCCTTACCCGGCCCTCTGGACCTCTGAAATACCAGTGGTTTAATTTTATTTTCTGTGTAAATATGCTTTTTTTCATTGCAAAGTCTCTCATCTGTCTCTCACGGAAGCGAGCAGACAGAGCGGAGCCGAGCTGCGCTGAGCAGCGGGGGAAACCCGCCCCCCCGCTCCTTAGCCAATCTCTCTGTCCTTCTCATTTGCAGTGAAGTAGCAACACCCACAATAAAGCATTTCAGACACACATCTAGCCTCATGAAGACTGTCAGAGTCATATCTCATGCAGTGAGTGTTGATTTTGAAGAAGGATTCATTTACAGTATTAGGGAACCATTAAGGAGCCATATAAAAGCATCAAGAAGTACCATGTCATGGGACCTTTAAGGTTCTGATTATTCTGAACACTACACAGGTCAAAGCTGCCATACTTTAATTTTTTACTTGTGTATTCTCATATTCTGTTTTTATCTATGTTGTTCAGCGCTTTGGGGTAGTACTGTCTTGTTTTTAAATGTGCTATATAAATAAGCTTTGACTTTGACCTTGACACTTCCAGACAGCAGTAATGTAGATAGCATCTAGTGGTGAAATGTGAGATAACAACAGGGCTGGGCCACTAGACTAATTACAAATCGTAGCTTTAAAAACACATGCTCCAACAAACTGGTTTCACAATACTATTTTAAAGTGCCTTTATTTAATTTTAATGTAATAAAGTAACATTTGCATTGCCCCAGTGCAAATGTATTGCAAAAGCATTTCTTATTATTTAAAATGAGACCGCTGTGTGCTGCCTACATTTAATAAGAGCAGTTTTATTCTCTGCGTTGTTAGCATGCTAGTTGTTTTTAGCATTACCATGAAGGCAAACACTGCTCTGGCTTCTGAATGCTCTTATAGTTGTGAAAAGATCTTAATGCCTTTAAAGGTCCTATATTTAAGCTATGCTAGAATGTTCTTACCTCCTCAAAAACAGACCTGCAGTTGTGTTTTGTTTCATCCACACATGTTTGACTAACCCTTTATTATTAATCTGTCCACATCTCCAAAGCTCAAAATATTCTGATCCACCTGATCTTTTGTACTGTAGACATTGGAAATTCTGGGGCTGAAATAATCCAAATGTTTCAAGTGAAGGTGACATCACAAGGTGGAACAATGTGTTTTCTGTGTGAGAAAAACTCAACCTACAGTAAATCTGCAGTTTTGTGTGTTAAGTAAGTGTGAAAGAAACAAAACAAAACTCCGGGTCTATTTGTGATGAGGAAACAACATTAACCAAAGGGTTATTTTTTAAAGACAATACAGTGATGTGTATTTACCTTGTTGACATGTTTCGGCTGCTGCTGCTGCTGCATCTTCAGAACTGTCACTGGTGTTAGTGGTGACGGCAGGCATGGTCAGTCTGAGCGACCTGTCAGGTCAATCAGGCTGACCACGCCCACAGGAAGTAACAACAGCTGATATACGACACGTCCCCACCAACACCGGGGACAGTCCTGAAGACTGTTGTATGAGTCTGTATGTGACTGCACACAGCGGTTTGTGGTGTTTGTGGCTGAAAATGAATGTATGTGCCTGAATGTGGTTTTATGACTGTATATAATTGTATGCGACTGTATGTAAGGATGATTTTAGAGTGTAAATAATAACCTGCAGGTTGAAACTTTACACCTGTCCAGGGACTACAGATGAAAAATAGCCCTCAGGCTAATTCTGGTATATTTACATGCACATGTTTATTAATGTGCATTGTCCCTGAAATAAATAAAGGAATAAGATGCAGCAGCAGCCGAAACATGTCAACAAGGTAAATACATGTTACTGTATTGTCTTTAAAAAAGAACGCAAGAAGTTAAAAAACATTATAACTTATATCAGAAGATAGTGTCATATTGGCCCTTTAAGCGATAAAAACAAGAATATTAATACGGAACATACCAGGCACCTTTAAGAACACTATGCTGCGTTTTTTTGTTTGTTTGTTTGTTTTTTTTAAATCTATTTATGATAGTTTTTATCTTTATCCTTGTTGTGTTATACTTTTATACTTCTGTAGCTGGGAGTCCATCAAAATTTCGTTATGCTTGCATAATGACAATAAAGAATCTTGAATCTTGAACTACAATAGGCTCTATTCACACTTATGTCACAAACCAGGAAGACGTTTGGAAACATGCGATGACGACATCTGGTGTAGTTACCGACACCGGGCTCACCGACTGACTGTAATAAAAACCCACTGAAGTAAATGTCATCAGCGGTAAAATGAAGCCTGCAAACATATGTGCTGTTTGGAATAATTTTGAATTTGGCGCCCTCATCTCATCTCCCAGTGCGCTCGGAGTTGTGCATCAGTGGAAAAATTCTGAAAACTGAGGTATCATTGTAATTGTTGATTAGCCAAACATAACGGTACGCTACAATGACATGTAGAGGGAGAAAAGTGGTCCATTTTCTAATTTTTGACTTACTACCGCAAACAGAGCCCACTGGAAGGTGTCATCGCATGTTTCCAAATGTCTTCCTGGTTTGTGACGTAAGCGTAAATAGAGCCTATACACTGTGCAAAAAGAGTTATACTCCCCCTGCTGGTCATAGTCTGTACTTTTTTGAGCTTTTTTTCCCTTTAATAAGAAAGTGCTGTCTATTTCATAAACACAATATGTCCGTGATGTAAGTTATGTTATTTAAACTATTTTCTGATCTATGTTTTAATGTAGTTTCCCCATCATAAACAGACCTGGAGTTTTGTTTCATTCACAAGTTTTTCACACAAATCCTAAATATTAAAGCGAGCAAAAGCAGCCAACCACTCTGTTGTTTTTAGATGATGGGGTAACAACATTATAACATAGATCAGAAAATAGCGTAATCTGAGCTCTTTTATTTCAGAGTCTAGCCCAAACTCACCAGTGCGTTTCTGAGGGGACTGTCTGCGAACAGGAACAGCTCCGTGTCACTTTCCCACTCGTCGTCTGATCCGTCCCAGTATCTCCGACGCTGACCCGACGACTGTGAACGCGTCACCACCTTAGCTGACCTCTCGGCCCCGCCCCCTTCCATGTTACACTCTCTATTTACATCACTCACATCCGGAGCAGGGGTCAAAGTTTCTCTATTGTCCCCCAAGTCTCTCGCTCCCTCGATGTTTGGCTGCATATTGCTATTGTCCTCATCATCGTCCTCAAATAGCGAAGACTCAAAATGTAGGAATCCGTTAGCAAAGGGGCTATTGCTATCGAGAGAAAACGCCGGGCTGGGAGGACCTGAAAAGCAGACATCTTTGTTTTGACTGTTCCCGATTGGCGCATCGTTTTGTTTATGTCCCGAAGAAGAACACCCAAAATCATCCTTTTCGTGGATTTTCGAAGATTTCCTGCTGTGACAATCAGTCCAATTGCATTTACTGTCTGCTTTAGTTTCCTTGTTTCTGGACCACTCCCAGGTTTGGTCCGGTTCTTCCGTTGGTTGGGGCGCATCTGGCTGGCTGACCCTGCAGGTTAGGTGCTGCAGTCTCCGGAGGGGGCTGTAGGAGGAGGTGGCGGGGGCCGGCGAAGGCGAGCGGTCCCTCTTGGGGAAGCCATAGACCCGTGCGTGTTTAAGGGAGGAGGTGGTGGACATGACGGAGAGGTCACGACGAGGGCACGACCCGCTCATTCTGGCGTCGGTTCATCCTGAAACAGAGAAATTGTTAACGTAAAACAAAAAGACTCCACCTGTAGCCACTTGTGATACTTCAACCAAAACAACAGGAGACTCTTGTGAGCTTTAAGTCATGTTATAATGTTGTTACCTCACTAAAAACATGTCCTAATCCTTTATTATTAGTTTGACTACATCTCCAAAGCTCAAAATGCTCTATTGCAACTTGTGATGTCATGAAGTGCTAGTTTTCAAGTTAACGGCTACCTTTTACCTTTTTTTCAGTAGAGATGGGCAATTCCAGGGCTGAAATTCTAGCGCACCCACTATGCTAAAATGCGCTAAAATACAATACACTTTGCGAAAAGAGTTATACTCCCCCTGCTGGTCACAATCTGTACTTTTGGAGCATTTTTTAAAACATTCCCTTTAAAGGGACAGTGTGTAAGATTTTTACCCGTTAATTACTGAAATTGAAGATACCCATTCAAAAATACATTGTTTTCCAAGCCTTTTCACTTCCATCATGAAATCAAAGTATTCTTTTGGACTTAGATATAGTCACATAAAAGGGGGATCTTCCCCATGCAGAGGCAGCCATTTTGAATACGAGAGCCGCAGAAGGACATTTGGGCTCCGCCTTCGCCTTTGGCAAGGCTCGTGGTTTTGGGTAAACACCACAAGCATGCTGCCGGATCAGACGTCGTAATGGATCTAACACGTGTTTTGGACTAAATTGTTTTACTGGCTTTTATTCGCTGGATCCTTACGAACAAATTGAGAGCAAGTTTATGGTGAAATACAGAGTTTGACCTGTGCAAAGCATTCTAAGGTAAGCTAACCTCCTTTTGTGCTTTTCAGTATAAAAGCCCCATGTGCTCGGGGACTGATTGTTGTGCAGGGAAATGAATTGCATAGTCAAAAAGAGGAGACTGTAAGGTTTCATTTGATGTGTCATGGTACATGATCGGGAATGTGTGTTTTCATGAGAAAAAAAAAAACAAAACAGGAATGCGTTTTATTTATACAGTAGCGGCGCGCAGCGAGCGACCCTCGAGGTCTGCCGTAGCTAAAACAGAAAGTGCACCTATGCGCCACGAATCCTACACACTGGGGCTTTAAAGCAGACCTGGGCATTTCAAGGCCCGGGGGCTAAATGCGGCCCGCGAGCCAACTCTGACCGGCCCGCGAAAGGTTGCTTGGAATTAAGAAAATAGAACCTACTTTCAAAACTGTACATAATCCATTTGCACTGATGATCATCTGTCTGTGCTTCACATCTCCACCTCAAACATGAACCTGACTTTGATGCACTTGTTAAAGCTCAACAGAGGTGAGATTTCTCTCACTGATCAAGAAAAGAAAACAAACACTAAAACATGCTAACTTTGACCTTTTTTCTGCACAGTTTGGCAATTGGACAAAAAAAATGTTGTGACATATCTTGTATTATATTATTTGGCAAACAAAGACATTTTGGTGTCTTAATAGAAAGTTAAGAAAGTTAAACTCAGAAAGCATTGTGGGGTTAATGTGACTGAAAAAGAGTTACAAATATTTCACGTTTACCATTGTTTTGAATTATTTTACTGAATAAATTAAGTTTTTGTAAAACCTCACTCTCTCATTACTTAATAATAACACAGAACTTACCAGCTTCTGTAAACAATGCCATTTACTGATTTCAACGTAGAAATAAAATTAATAACCAGAGTAGACTTCAAACTTTTTTTTTTTTTTAATGTTAATCTGTATGGGTTTCCTTCTAAAAATGACGTGCGGTAACACTGGCTTACCTCTGACAGTTTGCGCTCAGCCCGGTTCTGCTCGGTTTCTGGAGCTCACGTAAGTAGGTCCGGTAAGTTTGCGGGGACAGTTAATAAAGCTTGTTTTTCTTCTCAAAACAAAACATTTGTCCGAAAGGTGATATATTTGCGTTCCAAACAGTTGTCCACGAAAAATCCAGCAGCGTACTTAGCATTCACATATTGTCTCTCTAGATTTGTATCAATGCGCCCACATTAGCTCTATTGCTTGTTCACTTGTAAACTTCCCCTTACGGCGGACCGCATCCGCCGTACACTTCCGCTAAAGGTTAACAGGCTAATAATACTATATACTAATATAATAATACTTTAACATATAAAGTAATATGTGCGCAGTGATACGAATCGAGACGAGATATGCAAATGCTAACTACGCTGCTGGATTTTTCGTGGACAACTGTTTGGAATGCAAATATATCACCTTTCGGACAAATGTTTTGTTTTGAGAAGAAAAACAAGCTTTATTAACAGTCCCTGCGAACTTACCGGACCTACTTACGTGAGCTCCAGAACGCGAACAGAACCGGGCTGAGCGCAAACTGTCAGAGGTAAGCCAGTGCTACCGCACGTAACTTTTAGAAGGAAACCCATATATAGATTAACATTAAAAAAAAAACACACTATCCCTTTAATTGGAAACGTGATCACTTACAGCAGGTACGAGTGCTGTCTATTTCATAAACTCAGTATGTCCGTGATGTAAGTTCTGTTTAATAAATACACCATGTCCTTAAAGAGCCCGTATTAAACTATTTTCTGATCTGTTATAATGTTTTTCCTCATCACAAACAGACCTGGAGTTTTGTTTTGTTTCAATCACGTGTTTTTCACACAAATCCTGCATATTTAGGTTTTCTCAAACAAAATAACACTTTGTTCCACCTTGTGATGTCACTCAGTAATACAGGAAGTGCTCCACTGCGTTTTTAAACTCCACACACCTTCACTGGAACCATTTGGATCATTTCATCCCAGTAATTTCCAGTCTCTACTAAACAAAAGGTAAAAGGAGCTGTTAAATTGAAAACTACCACTTCATGAGATCACAAAATGGAACAGAGCATTTTGAGCTTTGGAGATGTACAGACTGATAATAAAGTTTACTCAAACATGTGTGAATGAAAGAAAACACAACTCTAAGTATGTTTTTGAGGAGGTAACATTATAACCTGGTTTAAAGCTCACAAGAGTCTATTTCATATATATATATATATATATATATATATATATATATATATATATATATATATATATATATATATATATATACACACACACACACACACACACACACATACACACACACACACACACACATATATAGCACCTTTAATATGTTGCTGTTAGTGACGGGAAACGTTCACCTGGTTAAAGCCCCTGTTCTGTACCCTCCAGTGGAAAATACATTATAACTGTGTCTCGAAACAACCCCCAAGTCCTAAGGCTGCTCCAAAGTTAAGGAATCACCCGCACATTTATAGCTACGATCACGTTTTAGCCTCATCTAAGAACGTAAACAGCATTCTGTCTACCTGGTCAGGGCTACCGTGGTGAGCATCGTGCCAAGAGGAAAATGTGCGTGAAGCCAGGTATAGCCAACGTCGAGAGAAAAAAGATCGCATCGAGCGCAGTGTGCAGGAGTTCACCCACAGAAGTGCTTACATTGTGCCCAAAGGAAATTTCATCACAATTCTTTACAATGCGAAAGTCAAAGCGATGTGCCGGTGTGTGCAAAATGGACCGGCGCGCGTGCACGTGCCGGGGCGCGTGCACATGCCGGGGCAGTTTGGTTACATGTGTGTTTTCATATGTAGGACATGCATAAAGGCGAAGAGCACGGAACACGGCCAGGTTCAGGGCACGGTGTGACTGACAGCGCACCAGAGCCCTCGGGTATTTTCTCTGAACGCCAAACGACGCAGAGCCGTGCATCAAACAAAGCCAAAATTACGCACCAAAACACCACATGGCGCGGGAAACGACGAGAGAAGCTTACCATTCCGGTGTGGGCCAGCGCTAGCACGAGCCCGGACGCTCTCATTTTGGCCTCGGACTGGGTCTAAATCCAGTTTTTTGAAAGCGGATGGAGACAGTCCAGTCGGCGCTACTGCTAGGCCTGATCCGGTGAACGCTCCCCCGCCTCCCCGCGCGGTGCCTCCGTGCCCCCTCCCTCTCCTGCCCTCGACATGCGCTAAACCTGAGTCCAAAGCCCGTCTCAGCGGCCTAAACACTATCCCCCTGTACACTGTGACTATAAAGAATAAAAGAAACTCTTCTCTAAGCCCCTTCAGTGCGCCAGGCTCTAAAGTCACTGCCCGTGGTCCGTGGAATGGCTTATTACAGTGCGTCACTCCACGCTAGAGCTCCCTCCCCAGCCCGGTCCACAGCGGCACGGGGGCCAAAAATCCCCTCTGGCCCAGAGTACTTCACATTTTATTTATTGAAAACTAAATTAACAAACCGACTGTGCACATGGTAGCACATACACACCCACGTATGTGCGTAATTACGCTTTAATGGCAGTTTTCAACGGACAGAAATGTCAAAGTTGAACCACAAAACCCGTGTGGTCAACACTGCACTAATGATAAGTGTGTAAACGAAAACGGTGATACACGTTTTAAGTGTGTTTTGTTTTTTTTCTCGTGCCACAGCCGCTGGTGACGGTCCACCCATCCCTTCAAAATGGAGTCCTCCAACCTCGAAAAAAACACAGGCCACAAAGTGTTAAAAACGCTCGCTTTGCAAACTTTAGAGCAGACACCAGGCACGAACCCATTTCATCCCCAGTGTGTAGACTGAACCATGAGGAATTAGACATGGCGTAAATGCTCACGACACAGAACGAGACATTTAAAGTGTTTTTCTGTTTGAGCCTTGAGTCAAAGGCGGTTTCCTCTGCTGTGAGCTGCAGAGCTGCAGGCAGCAGCCTCTCCTCTCACTCCCCTGTTCACTGCGTGTTTATCGGGCACAAATCACTTTATAATCTATCTGTCTTTTATAATAAACGGGTATTGAGCATACGCACTGAAGGAGTCTCGGATGTCACAAGACGTCTAAGTGATTTGGAAATTATGATTCGTTTAACAAACGCAGTGAAACGCGGTCAGTCCACAGCAGAAAAGAGGCTGGGTTTAAATCATCTACAGAACCCACACGGACCGGGGAGACAGTGTTTGTCAGTCTATTCGCTATAACGCGAAAGATGCATTCTCTGGGGAAGAGAATAAACGACCTGAAAGCACCAATGCACGTGTGAGTGATGCAGCGCAGAGTGACAAAGAACCGAGCCTCGGCCACGCGTTTGTGTCGCTCTTTATGTTTCACTTTGGAGCGGCTCAGATGGACATGGGCTTTTACACGGTTATATTTAACATAGAATCGTTCACTGACACAGGAAAAGGCCCACAGACGCGATACGCACCACGGAATAGCGCCCCCTACCGAACCATATGAAACTGATGGTAAAAATGTATAGACTAAAGTGGAATGCTGAACAAAAGTATTAGCCTTGGTAATGACATTAAAGGGAGCATATGTAAGATTTTAATTTTAAACTTCTTAAAATCTGTGTATAACCACTGTAATGTGGATATGTAAAACACTGAAACTGAAACATGATCAGTGTTTGTGTTTTGGCATTTGGTCTTCTGCTTCTTAAGGCGATTAATCTGAAGCAGAATGAGCCTCACACGTCTCTACGTACAACATGACAAACAGTGTGAATGTGTCCTGATGTTTAAAGTATTTGCCACAGCAAAGGTGGGGGCAGTACTGTCCTGTCCAGGTGGGGGCGCTACTCTTCAGGTAGGCGTGGTACAGTTCGGTATAGAACAGGTGGGGGCGGTACTGTCTGGTGCTATCCAGGTGGGGGCAGTACAGACCAGGTGGGGGCAGTACAGACCAGGAGGGGGTGGTGCTGTACAGGTGGGAATGGTACAGTCCGGTACAGACCAGGTGGGGGAGGTTTGAGTATGGCTTTATGGTTTGGACACGGTGACGGGTCGCCAGCCTCTAGATTTGGCTCTACATTCCTCCTTGTGGTCTGACGTGTCAGTGTGTGGTGAAGTCCTCACACTGAGTGTGGTGAAGTCCACCTTAAATCCACCTTAAACACAAATTAAGAGGCACTGATCAGCTCCATTTAGACGTTTTTTTCTCAGGGGAGTGTGCTCCAGCCACAGCTGTACTGGGCCAGTCAGAAGTTTTAAGAACAAATTTGGGCCGTTTTCCTTAATCCTCTGGTTCTACTTGGCCCGTGGGCCGGACTTTGGACACAAATACTTAATGCACAACAAACATTAGAATAAAACACTTTAAAAAATAGAACTCACAAGCAAGTGATCCGTGCGTAATTACTGCGTCAACAGCGATCAGGCCATAGTTACTGTCGGGTCAAGACCAGTGTGACATAAAAGTATTCTGTTTTTCCTTGAGCAGAGCTGCTGCTGGTGGTGGTGGTGTACTGTGACTGCGTACCCTGCCCCTTCAAAATGGAGTCTTGTCACCTCGAGGAAAAAACAGGCCACGCAGTGTTGGAAATGTTCGCATTGCGCGAAGGTTCGCCTCGGATCAAACCCCACAGAACATCACAGTGGCGTGTTTCTATAGGCTTTATTATGTTTATGTAGTGTCACGACTCAAAATGGACTTTTCAGTGTTTTACTTCACACTCCTCACACTGCTCAAGGAAAAAGCCCATTTTAACTGGAGCAGATCTGCTGACAGAGCGGCTCGAGGATGTTTTCTCCTGCACACTCTGGACAGAAGCAGAGAGACTCGGGCTGGACATGTCCAAAGACTGTTTAGACTGTTTTATATTTTATGTTTTCTGCTCATGACAGACAACCCCAAGTCTCGTGAGGCAGGGGAGGCGTGATACGGGTTTAAAAGTGCACCAAACGCGTGGACAGGACTCGGGAACCCGCGTTTGCCTCTGTCCCCGTTAAAATACGGATGGTGATTGACAAACACGGAAAATCACGAGAGGAAAAGCGGCCGGACCCCGATGAGGTCACCGCTGCGGGGAGCGCGCGCAGCTGACGCGGATAAACACGAGCCGCGTGACTCGTCGTGGGGGTGAAATCACGGGGGGAGGTCGAGTTTGGAGATTTATGGATTTGCTGGAAAGAGACAAGCTCCCGGGGAGAGAAGAGCATGGCCAATAGAGGCAACACAAGGCCTACACCCGCCAATTATGTGCGGTAGAGCGCCCCCTGCCGAGCACTGCACATTATGTCACTTTTTTATTTGGAAAACACGGTGTTGCTGTAGTTTGCTGCTCATATGAAAATAACCAACAGATTGAGGCTTGTTTTATTTTTATTTTTTATAACTTGACCAAGTAGCCTTATAAATAATAATAATAATAATAATAATAATAATAATAATAATAATAATAATAATAATAATAATAATAATAATAATAATAATAATTCATTGCATTTATATCCTCCTGGGACCGGAAGAAAAAAATGTATTTCAATTTATTTTATTTATTTATTTATTTATTTATTTATTTATTTGTGATTTTCTATTTGGAGGAAAATGAACATTTACATTTTGTTAATTTTATTTTTATTCATAATTTTGTAACCTGTCCTTTGTAATGGACTGTAATGGTGTTAAATCCATGTCAAGTTAACAACCTAACAAAAACTTTTTTTTTTTTTTGATGACCAACATCTCTGACAAGCTTCTACAGTCGCCTCAAAAAGTTTTTAGACTCCCTTTTAGTTTCTTATTTATTTATTAATCATAGTGCAGCCACAAACTAACTCCTATTGAGTTAATTTTTTAAAATCCTGGACATGATAGTACCCTATAATCCCCCAGCCCTATTTAGGCAGGGGAACGTACTCCCCCCATTAAGAGTCTCCAAAACACTTAAAAGATCGACTGGTTATCTCAATGTCCACTATAAAGGGCACAAATGAATGGGCGGGTCTCAGGAGGACATAGCGCCTTTCATGACACCCAAAGCGCTTTACAGTTCATTGTTCATTCACTCCACATTTGGTGGTGGTAAGATACACAGAAGCGAGGCTGCCAATCTGCGCCATCTCTGACCACCACCAACACTCACACTCCACTTTCATACTAGGCAATGGGTGAAGTGTCTTGCCTAAGGACACAACAACAGTTTTTGCGACTGGCGCCCCACTGTGGCACCTGGAATTCCCACTGGTCTCCCATCCAAGTATTAACCAGGCCCTGCCTTGCTTAGCTTCTGAGATCTGATGGGATCAGGATCAGGCTTTTGACAAGCAGACAATGAGTTATCTGGTTGAGTTATTTGTACTGGAATTACTACTGCTGCACATTCAAGATTCAAGATTGTTTATTTGTCATATGCAGAATCAACACAAGGTCAACAATGCAATGAAATGCTTAGGATCAGAAGAACCGTTGACTTGCTAATATAGTCAAGAAGTACTAATAGCAGCAATAATAGTACATGGTGAAAAAGTGTTGCAAAAGTGCAGGGGAAGAAGTAAACAATATAATCAGAATCAGAAAGACTTTTATTGCCATTGTCAAGTGAACACAATTCACAAAACTAGGAACTTGTCTCGGTGATAAGGTGCAAACATAAAACACTAAATCATAATAATAACTAGAGTATAGACACTAAATAATAATAATTAAAATATAGCTATAATATAGTAAAAATAGAAATATGTAATAAAATGTAAAAAAATACAATGTACAAAGGTGCAGGTAGGATTAAATAAGGTGTAAGTAGAGTATTTCACAGATTGCATTTATTTTATTAATTTATTTATTTATTTATTTGATAGGGACAATGCACATTAATGAACATAAGTATAAAACAAATGTAACATAATATGGTGTAGTACAGGGGTGGGCAATTATTTTTTCCCCAGGGGCCAAATGAGAAGCAGAAAATATTGTGGAGGGCCGGGCCAAAACTTTGAGGTCTACTCTGGTTATTAATTTTATTTCTACGTTGAAATCAGTAAATGGCATTGTTTACAGAAGCTGGTAAGTTAAAGAGAGAGTGAGGTTTTACAAAAACTGAATTTATTCAGTAAAATCATTTTTAAAAATGGTAAACGTGAAACATTTGTAACTCTTTTTCAGTCACATTAACCCCACAATGCTTTCTGAGTTTAACTTTCTTAACTTTCTATTAAGACACCACAGTGTCTTTGTTTGCCAAATAATATAATACAAGATATGTCACAACATTGTTTTTGTCCAACTGCCAAACTGTGCAGAAAAAAGGTCAAAGTTAGCATGTTTAGTGTTTTTTTTTCTTGATCAGTGAGAGAAATCTAGCCTCTGTTGAGCTTTAACAAGTGCATCAAAGTCAGGTTCATATTTGAGGTGGAGATGTGAAGCACGTCCAACAGATGATCATCAGTACAAATGCATTATGTACAATTTTGAAAGTAGGTTTTATTTTCTTAATTCCAAGCAACCTTTCACGGGCTGGTCAGAGTCGGCTCTTTTGACCCCCGGGCCTTGAAATGCCCAGGTCTGGTGTAGTATAAGTGTTGCATGTGGATTTCGTATTGCACATAATAAGTAATAAGTATAAGTATTGCACAGATTATTGCACAGGCAACAGCAGTTTACAGTGAGGTAGTGACAAACATGATACATTCATATAGAGCAGCAGCATTTATTTTTATCTTTACTTTCAATGCACATTCTATTGCACATTTCACTGCTGCATCTTCCATTGCACATTTTGATGCACACTGCACATTTTGGACATCTCTAAATAGGTATTTATATATTTATTATGTTGCACTGCTTTTAGATTTTAGATTTTTGTCTTAGAAGTTTTTGTTTTGTCTTTATATTGTATTTTGTACACTGTCTTTTTGCACTGCTTGGCCAGAGAGAAACGAAATTTCGATTCACCGTATGTCGAACAGAATTGAGCAGAATTGACAGTAAAGCTGATTTTGAACTTTGGTCTGTGAATCTAAGAAATCTGAATTGACTTTTAAGGCTATACATTCAACTCCTGTAGTTTTGTGTCCACGATTCTGTTGAAATTACAGTTTTTGACTTCCATCCAAATAATGAAAATAAAATCTACATTAATAAATCACTTTATTAACGAACATGCAACATTTTACCACCGCATATGCTCGTGGTTTTTTGTTTTGTTTTTGTTTTTCCCCATAAATCTTTTATACATAATTGACATATTTGTTAAAGTACAATTTTAGTGTAAATAGGTAGTGTGGTATTCGTTACGTTGGAATACTCGTTAGTATAATTAACCCAGTCTGAGCCTGATCCCAGACTGACCAGCTAAAACTCAGCTGTTGCATCTCCACTAGAGGGCAGCACAGTTTGTCATGAAGCCACATGGGGCATTTATTACACATTTTTAAGTGGCAAACAATGAGCGAAAAAGATAAGTGGCAAATACAATATCAAATGAGTAAAATTAAAGTAGTTTGGGGGACTAGTTCACATTAAAGGGTATTACGCGATTTTCTGATCTGTTATGTTGTTTCCTCGTCACAAACACACCTGGAGTTGTGTTTTGTTTCATTCACACAAGTTTAACACACAAACCCTGCAGATTTAGGCGGAGTTCTTGTGTCATGTGGTAATACAGGAAGTGCTTCACTGTGTTTTTAAACTCCACACAACTTCAGTAGAATCATTTGGATAATTTCAGCTCTGGAATTGCCAATCTCTACTGAACTAAAAGTAAAAAGTAGCTCTTAACTTGAAAACTCATGACATCACAAGGTGGAACAGAGCATTTGGAGCTTTGGAGATGTACAGACTAATAATAAAGTGTTACTCAAACTTGTGTGAATGAAACAAAACATCCAGGTGTGTTTTTTGAGGAAGTAATTTTGTGTAATAAAGGACCTTTTAAAAAATTAATTAAGATATAAAATATTTGCCTATACTAATACCTCTAATTTGACATATTTTATTACAGTTTCTCTTTATATGTGTTATTTTGTAATTATTTTGTAAAATCGCATATACAGCTCTGGAAAAAAAATAAGAGACCACTGCATTTTTTTTCTGAAATCAGCATTTCTACATGTATTACAGCCATTCCATTCCAGCGTCTGTTGAATTCCAACACAAACACAAAGCTGAGCTACTTCAGTTCTTGCACCAGGAGTGGAATAAAGTCACCCAAGAACAGGGGTCAGCAACCTGCGGCTCCGGAGCCGCATGCGGCTCTTTGATCCCTCTGATGCGGCTTAGTACAGTGGTGCCTTGTTTATCGCGGTGGTTATGTTCTAGAAATAACACACATTCTACACTTTTCTCAGACTGGCATTAACATTTTCTCACATTTCTCTCTTGTTTAAACACTTTTGTAGATTTTCAACAAAAAAAAACACAGTATTATAGAATGAAACCAAAGATCCAAACTTTGTTTTCAGGCCCTAAACATATTGCTGGTATTTCACAGTTCCTCTGACCGAGCCTGTTCGTCCTGGCGCCGCTTCACTGTCGCGAGTTTTGTCGGGGAGAAAAGTTGCAAACATACAGCACTTCAGAGTCACACTGCGATCGAACATAAATTTGGCTGAACACATTCTGTACTGTACAGGAGGCACGGAGGAGAATGACTGACAAATCAGCAAAGGTCCACAGTCTCTGAGCCAATCAGGACGCAGAAATGTGCGTTGATTCACTATTTTAAAAAAATTGGAATAAAAAAATCCGCGAAACAGTGAGGCTGCAAAAAGTGAACCACGGTATAGCGAGGGACCATTGTATTTAATTGAAATGTATTTTATTTTAGTTCATTCATTTTCAAAATGTAATTCTATGACACAAAGGCAAAAAAAAGCCGTTATATGCAGTGTTATTTCATTTTAAATTTCAAAAGTATTTTGTGGCTCCCAGTGTTTTCTTTACTGTGTGAAACGGGTCCAAATGGCTCTTTGAGTGGTAAAGGTTGCCGACCCCTGCCCAAGAACAATGTGAAAGACTTGAGAAAGCTGTGATTAAATATAAGGGTTATTGCACCGAATATTGATTTCTGAACTCTTTTTAAGTGTAAACATTAGTATTATGTTGTTTTAAAATGAATTTGAACTTGTTTCTTTGTATTGTTTGAGATCTGCAACATGTATCTTTTTTGTTATTTTGACCATTTGTCATTTTCTGCAATTAAATGCTCTAAACGATAATATTTTTATTTGGAATATGAGAGAAATGTTGTCAGTAGTTTATAGACTCCAACTCCATAAGTAGTAAAATCAGAAAAACTGATCATTTTACAGTGGTCTCTTATTTTTTCCAGAGCTGTATATACACAAATAGAGGTAAATCAATAAAAAAGGATTAATAGATGTTTTATTTGATGATTCATCTGTTATTTAGTCACATCCGGAGGTGCCCAAGCTCCAGTTCATGACCTCTGATCTTTTACCTGACCCCTGACCTACGCAGCTGCTTTCACTTTCTTCTCTTTCTTCCTGTTTGTAATAAAGATGGCATTCATGACGTCAGATCAAATTTGATGTCATAATTTCAGATAATGGCAGATATATACCTCTGTGGGTGATTTAAAGGTACAGTGTGTAGCTTTGTGGAGGCGGAAATAGAATAGGATAGAATAGAAGTCTTTATTGTCACTAAACAAAGTATAGTGCATTTCAAGGCCCAGGGACCAAATACGGCCCCCGAGCTGACTCTGACCGGCCCGCGAAAGGTTGCTTGGAATTAAGAAAATAAAACCTACTTTCAAATTTGTACATAATGCATTTGTACTGATGCAATTGTACTGATGATCATCTGTCGGTGCTTCACATCTCCACTTCAAACATGCAACCTGACTTTGATGCAGTTGTTAAAGCTCAACAGAGGCTCATATGTGAGAATGCTGTTCATAGATTTCAGTTCAGCATTCAACACTATAATCCCACAGCAGCTCATCACTAAACTAGACCACCTGGGGCTTCAGACCTCACTCTGTAATTGGCTGCTGGACTTCCTCAGTGAGAGGCCACAGGCAGTGCGGGTCGGCAGAAACACCTCAAGCTGCATTAGACTGAGCACAGGAGCCCCCCAGGGCTGTGTGCTCAGTCCGATGCTCTTCACTCTGCTGACCCACGACTGCTCACCAGCGTTCAGCACCAATCACATAGTGAAGTTTGCGGACGATACGACTGTGGTGGGTCTCATCTCTAATAACGATGAGACAAACTACAGGAGTGAGGTGAGCCTTCTGACCCAGTGGTGCAGCAATAACAATCTCCTTCTTAATGTTGAAAAGACCAAGGAGATTGTTATTGACTTCCGGAGAGGCCCCACCCAGCACCCCCCACTGTCCATCAATGGTGCTGCTGTAGAGAGGGTGAGCAGCACCAAATTCCTGGGGGTGCACATCAGTGAGGACCTCTCCTGGACAGTGAATACTGTATCACTGGCAAAGAGGGCTCAGAAGCGCCTCTATTTCCTCCGCAAACTGAGGAGAGCTGGAGCCCCTCCACCCATTATGACCACCTTCTACCGAGGCACCATTGAGAGCGTCCTGACCAGCTGCATCACTGTGTGGTACGGGAGCTGCAGGAAAGCTCTGCAGCGCATAGTGAATGCAGCTGGGAGGATCGCTGGTGTCTCTCTCCCCTCCCTCCTAGACATTTTTAACACCCGGCTCACCCGCAGAGCGTCCAGCATTGTGGGTGACCCGAGCCACCCCGCACATAGCCTGTTCAGCCTCCTGCTCTCGGGGAGAAGGTACCGGAGTCTCCAGGCTTTCAAACAGCTTCATCCACCAGGCTGTCAGGAGGCTGAACTCACACCCGAACTCCCACCTTACCCCTCTCCCACCCCCCACCCCCCATATTGGCATAACCTGTATTCCATAAAAGACATATCACTCTAGACACTTTAAAAAACTGCTGCTAAGGACGACTGTTGCACTGTTGCACATTTACATTTACTACTGGATTTTACTCCTGTTGCACTGTTGTTTACTACTGTTATTGCACACTTACATTTACTACTGGAATTCTTAGTACTGTTGTTTACTCCTGTTATTGATTCTTACCCCCGTTGCACTGCTGTTTACTACTGTTATTGCACATTTACTACTGGAATTTTTAGTACTGTTGTTTACTCCTGTTGCACACTTATTTTTATTTATCTTAACTCCAATGCACATTCTACTGCACATGACCAATTCACTGCTGTATCTTCCATTGCACATTTTGATGCACACTGCACACTTTGGAAATCTGTATATAGTATAGGTTATTTGTTATTTATTATGTTGCACTGTTTTAAGATTTTAGACCGTAGACTTTAGTTTTAACTTAGATCTCTGTCTTAGATAGTTTTTGTTGTGTTTTGTCTTCATATTGTATTTTGTACACTGTCTTTTTGCACTACCTGGCCAGAGAGAAACGAAATTTCGATTCACTGTATGTTGAACACATATGGCAGAATTGACAATAAAGCTGACTTTGAACTTTGAACTTTGAGAGGCTAGATTTCTCTCACTGATCAAGAAAAAAAACACTAAACATGCTAACTATGACCTTTTTTTCCTACACAGTTTGGCAGTTGGACAAAAAAAAAAAAGATGTAACATATCTTGTATTATATTATTTGGCAAACAAAGACATTGTGGTGTCTTAATAGAAAGTTAAGAAAGTTAAACTCAGAAAGCATTGTGGGGTTAATGTGACTGAAAAAGAGTTACAAATGTTTCACATTTACCTTTTTTTTTAAAAATTATTTTACTTAATAAATTCAGTTTTCATTACTTTCATTATTTAATAATAACACAGAACTTACCAGCTTCTGTAAACAATGCTATTTACTGATTTCAATGTAAAAATAAAATTAATAACCAGAGTAGACTTTAAGCCTTTGGCCCGGCCCTATATTTATATTTAATATTTTCTGCTTCTCATTTGGCCCCTGGGGAAAAAATAATTGCCCACCCCTGGTATAGTGAGATGTCGTTTGGAGCAGCCAACAACAGATGCATAATAGACACAGTACATAAGAATAGAATAAAATAGATAAATAGATTTAAAAAATGGCTGGGAAGAGTTAAAAATATAGGTTCAATTTACAAAAATATATACAAGTAAATAATATGAAAAACAACATGTACATGATAAATGATGGAAATACGAAGTTAAAACCAGTTAAAACCAAACTTTGTGAAGGTTTGTGGAGATGCAATCCCACTCAGAGTAAGGGCAATAAAAACTAAAATTAAAATACATGTTTTATTTTGGTTTATTTCTAGCTAAAAAAGTGATATACTGAAGCATTAAAGCGATACCCAAACAGAAACCCCAGGTCCATATTACACACAATTGGCTCTTGTGAGGTTTAAGTCATGTTATAATGTTGTTACCTCCTCAAAAACACCTGGACTTGTGTTTGTGTAACCCTTTATTATTAGTCTGTCCACATCTCCAAAGCTCTAAATGCTCTGTTCCACCTTGTGATGTCATGAAGTGGTAGTTTTGAAATTAACAGCTACTTTTTACCATTAGTTTAGTAAAGAATGGCAATTCCAAATGATTGTAGTGAAGGTGAGTGGAGTTTAGAAACACAGTGGTGCATTTCCTGCATTACCACATGACATCACAAGGTGGAACAGAGTGTTTTCAGTTTGAGAGAAGAACTCAACACAAAACACAATTCACAACATGTTTATGATGAGGAAACAACATAATAACATCAGAAAATGGCGTAATAGTAACTACTGTATATAAGATTCTCAAAATAGAAAACTTATTTTTGTTTATTAAAATTAATAAAAGAATTTGGTTCATTTGGATTATTAAAAGTGTTTCTGAAGCAGCAGAGGTGCTTTGGGCCTGAGGCGGGAGAGCGGTGTCTCTACAGACCAATCACGGGTCAAATCTGGAGTTTGTTTTTTCTCTTTGTGGAGCTGATAATGAAGAAAGAAAAGAAAGAGGAAGTGAGGAGAGAATGAAGAGCTGAAAGAGGGGAGGGGGTGGAGAGAGAGAAGATGGAGGGGGTGAGAGGAGGGAGATGGAGAGAGACAGAGAGAGAGAGAGAGAGAGAGGAAGGGAGTGAGAAGAGAAAGAGAGAGAAGATGGGTTAAAGGGAGAGACTGAAAGATGGAGAGAAGAGAGAGAGAGAGAGAGAGAGAGAAAGATGAGAGAGAGAGAGAAAGAGAGAGAGGATGGGTTAAAGGGAATGACTGAGAGATTCAAGATTGTTTATTTGTCATATGCAGAATCGACACAGGGTCAGCAATGCAATGAAATGTTTAGGATCAGAAGAACCGTTGACTCGCTAAGACAGTCAGAAGTTTACCTGGTCAGCCAAATGATATCTCTCTGTATTTCCTATACAGCGCGATACCGCTGGTACAGCGATGAGTCATGGATTCTTCCAGGCAAGTCAGAAGTACTAATAACATGCAATAATAGTGCATGGTAAAAAAGTGTTGTAAAAGTGCAGGGGAAGAAGTAAACAATATAATAAAAATATGTAATAAAATGTAATAAAAATACAATGTACAATGTACAAAGGTACAGGTAGGATTAAATAAGGCGTGAGTAGAGTATTTCACAGATTGCACAAAATATATTATAAGTATTGTATGTGGGTTATTGCACAGATTATTGCAACAGTAACAGTAGTTTGCAGTGAGGTAGTGACAAACATGATACATTCATGCAGAGCAGCAGCAGTAAACATATTATTCATAATGAAAAGTATTTTAGTGCAGTATTATTGAGAGTTCAGTATTATTTATAGTATTACCCTGAGTTCAGTAGTCTGACAGCTTGGGGGTAATAGCTGTTTTTGAGTCTTTTTGTGCGTGCTGGCAGGCTTCTGTATCGTCTACCAGAGGGCAGCAGACGGAAGAGTCCTTGTGCCGGATGAGTATGGTCCTTAGTGATGCTGTGTGCCTTACACAGACCCCTGCTGTGGTAAATGTCCTGGATGGAGGGGAGACTGCTGCCAGTGATGGCCTCTGCCGCTCGCACCACCCTCTGTAGTGCTTTGCGGCTCTGAGTGGTGCAGTTCCCATACCACACTGTGATGCAGCCCGTCAGCAGGCTCTCGATGGTGCACCTGTAGAAGTTTGTGAGGATGCTGCTGTTCATACCAAACTTCCTCAACTTCCTCAGGAAGTAGTGTTTGTCGGGCTTTCTTAACCACAGTGTCTTTATGTAGTGTCCAGGACAGATCCTCAGTGATGTGTACCCCAAGGAACTTGAAGCTGCTGACCTGCTCCACCTCAACATTGTTGATGAGGAGTGAGTTGGCACAGAGCGACTGATCAGTGCGGCCATTTTGCGGCGCAGCCTGGTTCATAAGTGTGCATAAGTGCAGAGGTCTCCATGTTCTCACTGTTCTGGAGAAGAACAGAGGAGGTCCCCCTATGGAGGAAATACACCACGATTAAACGGCCCACATTACTCTTTTTGATCTGTGTTATAATGTTCTTTCCTCATCTCAAACACACCTGGAGTTGTTTTTTGTTTGTTTAACACACAAACCCTGTGTATTTATCACATGAGTGTCAAACTCATTTCGGTCCGGGGGCCGTATCCAACCTATTTTGATCCCAAAGGGGCCGGATCAGAAAACTCATGGCAGATATACCCCAAAAATAGCAATAAGTCCAAACATTTGTCCAGAGAAAAGCAAATCTATTACAGACTGCTGTTTCTTCAGTCCCAGCAATAATTCCTTTATCTTCTGTCTTCTCAATTCTCCGTTCAAGTTATTGTATTGTTCGAAATGCCGTGTCTCGTAGCGGCATTAACAATTATATTCCTTGAGCGCTGCCACCATCCATTTTTCTTGGAAAATCCTGCACTCAGCGTCCACTTTTCTCATTTTTGACATTTTGCTGATGAGGGTGTCACAGTCAACAGTCAAAACGATGGTCCTTTAAGAGCGTTTGGAAAGAGGCAAGTCTTCATTTGTGCTGCTCTGGTGGGAGGCTGGAAACGCTGCTATGCTAAACTGTGCAGAAAAGAGGTGCAGAAAATTACAAATATTTTAGTAGAAAATTAAAATATAATCAAATTCAGAAATTCAGCCAAAGGCCAGATTAAAGGTCTTAGAGAGCCAGATCCGGTCCCCGGGCCACATGTTCTTCTCTCAAATTGAAAATACTTGTAATACAGGAAGTGTTTTCTAAAAAAAAGTCCAAAAATGTTTCTTTTTAAATATGGCCTATTAACACACTTATGATAACCATTTTATGTATATCTAGTGTTTTTCCTTTTTGCATGCTTTTTTAATTATGTTTTATGTAAATTATGCATAGCACTTTGAGATTTCATTGAAATGTAAAGTGCATTATAAATAAAATGTATTATTAGTGCTCCAGTGTGTTTTTAAACTCCATACTCTTTCACTAGAATCATTTGGATCATTTCAACCCTGGAACTGACACTCTCGACTGAATTAAAGGTATAAAGAAGCTGTTGAAAACTGCCACTTCATGACATCACAAGGTGGAACAGAGCATTTTGAGCTTTGGAGATGTAGAAGGACTAAGAATAAAGGACTGAAACTACAAGTGTGTTTTTGAGGAGGTAACAACATTATAACATGATTTAAATCCAGTTTAGTAGGACTTTTTCCTGGTTTAATCCTGGTTCAGGGCACGTTTAATCTTGGTTTAGTTCTGGTTTAGTCCTGGTTCAGACCTGGTTTAGTTCTGGTTCGGATCTGTAGTCCTGGTTTATTCTTGGTTCAGACCTCATTTAGTCCTGCATTAGTCTTGGTTCAGACCTGGTTCAGTACCGTTTCAGTCCTAGTTCAGACCTGGTTTAGACCTGGCACAGACTTGGTTTACTCCTGGTTTAGATCTGGTTTTGTCCTAGTTTAGTCCAGGTTTAGTCCTGGTTCAGACCTGGCTTATTCCTGATTTAGTCCTGGTTCAGACCTGGTTTAGTTCTGGTTCAGACCTGGTTTAGTCCTGGTTTAGTCCTGGTTTAATACTGGTTTAGTCCTGGTTCAGACCTGGTTTAGTTCTGGTTTAGTCCTGGTTTAGTCCTGGTTTAGTCCTGTTTTAGTCCTGGTTTAGTCCTGGTTCAGACCTGGTTTAGTTCTGGTTCAGACCTGGTTCAGACCTGGTTTAGTCCTGGTTTAGTACTGGTTTAGTACTGGTTTAGTCCTGTTTCAGACCTGGTTTAGTCCTGGTTTAGTCCTGTTTTAGTCCTGTTTTAGTCCTGGTTTAGTCCTGGTTCAGACCTGGTTTAGTTCTGGTTCAGACCTGATTTAGTTCTGGTTCAGACCTGGTTTAGTCTTGGTTTAGTCCTGGTTTAGTCCTGCTTTAGTCCTGGTTTAGTCCTGATTCAGTCCTGGTTTAGTCCTGGTTTAGTTCTGTTTTATTCCTGGTTCAGTCCTAGTTTAGTCCTCTTTTAGTCTTGGTTCAGTCCTGGTTTAGTCCTGTTTTAGTCCTGGTTCAGTCCTGGTTTAGTCCTGGTTTAGTTCTGGTTCAGTCCTGGTTTAGTCCTGTTTTAGTCCTGGTTCAGTCCTGGTTTAGTCCTGGTTTAGTTCTGGTTCAGTCCTGGTTTAGTCCTGATTTAGTCCTGGTTCAGACCTGGTTTAGTTCTGGTTCAGACCTGGTTTAGTCCTGGTTTATTTCTGGCTCAGTCCTGGTTTAGTCCTGGTCCGGTCTAAAATGGCAGATGTTGTTGAGGAGAACTCTTTCTTCAGTTCCTCTTTCAGCTCCGTGACCTCTGACCTCTCTTCGCTGCCAGGCCCCAGGGCAGAGTCCAGACAAAGACCGGACCGTTTGGACCTGGACCAACCAAAACCAGCTCCTGCTCCTGCTGGGACTCCGGCCATACACTATTACTATGATGTCATCTGAGGCCTCAACCAGGACTGAAACAGGACTAAAACAGGTCTGAACCAGGACTGAACCACGAATGAACCAGGACTGAGCCAGGACTAAACTAGGTCTGAACCAGGACTAAAACAGGACTGAACCAGGACTAAAACAGGACTGAACCAGGACTGAACCAGAACTAAAACAGGTTTGAACCAGGACCAAAACAGGACTAACATAGACTAAGCCAGGACTAAACCAGGACTAAACCAGGACTGAACCAGGACTAAAACAGGACTAGAACAGATTTAAACAGGTTTAAAATAGGACTAAACCAGGACTAAACCAGGACTAAAACTGAACTAAAACAGGACTAAAATAGGACTAAACCAGGACTAGAACAGGAATAAAATGGGACTGTACCAGGACTAAACAAGTACTAAACCAGTACTAAAACAGGACTAAACCAGAACTGAATCAGGACTAAGCCAGAACTAAACCAAGACTAAACCGGAACTAAAAGGGAATTAAAACAGGACTAAACCAGGACTAAAACAGGACTAAAATAGGACTTAACCAGGACTAAAACAGACTAAACCAGAACTAAACCAGGACTAAACCAGGACCGAACCAGGACTAAACCGGGATTAAACCAGGATTAAACCAGGATTAAACCAGGACTAAACCAGGACTAAACCAGGACTAAAAGTGAACTAAAACAGGACTAAAATAGGGCTAAACCAGGACTAGAACAGGATTAAGATGGGACTGAACCAGGACGTTGTGACCCATTTAATGTTTCATCAGTTTCAAGGACACTCAAACCAGACACAAACACAGAGAAATTATTATATAAAATGCAAAATAAAACTAAAATAAAACATAAATATTACTTAAATTCAGTCTAAGGGAAGTTTATTTACCCTTTTTCCAACTGCATCAAAAAGAACCCAAAAATCAGATCTAAACCAGGACTATGTTTAGTACTTTACTCCACTAGAGCCACTAGAGGGAGCTCTCCCCATTCAATATACCGAACCACAAATATTTAAATACTTTGAAAATGCCACATTCAAAACAGGATTCTCGAGCCTTCAGTTTTGTTTTTTCTGGTTGAGTGAATAAAACAGCCCTGGTTTAGCCCTAGTTCAGTCCTGTTTTAGTCCTGGTTTAGTCCTGGTTTAGCCCTGGTTCATACCTGGTTTAGCCCTGGGTTAGTCCTGGTTTAGTCCTGGACTGGTCCTTATTTGCCCCTTGAGTTAGTTCTGGTTTAGTCCTGGTTAAGTACTGGTTTAGTCTTGGTTTACCCCTGGTCTAGTCCTGGTTTAGTCCTGGTCTAGCCCTGGTTTAGCCCTAGTTCAATCCTGTTTTAGTCCTGGTTTAGTCCTGGATTGGACCTGATTCAGTCCTGGTTTAGTCCTGGTATAGTCCTGGTTCAGTCCCGTTTTAGTCCTGATTTAGTCCTGGTTTAGTCCTGGATTGGACCTGATTCAGTCCAGGTTTAGTCCTGGTATAGTCTTGGTCTATCCCTGGTTCAGTCCTGTTTTAGTCCTGGTTTCATCCTGCTTTAGCTCTGGTTTAGTCCTGGGTTGGACTTGATTCAGTCCTGGTTCAGTCCTGCTTTAGCCCTGGTTTAATCCTGGTTCAGTCCTGTCTGAGTCCTGGTTTAGTCCTTCTTTAATCCTGCTTTAGTTTTGGTTCAGTCCTGTTTTAGTCCTGCTTTAGTCCTGCTTTAGCCCTGGTTTTAATCCTGGTTCAGTCCTTGGTCAGTCTGTAAATAAGACTGATTTATACAAAACAGCTCCACCTCAGTCACTTTGAATCTCAAATGTCTCAATCTGTTTTTGCATCTTAAACAAATTAAGATCAAACAGAAGGACAACCACAGCCGCCACGTTTCTCTAAACCCAACCCAAAACATGCACCATAGGTACTCCAGCTTAGGACCTGACCAAGCCGAAGCAAGAAGATCATGGAGATGGTCCCCGGGCGCCCTAATGTGTGCTGCCCACTGCTCCTAATATATGTATATATATATAGGATGGGTTAAAATGCAGAGAAGAATTTCTCCAGTGTGAGATCAATAAAGTTCACTTCTTCATCTTAAAGGCTCACACTCGATGTAGTCACAGCCACCCTGGGACAGACTACAGAAGAAAGACGGCCCATCTGCCTCTATCTCCACATACAGAGGGCGGAGCAGGACGCAAGAACAGAATTGAGCCTCTGATTTGGGCTGGTGGAGGGTAAACACTGTCACCTGTCACCCCTGATGCCCCTGTCACCCCTGAAGCCCCTGTTGCTCCTGATGCCCCTGTCACCCCTGACTTCTGCTTTGCTCTTGTGTTTAGTCCAGTCTTAGTTCTCGTGTCTTGATTTACACCAGGTTTACAAATAGAACACCGTCTATGTGAGGTTTACAAATGTCTGAAATACAGTCATGTGAGGACTTTATTTCAGTCATAAGTGGGACCTGGTTTAGTCCTGGTTTAGTCCTGGTTTAGTCCTGGTTTAGTCCTGGTTTTGTCTTGGTTTAGTCCTCGTTATGACCTGGTTTAGTCCTGGGTTAGTCCTGGTTTTGTCTTGGCTTAGTGCTCGTTATGACCTGGTTCAGTCCTGGTTTAGTCCTGGTTTAGTTCTGGTTTAGTCCTGGTTTTGTCTTGGTTTAGTCCTTGTTATGACCTGGTTTAGTCCTGGTTTTGTCCTGGTTTAGTTCTGGCTTTGTCTTGGTTTAGTCTTGGTTATGACCTGGTTTATTCCTCTGTGTGTGGCCCCTCCCACCAGAGCAGCACAAATGAAGACTCGCCTCTTTCCAAATGCTCTTAAAGGACCATCGTTTTGACTGTTGACTGTGACACCCTCATCAGCAAAATGTCAAAAATGAGAAAAGTGGACGCCGTGGTCAGGATGATTCTAGTGAAGATGCATTCCCCCAGAACTGAACTAAAGAAGCAGCTTGGATGAACTGCAAAAAAACTTTTGTCCAGTTGACAGAATTGAATTGTTCTGGAAAAAAAATAAGAGACCACTGCATTTTTTTCCCTGAAATCAGTATCTCTACATGTATTACAGCCATTCCATTCCAGCGTCTGTTGAATTCCAACACAAACACAAAGCTGAGCTACTTCAGTTCTTGCACCAGGAGTGGAATAAAGTCACCCAAGAACAATGTGAAAGACTTGTGGAGAACATGCCAAGACGCATGAAAGCTGTGATTAAAAATAAGGGTTATTGCACCAAATATTGATTTCTGAGCTCTTCTTAAGTGTAAACATTAGTATTATGTTGTTTTAAAATGAATTTGATCTTGTTTCTTTGCATTGTTTGAGGTCTGAAAACATGTGTCTTTTTTTGTTATTTTGGCCATTTGTCATTTTCTGCAAATAAATGCTCTAAACGATAATATTTTTATTTGGAACTTGGGGTAAATGTTGTCAGTAGTTTATAGACTCAAAGATGTATGGAGAGTCTCATATGCTACCGTATGGTCGCCTGGTTTGGTTCTTTAACTGTCCAATGTAAAACCAAACTTGAGAAACTGGTAAATAAGGCCATGAAGGTGATTGGCAGGAAAGAGTTTCCTTCTCTGCGGGACATTTTTCAAGACTCTGTGCTCGCTCAGGCCAGACGGATTGCTCCCATCAGGCAGACACTATCGAGCACATAACTTTAAGAGTAACAGATATAAACTCTCATTTGTGCCCTCTTCCATTGCATTCTTGAACAAATTTGCACAAAAAATGAGCACTTAGTCACTTTATATTTTATTGCACAAAAAAGGAGCACTTAGTCACTTTATATTGAATAGTGCAATATCTATTGTGCAATCACAGTTTGTGTAATAGGGCTTGTGCAATAATTACTTGTGCAATCGACCTGTTGCAATAAATAGAACACTGTAAAGTTGTGCAGTGCACAAATGGACAATGGACATCAAAGATGGACAAATGTATCTGGCAATGACTGTTTTCTCTTTGTCTGTACTGTATGTGTGAGTGTAACTGTGTTTTTAAGCTGCGGGCAGTGAGCCCAAGACAAATTTCCCCTTGGGGACAATAAAGTTTATCTTATCAAACTAAAATGTTCCTTTTGTCCAAACACATACCTATATGTAGTAAAATCAGAAAAAAATATAATTTTGCAGTCGTCTCTTTTTTTATTTTATTTTTTTCCAGAGCTGTAAATTAGAAATAAAAATAATTTGGTAATTTGGGCTTTTTAAAAAAATCTGAAAACACATAGGTTTGGTGTCCGCTGCCCTCTGCTGGTAACACAGTTTAAGACTTTTTGTACATCTGTGAAATGACATTTTTGGCGAGACAACATGTCCTGGATTGGTCGTGGTCTATTCCTGGTTAAATCCTGATCTGGTCCTGGTTTAATCCCAGTAGACCCTGGTGAGTCCTGCAGGTGCCTCAGTCTCATGTTTCAGAGCTCTGTCCATCTGTGCCTGAGAATCTGTGACCCCATAATCCGCATGTGGAAGTCCAGACCAGCTGGGACCAAGACCAGGAACTAGACCAAGGCCAAGACCAAGACCAGGAACTAGACCAAGGCCAAGACCAAGACCAGGAACTAGACCAAGACCCGGACCGAGACTAGAGCAAAGACCAGGAACTAGACCAAGGCCAAGACCAAGACCAGGAACTAGACCAAGACCCGGACCGAGACTAGAGCAAAGACCAGGAACTAGACCAAGGCCAAGACCAAGACCAGGAACTAGACCAAGACCCGGACCGAGACTAGAGCAAAGACCATGAACTAGACCAAGGCCAAGACCAAGACCAGGAACTAGACCAAGACCCGGACCGAGACTAGAGCAAAGACCAGGAACTAGACCAAGACCAGGACCAAGACTAGAGCAAAGACCAGGAACTAGACCAAGAACAGGACCAAGACTAAAGCAAAGTCCAGATCAGGTGGGACCAAGACCAGAAACTAGAACAAGACCAGAGCAAAGACCAGGAACTAGACCAAGACCAGGACCAAGACCAGGGGCAAAACCAGGGCCAAGACCAGAGCCAAGAACCAGACCAGAGTCTAGAGCCAAGACCAGAAACAAGACTAGGCCGAGACCAGATTGAACCAAGACCTAAACTGGGACTAACCTAATACCAGAACAGTATTTGTAGCCCTCTGAGTTGGACTTTGGGCTTTGTTTTGTTTTGGCGTCTCTCTTTTGTCTCAGTTTTGTAAACACTGCTCTGGGATAAAAGTCTGAACTCCGGTCCAGGTCTGATCGCACCAAGGACCCGGGGCAGAGGGATTCCTGAGACTTTGTGAACTCAAACATCGTGAGGTGTCAAAATGCTGCCAAGGTTAGACCGGGACAGAAGAAAACCCAAACGGAGCAGATGAATTCTCCAAAGTCCAGTTGAACCTAAACTCCTCAGATGAGTTTTCGTGTTTACAGAATGAGTCTGTTGAAATATCGGCAGCTCAACAGGAGATGAGCACCGCACAGCTCACTCTCTTCCCCTGAATCACTTCCTCCTCTTTATCTCCCTCCTTTTTCCCCTCTCTTTCTCTTTTCATACTTTCTTTCCCCATCTCCTACCCCTCTCCCTTTCTCTCCCTCTCTCCCTTCTTTTTGTCTCACTCCTCTCTGCTGTCTCTCCTCCTCCCTCCATTTCTCCCCCTCTCTCCTCTCTCTTCCCTCTCTTCTCCCCTTCTCTCCTCTCTCTTATCCCTACCCCTTTCCTCCCTCCTTCCCTCTTCACCCCTCTCTCTTTCCGCTCTCTCTCTCTCTCTCACTCCTCTCTCCTCGTACCATCCCTCTCTCCCCCTCTCTCATTCCCCCGCTCGCTCTCTGACCCCCTCGCTCTCCCTTTCCACCCCTCTCTTTTCCCCTCCCCTCCTCTCCTCCCTCCTTCTCTCTCTCTCTCTCTCTTTCTGTCAGTATAATGACTCCTCCGTGTGGTATTTCTCACACACTTCCTGTGGACCACCTGTTCTGTTCTGTGACACTTGATCCTGACCTCGGCCTGGACGAGGCGAGCAGCAGCTGTGGAAGTTCCTGTCTGTCCCACATGTGTCCGGCCATCGTCAAAATTGCCCCAAAACTGCCCCAAAACACCCCCAAAAATACCACAGACCTGCCTCAAACCACCCCCAAAACTGCCTCCAAAACATTCCCAAAACTGTCCCCAAAACTGCCTCCAAAAGACTCCCAAAGCTGCCCCAAAACACCTCTAAAAACACCACAAACCTGCTTCAAACCGACCCCTAAACTGCCACAAAACATTCCCAAACCTGCCCCCAAAATTCTCCCAAAACTGCCCAAAAACACCACAGACCTGCCCCAAACCATCCCCAAAACTGCCTCCAAAACATTCCCAAAACTGCCCCAAAAACTGCCCCAAAACACCTCTAAAAACAACACAGACCTGCTCCAAACCAACCCCAAAACTGCCTGCCTCATTCCCAAAACTTCCCCAAAACACCCCTAAAACTTCCCCAAAATACCCCCAAAACACCATAGAACTGCCACAAATCACTCTCAAACCTGCCCCCAAAACTGCCTTCAAAATACTCCCAAACCTGCCCCAAAAACTGCCTCCAAAACACCCCTAAAACTGCCCCAAAAGACCCCCAAAACACCACAGAACTGCCCCAAACAACCTCTAAAACTGCCTCCAAAACATTCCCAAACCTGCTCCAAAAACTGCCTCAAAACACCCCTAAAACTGCCCCAAAAGACCCCCAAAATTATAATACATTTAGAAATGTCATATAGCTATAGTTAAAGGCACTGTACCAGATTTTTACTGTCATTTTAAAGGGTTCACATTCCACTATTTTCTGATCTGTTTAATGTTATTTCCTCATCACAAACACACCCAGAGTTATGTTTTGTTTCATTCACACGTTTAACAAACAAACCCTGTATATTTAGCCTGAGTTCTTCTCTCACACGCTGCTCCACCTTGTGATGTCATGTGGTAATACAGGAAGTGCTCCTCTATGTTTTTAAACTCCATACACCTTCACGAGAATCACGTGTATGATTTCAGCCCTGGAGTTACAAATCTCTACTAAAGGTGAAAGGTAGCTGTTAGCTTGAACACTACTTTTTTCGTAAGTAGAGTCGCAATGGGGGATTTGGGCCGCTGCGAAGCTGAGCGTGCATCCGAGCGCGCATTATTTGAATTTTTGAGATTTCACGTTTTCGTAACTTGACGAAAACTTGACGTAACTCAACGAAAATTTTACGTAAACGCGTTTCATAACTTGGATTATTCGTTAGTTGGGTCTTTCGTAAGGTGAGGTATGACTGTAACATGACTAAAAGCTCACAAGAGTTAGTTTTGCGTATTACCTAATTCTACTTGATTATTTTATCACTGTGAGGGAGCTTGCCTCTCCACAGATCTGACTTTGTGGGCAAAACAATAACATCTCTAAGAAAAGCAGATATAGTGACCTCTCCACCAGCATCTTTTAACTAAAACATATTTTGTGGTTGAAAGAATCTGTCTTGGCGGGACTAAAACCTGCCCCCAAAATACTCCCAAAACTGCCTCCAAATCATTTCCAAAACTGCCTCCAAAATACTCCCAAAGCTGCCCAAAACCACCTCTAATAACAACACAAACCTGCCCTAACCCAACCCCTAAACTGCCTCCAAAACATTCCCAAAACAGCCCCAAAACCTGCCTCAAAACACTCCCAAAACTGCCCCAAAACACTCCCAAAAATGCCCAAAAACATTCCCAAAACTGCCCCAAAAACTGCCCCAAAACACCTCTACACCACACCAAACACCAGACGAGCCCCAAACCAACCCCAAAACGTCTTCCAAAACATTCCCAAAACTGCCCCAAAACACCCCTAAGAACACCACATTTTATTACTGTGAGTGGGCTTGCCTCGCCATAGATTTGACTGGGCAAAACAATAACATCTCTAAGAAAAGCAGACATAGTGACCTCTCCACCAGCATCTTTAAACTAAAACACATTTTGTGGTTGAATGAATCTGTGTTGGCGGGACTAAACCAGGACTGGACTGAGACCACAGTGCAGATAAAAGGTCTGATCCAAACTGGACTGAACCAGGCCAGGCTCAGGCCGATCTGGTTTTTGAGTGGAAGTGTGTTGTGTTTGTTTTGTGGGAACAGACGAAGAGACAGGTGAAGCACGTTCCAGTGATACTCTAACCCCACGGCCTTTCCCACAGGACCCGGCCCCCTCCCCACCCACACCCCATTACCCCCCCACCTAACCCCCCAGTACCCCCACACCCCCGGACATGAACCCTGGACCCCTGGGACCTTCTCTGGACCCAGCTGGGCTTCACGGTCTGAGCTCAAATCCCAGATGTCATCGAGTTTCAGAAATAGTGATTTACAAGAAAACACAAAAAACACAGAGGGAAAATGAGACCAGAGCTAAACCAGGACTAAATCAGGACTAAATCAGGGCTAAATCAGGACTAAACCAGGACTAAACCAGGGCTAAACCAGGGCTAAACCAAGACAAAACCAGGACTAAACCAGGGCTAAACCAGGGCTAAATCAGGGCTAAACCAGGACTAAACCAGGACTAAACCAGGGCTAAACAACGGTTAAACCAGAACTAAACAGGACTAAATCAGGGCTAAACCAGGACTAAACCAGGACTAAATCAGGGCTAAATCAGGACTAACCCAGGACTAAACCAGGGCTAAATCAGACTAAACCAGGACTAAACTAGGACTAAATCAGGGCTAAGCAAGTGTTAAACCAGAAATAAACCAGGACTAAATCAGGGCTAAACCAGGACTAAACCAAGACTAAATCAGGGCTAAATCAGGACTAAACCAGGACTAAACCAGGGCTAAATCAGGGCTAAGCCAGGACTAAACCAGGACTAAATCAGGGCTAAATTAGAACTAAACCAGGACTAAACCAGGGCTAAACCAGGACTAAACCAGGGGTAAATCAGGACTAAATCAGGGCTAAATCAGGACTAAACCAGGACTAAATCAGGACTAAACCAGAGCTAAACCAGGACTAAACCAGGACTAAATCAGGGCTAAACAAGGGTTAAACCAGAACTAAACCAGGACTAAATCAGGGCTAAATCAGGACTAAACCAGGACTAAATCAGGGCTAAACCAAGACAAAACCAGGACTAAACCAGGGCTAAACAAGGGTTGAACCAGAACTAAACAGGACTAAATCAGGGCTAAATCAGGACTAAACCAGGACTAAACCAGGGCTAAATCAGACTAAACCAGGACTAAACTAGGACTAAATCAGGGCTAAGCAAGGGTTAAACCAGAAATAAACCAGGACTAAATCAGGGCTAAACCAGGACTAAACCAAGACTAAATCAGGGCTAAATCAGGACTAAACCAGGACTAAACCAGGGCTGAATCAGGGCTAAACCAGGACTAAACCAGGACTAAATCAGGGCTAAATTAGAACTAAACCAGGGCTAAACCAGGGCTAAACCAGGACTAAACCAGGGGTAAACCAGGGCTAAACCAGGACTAAACCAGGGGTAAATCAGAACTAAACCAGGACTAAATCAGGGCTAAATCAGGACTAAACCAGGACTAAATCAGGACTAAACCAGAGCTAAACCAGGACTAAATCAGGGCTAAACAAGGGTTAAACCAGAACTAAACCAGGACTAAATCAGGGCTAAATCAGGACTAAACCAGGGCTAAATCAGACTAAACCAGAACTAAACCAGGACTAAATCAGGGCTAAGCAAGGGTTAAACCAGAAATAAACCAGGACTAAATCAGGGCTAAACCAGGACTAAACCAAGACTAAATCAGGGCTAAATTAGGACTAAACCAGGACTAAACCAGGGCTAAATCAGGGCTAAACCAGGACTAAACCAGGACTAAATCAGGGCTAAATTAGGACTAAACCAGGACTAAACCAGGGCTAAACCAGGACTAAACCAGGGCTAAATCAGGACTAAACCAGGACTAAACCAGGGCTAAACCAGGACTAAACCAGGACTAAATCAGGGCTAAATTAGAACTAAACCAGGGCTAAACCAGGGCTAAACCAGGGCTAAACCAGGACTAAACCAGGGGTAAACCAGGGCTAAACCAGGACTAAACCAGGGGTAAATCAGGACTAAACCAGGACTAAATCAGGGCTAAATCAGGACTAAACCAGGACTAAATCAGGACTAAACCAGAGCTAAACCAGGACTAAATCAGGGCTAAACAAGGGTTAAACCAGAACTAAACCAGGACTAAATCAGGGCTAAATCAGGACTAAACCAGGACTAAACCAGGGCTAAATCAGACTAAACCAGAACTAAACCAGGACTAAATCAGGGCTAAGCAAGGGTTAAACCAGAAATAAACCAGGACTAAATCAGGGCTAAACCAGGACTAAACCAAGACTAAATCAGGGCTAAATTAGGACTAAACCAGGACTAAACCAGGGCTAAATCAGGGCTAAACCAGGACTAAACCAGGACTAAATCAGGGCTAAATTAGGACTAAACCAGGACTAAACCAGGGCTAAACCAGGACTAAACCAGGGCTAAATCAGGACTAAACCAGGACTAAACCAGGGCTAAACCAGGACTAAACCAGGGGTAAATCAGGACTAAACCAGGGCTAAATCAGGACTAAACCATTACTAAACCAGGGGTAAACCAGGACTAAATCAGGACTAAACCAGGACTAAACCAGGACTAAACCAGGACTAAACCAGGAGTAAACCAGGACTAAACCCAAAATGAACTGTTATTAAACAGAGGGACCAAAGGAAGGAGTGAAACCAGGGCCAAACCAGAACTAAACCATGTCTAAACCAAAACCGGTTGTTCAAAGATGGACGTCACTGTGCACAACAGCGGAGCCAAACATTTGAAATGTCACAGTGAATTAGTGATCCACACTTCATCCCCAGAAACACCGAGTCCAGGACAGAGGGAGGCAGACAGGCTGGCTCTGAGCTAACCAGGCTAACCGGGCTAATTAGGCTAATGAGACTAATGAGACTGAGGCGGAAAACAGGACGATGCACTGGACATGGTCAGAACCACAGCGTCAGATCTAACTCTCTGCTCCCTGGTCCCGGTTTTGATGGAGATAGAGTCAGAAAATGTAAAAACTTACGCTCTATTTTATGTAGTGATGAGGAATTAATGAGTAGACTAATTTAACTAATATATATTTATACGCTACTACAAAAGTTTGGACAAACCTTAAACGACCAATAAAACACTTTCTAGATGTCAAGTTTCAGTTTGTTTACAACAAAACACAAAAAAGACAGAGGGAAAATGAGACTGAACCAGGACTAAGCCAGGACTGAACCAGGACTGAACCAGGACTAAACCAGGACTAAACCAGGACTGAACCAGGACTAAACCAGGACTGAACCAGGGTTAATCCACGACTGAACCAGGACTGAACCAGGACTAAACCAGGACTAAACCAGGACTGAACCAGGACTAAACCAGGACTGAACCAGGACTAAACCAGGACTGAACCAGGGTTAATCCACGACTAATCCAGGACTAAACCAGGACTAAATCAGGACAGAACAAGGGCTGAACCAGGACTGAACCAGGACATAATACCAGGACTGAACCAGGGCTAAACCAGGGCTAAACCGGGACTAAACCAAGACTAAACCAGGACTAAACCAGGAATAAACCAGGAGTAAACCAGGACTAAACCAGGACTAAATGGCCCCAAGACTAAAGCACCTCCACAGCATGTCTAAACCAGGACTAAACCAGGAATGAACCAGGACTAAGCCAGGGCCAAACCAGGACTAAACCAGGACTGAACTAGGACTAAACCAGGACTAAACCAGGACTAAACCAGGAGTAAACCAGGAGTAAACCAGGACTGAACCAGGACTAAACCAGGGCTAAACCAGGAGTAAACCAGGACTGAACTAGGACTAAACCAGGACTAAACCAGGACTAAACCAGGCGTAAACCAGGACTGAACCAGGACTAAACCAGGGCTAAACCAGGAGTAAACCAGGACTAAATCAGGACTAAATGGACCCAAAATTATACCACAACCACATCCACAGCATGCAGGGCAAAACCAGTATTAAACCAGGACTAAACCAGGACTAAACCAGGACTAAACCAGGTCCCAATCATGACTAAACCAGAACTAAGCCAAGACTAAACAGGACAAGCACAAGCGAGCACTCTCACCTTTTTGTGGACAATCAAAACCTTAAACAAGACCATGAACACTCGGACTGATCACAGGTTCTTGAAAATGTGCTGTTTCTATCCATTTTGTATTTTTTCAGACGATCTTAAAAACTTTTTGGTGATCATTGCTAATGTGTGCATTCTGCCACCATGGTAACTGCTGAACATTCCCCCACAGGGATACAGGAAGAACCCCCGTCCTTCAGCATGATGTCACTGCAATACCTATTATGTGAGTGAGGGCTCGGTGTATTTCCTGGCGCGTTTATTTGTCACTCCTGTTTTGGTTACGGCAGCAGCGGGCCCGTCTCTGTGTGAAAGAGGAAGGGTCTGGTTTAGTGCTGGTTTAAGCAGGAAGTCCGGCCTGGATCCGGATCTGGACCAGCGTCCGTGCCATAGACGAGGTGCATCCCAGCGGAAAATCTGTCTGCCACAGCGGCCACAGACTCACTGCAACAAGAGACACAGAGAAAAATCCTGCACTCTGCTTCCTCTGAGCACCAAAGGAGGAGGACGGGGCTTAACTAAAGGACCCAGGAGCAGGACTTTTAAAGATGCATTGTGTAACTTTTCTGGTGGAGAGTCCGTCAAATGCCAAACCAGGGCTAAACCAGGACTAAACCAGGACTAAACCAGAAGTAAACCAGGGCTAAACCAGGATTAAACCAGGATTAAACCAGGACTAAACCAGGACTAAACCAGGACTAAACCAGAAGTAAACCAGGGCTAAACCAGGACTAAACCAGGATTAAACCAGGACTAAACCAGGACTAAACCAGGACTGAACCAGGACTAAACCAGGGTTAAACCAGGGCTAAACCAGGACTAAACCAGGATTAAACCAGGACTAAACCAGGACTAAACCAGGACTGAACCAGGACTAAACCAGGGTTAAACCAGAAGTAAACCAGGGCTAAACCAGGACTAAACCAGGATTAAACCAGGACTAAACCAGGGCTAAACCAGGACTAAACCAGGACTGAACCAGGACTAAATCAGGACTAAATGCCCCCAAGACTAAAGCACCTTCACAGCATGTCTAGGCCAGGACTAAACCAGGACTAAACCAGGACTGAACCAGGACTAAATCAGGACTAAATGCCCCCAAGACTAAAGCACCTTCACAGCATGTCTAGGCCAGGACTAAACCAGGACTAATCCAGGACTGAACCAGGACTAAACCAGGGCTAAACCAGGACTAAACCAGGACTGAACCAGGACTAAACCAGAAGTAAAGTAGGACTAAACTAGGGCTAAACCAAGATTAAACCAAGACTAAATCAGGACTAAATTACCTCAAGACTAAAGCACCTCCATAGCATGTCTAAATCAAGACTAAACCAGGACTAAACCAGGACTAAACCATGACTAAACCAGGACTAAACCAGGACTAAATGGCCCCAAGATTACACCACATCCACAGTATATCTAAACCAGGACTAAACATGGGCAAAACAGAACTAAACCAGGTCTCAGCCAGGACTAAATCAAGATTAAACCAGGTCTTAACCAGGATTAAATCCGGACTAAATTGCCCCAAGATTACACCACAACCACATTCACAGCATGTCTAAACCAGGACTTTTCTGGTGGAGAGTCTGTCAAAATTCTTTTCTCCATGAAGATCTTATCGCTCTGGAATGTTTCACAATATGGCATTAAACCTTTCTATCTTCATGAAGACCAAACCAGACCAAGTTACAGGTCAGATCTGTGGAGAGGCGATCCTGCTCAGAGTCAAAAGGCCTGTTTTTCAAGGTATTTTTGAGCTATAAAACCACCTGTAATTGAATAAATGTAAGGTAGAGCTGTTTAATGTCATACTGTGGAACATTCCAGGCAGAAAAATGACATCTCCATAGAAACAAGCAGGTGACTAAGTACTTGGTTTTGTCTTAAAGGGCCCATATTATTTAGTTTTATATATATTATAATATGAGTTGTGTTTTGTTTCATTTACACATGTTTAACACACAAACCCTGCATATTTAGGCTCTTCTCTCAGACTGAAAACACGCTGTTCCACCTTGTGATGTCATGTGGTAATACAGGAAATGCTCCATTGTGTTTTTAAACTCCATACACCTTCACTAGAATCATTTGGATAATCACAGACCTGGAATTGCCAATCTCTACTGAACTAAAGGTATTTAAAAGGTAGCAGCTGACTTGAAAACTACTACGTCATGACATCACAAGGTGGAAAGGAGCTTTTTGTCAGTTCTTCATGTTTATAATGTGAACTTTGAACAGAATCCTATTGTTAAAACATGAATAACATATCTCAGAATTGTGGTACCCTAACCAGATATTGAATAGATATGATATCCTCCGCAAACAAGGAAGCGCACAGTTTGCATGCTAGTTGTTGTTAGTATTCCTGTGATGGCTTAACTCCACCGTGGCCTCTAAAAGTTGTGAAAAGCGCTCATAAACTCATTGTGGTGAATAAATCGGATGCATGTGAGGAAAGATTGGACCATTATCTAGTTTAGTTTTCCACGTTTTTAAAACAGTTTAAATCAGATGCGGTGCCGCGGTGTCTTAGCACGTCGTTAAGTTTTATTTTCCGTTTGATAAACATTACACTGTGTTTTCTGTATTTTTCTTTTAAATGTTCTATATGGACACATTGGAGTCTGAAATAAAGTTTGATTGATTTTGATTGATTTGACTGATTACCTGTTGGTGTCCCCAGACTAAACCAGGACTAAACCAGGACTAAACCAGGGCTGAACCAGGACTAAACCAGAGCTAAACCAGGACTGAACCAGGACTAAACCAGGACTGAACCAGGACTGAACTAGGACTAAACCAGGACTAAACCAGGACTAAACCAGGGCTGAACCAGGACTAAACCAGAGCTAAACCAGGACTAAACCAGGACTAAACCAGGACTGAACCAGGGCTAAACCAGGTCTAAACCAGGACTGAACTAGGACTAAACCAGGACTAAACCAGGACTAAACCAGGACTGAACCAGGACTAAACCAGGGCTAAACCAGGACTAAACCAGGACTAAACCAGGACTGAACTAGGACTAAACCAGGACTAAACCAGGAGTATACCAGGACTGGACCAGGACTAAACCAGTGCTAAACCAGGACTAAACCAGGACTGAACTAAGACTAAACCAGGACTAAACCAGGACTGAACTAGGGCTAAACCAGGATTAAACCAGGACTGAACTAGGACTAAACCAGGACTAAATCAGGGCTAAACCAGGTCTAAACCAGGACTGAACTAGGACTAAACCAGGACTAAACCAGGACTGAACCAGGACTAAACCAGAACTAAACCAGGAATAAACCAGGACTAAATGGCCCCAAGATTACACCACATTCACAGCATGTCTAAATCAGGACTAAACATGGGCTAAAACAGGACTAAACCAGGACTAAATCAGGACTGAATGGCCCCAAGATTATACCACAATCACATCATTTGTAATTTTATGTGTGAGAGAACTGTGTAAGAATAAGAGATCACTGCATTTTTTTCTGAAACAGCATCTCTACATGTATTACAGCCATTCCATTCCAGCGTCTGTTGAATTCCAACACAAACACAAAGCTGAGCTACTTCAGTTCTTGCACCAGAAGTGGAATAAAGTCACCCAAGAACAATGTGAAAGACTTGTGGAGAGCATGCCAAGACGCATGAAAGCTGTGATTAAAGGTCTCATGACATGGTACTTCTTGATGCTTTTATATGGCTCCTTAATGGTTCCCTAATACTGTAAATGAATCCTTCTTCAAAATCAAGACTCATTGCATGAGAAACAGAGATAAGATGAGAAAGAGTAATTTTTCTCTCTCTGAACAGGCCATTATGGGACTTGTTGCTTGAATGCAAATGAGGAGAAAAGAGATGGCCTATAGTAGAGGGTGGGGGCGTGGCCAAACTCCAAGCTCTCAGCTCTCAGCTGATCCATTTCCGCGTTTTTGCGCGGAGAAGAGATGAGAAGCGTTCCATTGAAAAATAAACACATTTTCACAGAAAATAAAATTAAACCACTGCTGTTCAAAGGTCCAGAGGCTCAGATAAAGGACTTCCGAGCCTAGAAACACTCGGACGTGCCTCCAGGCAAATAAAAAAATGTATTTCGCATTGCCTAGCGCATTCACGGTCCAAACTCTCTGGGTGTGATTTACAGAGACGCTGAGTAGACACAGATGGGGGTGGAGCTGCATTTTTCGATCTGACGTCAATAAGGTGCCTTGTTCAGAATCGCCCGTTTGAGCTGTGTTTTTTTCTAACGCAGAAAAGGACCGCAAATACTCAGTTTAGACATTTCGCAACTTTTAGCCATGGGGGGGGGCTAAACAGGGTAGGGGAGCTCACATTAATGTTCAAAAACCTCAGAAAGTGAAAATTTCATGCCATGGGACCTTTAAAAATAAGGGTTATTGCACCGAATATTGATTTCTGAACTCTTCTTAAGTGTAAACATTAGTATTATGTTGTTTTAAAATGAATTTGATCTTGTTTCTTTGCATTGTTTGAGCTCTGAAAACATGTATCTTTTTTGTTATTTTGACCATTTGTCATTTTCTGCAAATAAATGCTCTAAACGATAATATTTTTATTTAGAATTTGGGGAAAATATTGTCAGTAGTTTAAAGACTCAAACAAAAATGTTCCTTTTGCCCAAAAACATACAGTCATACCTCACCTTACGAAAGACCCAAATAACAAATAATCCAAGTTACGAAACGCCTTTACGTAAAATTTTCGTCTCTGAATATGAAAGAAAATTCAAGTTACAAAACGCGAAATCTCAAATCTCAAAAATTCAAATAATGCGCGCTCGGCTTCGCAGCCGCCCGAATCCCCCAAAACGTAAATACACTTGTAAATACACTCTCCAACAGGTTTTAGGGGGGTATTGGGGGCCTTGGAACGAATCAGGCTTTTTACATTGTGACTCTACTTAAGAAAAAATCACGTTACGAAACCACTTCTGGAACGAATTAATTTCGTAAGGTGAGGTATGACTGTACCTATATGTCTCTTTTTTCCCCCAGAACTGTATATAGAATTGGACAGAGTTAACATGCTTGTTTTTCCAATTAGCATAGGCGTTCTTCCGGCTCCATCGACTCCAATTCACTTTATTTTAAAAAATTCACCGCCATTCTCTCTGTAACCCCTGCTGTCAGACTCCTCATTTTTGGTCTTAATATGTTCACATTAACCCACTCTACACGATCCTGGTGCTTTTATTTTACTATGATCTCCGTAAATCAATTCCTATTCTTAATTTGAAACTGGTTGCAAATTTGTCCCTAAAAACAGCAGGCATCAATGAGCTTCGTTTGACTGGAGCCGAGCGCTGTGGGTCACGTCGCGCTCCCTTAGTCCACTTGTTTATATCGTCTGTGGTTAAAACGCACAAATCATCTCACCTGCCCTTTCTGGTCAGATTTTGTTTTAAAAAATCTAATCAAATTAAGTCTAGTTAAGTTAGTGCTTTCAGTTAGCATCACATCAGCTGCAAAGTATTGATAAAAGTTGTTTATGTTTTGTTTTGTTTTTTTGTTCTCAAGCCGTTTATGAGAAAACTGAATGAGCTGCACACAGTTTATTCAGTGGGATAAAAACATGCCGTCTTTGCTTCCTGTATCCGCCCTGGTCCCTCTCTCTTCCCCCTCTGCCCCCTCCGTTCTGCCCCTGCTCACCCCCGGACGGAGCTATAGGTTTTCACGGTGCATTTCCTCTCCTCCTGCAGCGTTTAACAAGGACCGGCAGATTAGCATTAACAGGCTAACGGGGCAGGAACCATCAGGGTCAGCACAAACTCTCCCCTGTCCAGGAAGTGGGCGCACAGAATCGCCAACGCATCACCAGCTCTGCACAAAAACACTGACTCACTTACATTTACGCAAGAACTGGAATAACTATTGGATAACAATTGATTTCATTGAGTAAAATAATTGACCATGAGCACAGACAAAAGATTTATGTGTAAATATTAAAGGTCCTATATTACACAACACTGACTCTTGTGAGATTTAAGTTGTTTTAAAGCTGTTTTACATAATATAGGACCTTTAATGTTCCACAGTATGACATTAAACATACAGCTCTGGAAAAAAATAAGACCACTGCATTTTTTTCTGAAATCAGCATCTCTACATGTATTACAGCCATTCCATTCCAGCGTCTGTTGAATTCCAACACAAACACAAAGCTGAGCTACTTCAGTTCTTGCACCAGGAGTGGAATAAAGTCACCCAAGAACAATGTGAAAGACTTGTGGAGAACATGCCAAGACGCATGAAAGCTGTGATTAAAAATAAGGGTTATTGCACCAAATATTGATTTCTGAACTCTTCTTAAGTGTAAACATCAGTATTATGTTATTTTAAAATGAATTTGATTTTATTTCTTTGCATTGTTTGAGGTCTGAAAACATGTATCTTTTTTGTTATTTTGATCATTTGTCATTTTCTGCAAATAAATGCTCTAAACGATAATATTTTTATTTGGAATTTGGGGGAAATGTTGTCAGTAGTTTATAGACTCAAACAAAAATGTTCCTTTTGCCCAAACACATACCTATAAGTAATAAACTGATAATTTTGCAGTGGTCTCTTATTTTTTTTCCAGAGCTGTATCTATAGCATTTTTTTCAGTACAGGTACTTTAAAAAACAAGTGAGTGGGGTTGCCTCTCCACAGATCTGAACTGTAAATTTGTCTGGTGTTGCCATTTGTCTCTATGTAAGTTTAAAGGGCTCATTACATTATCTACTGATCTACTGTATATATATTATAATGTTGTTTCCTCGTCACAAACAGACCTGGAGTTGTGTTTTGCTTCATTCACTGCAGATTTACAGTATGCTGGGTTCTTCTCTCAAACTAAAAAAGCTCTATTCCACCTTGTGATGTCATGTGGTAAAACAGGAAGTGCTCCATTATGTTTTAAAACTCCACAAACCTTCACTAGAATCATTCGGGTCATTTCAGCCCTGGAATTTACAATCTTTACTAAACTAAAGGTAAAAGGAGCTGTTAACTTGGAAACTCCCACCTCATGACATCACAAGGTGGAGCAGAGCATTTTGAGATGTAAACAGATTAATAATAAAGTGTTACTCAAACATGTGTGAATGAAACAAAACACAACTCATCAAAAACACAACTGTTTTTGATGAGGTAACACCATTATAATATAATATATAAATTGTGAAATATGGGTCCTTTAAACTTATATATATATCTCCAAATGGCAAGACCGGGCAAAGTTACACGCCAGATCTGTGGAGAGGCGACCCCACTCAAAAATACAGGAAAAAAATACTATAGATATGTATTTATGTGGAACATTAAAGGTCGTACATTATACACAACTGATTCTTGTGAGCTTTTAGCCATGTTCTAATGCTGTTACCTCAAAACACAAGTCAAGAATGTTTGTGATGAGGAAACAACATTATAACAGATCATAAAACAGTGTAATAAAGCAAGAACAGCAGATGCTGTACAGCTACCGGAAAAGTTAGGCAATAAACCTTTAAGAAAAAAACACTACTTCCTTTATTAAATGAATTATTCTGTTCAAAAACAAAAGTCTCAGAGGAGTTTATCTGTGATGTAACTCCTCTGCAGGATGGGCCCCAGCTGCTCACACTGCAAAAAACAATACAGCTCTGGACAAAAATAAGAGACCACTGCATTTTTTTCTGAAATCAGCATCTCTACATGTATTACAGCCATTCCATTCCAGCGTCTGTTGAATTCCAACACAAACACAAAGCTGAGCTACTTCAGTTCTTGCACCAGGACTAGACCAGGGCTAAACCAGGACTGAGCCAGGACTAAACCAAGACTAAACCAGGACTGGACTAGGACATGACCAGGACTAAACCAGGATTAAACCAGGACTAAACCAGGACTGAGCCAGGACTAAGCCAGGATTAAACAAAGACTAAACCAGGACTAAACCAGGACTAGACCAAGACTAAACCAGGACTGAGCCAAGACTAAACCAAGACTAAACCAGGACTAAACCAGGACTGAGCCAGGACAAAACCAGGTCTGGACCAGGACTATACCATGACTGGACCAGGACTAAACCAGGACTGAGCCAAGACTAAACCAGGACTAAACCAGGACTGGACCAGGACTAAACCAGGACTGAGCCAAGACTAAACCAGGACTAAACCAGGACTAAACCAGGACTGGACCAGGACTAAACCAGGACTGAGCCAAGACTAAACCAGGACTAAACCAGGTCTGGACCAGGACTAAACCAGGACTGGACCAGGACTAAACCAGGACTGAGCCAAGACTAAACCAGGACTAAACCAGGACTGGACCAGGACTAAACCAGAGCTGAGCTACTTCAGTTCTTGCACCAGGAGTGGAATAAAGTTAAAAATAAGGGTTATTGCACCAAATATTGATTTCTTAACTCTTCTTAAGTGTAAACATTAGTATTATGTTGTTTTAAAATGAATTTGATCTTGTTTCTTTACATTGTTTGAGCTCAGAAAACATGTATCTTTTTTGTTATTTTGACCATTTGTAATTTTCTGCAAATAAATGCTCTAAACAATAATATTTTTTATTTGGAATTTGGGGAAAATATTGTCAGTAGTTTATAGACTCAAACAAAAATGTTCCTTTTGCCCAAACACATACCTATAAGTAGTAAAATCAGAAAAACTGATAATTTTGAAGTGGTTTTTCCAGAGCCTTATTTAGGTTAAGTTAAAATGACTAAAACATTTTATTTTATCTGTTGGAATAAGTGTTCTTTTTTATTATCTTAAGTTCATGTTTTAAAGGTGCATTGTGTAACTTTTCTGAGTGAGGGTCCGTCACGTTGTGTTTCTATGGAGATGTCACTGCTCTGTCTGGAATGTTACACAATATGACTTTAAACAGCTCTACTTTACATTTATTCAATTACAGATGGTTTTACAGCTCAAAAATACCTAGAAAAACAGGCATTCTGACTGTGAGCGGGCTCGCCTCTCCACAGATCTGACCTGTAACTTCGTGTGGTTTGGTCTCCATGATGATAGAAAGGTTTAATACCGCACTGTGAAAATAATTATACTTGTTCAGTGAAATGTGTTCAAATCGTGATTAAACTTTCTGAATTCAAGCCATCTGAACTTGGCAAGATTTTGTTTTTTGCAGTGTAAGCTCAGCCACGTTCGGGAGGGGGAATATTTTGATGGAGCTCCGGTTTCAGGATACTTCCGATTACAGCAGGACCACAGGCTAAATCTCATTAGCACTTCAGGAAAAACAGGAAGCTGTGAGTGTTCAGGGCTGGAGATGGTTCCTGTGTGTGGGAGATTGTGGCTTTTGAGGAAACCAACCAAAAATTAAGGAATTACTGATACATTTTTGAGGTATTTTGTTTATTTGTCAAATCATAATTCATTCCCAAGATGACACAAGCTTCTGGTGCATCAATGAGTGGGTTAGACCTGGAGTAGACCTAGGTAGACCAGGTTTAGATCTGGTTTAGACCTGGTTTAAAGGTTCTGTATTACACAAACTGGACTCTTGTGAGCTTAAGACATGTTATAATGTTTTTACTTCATCAAAAACACACCTGAAGTTGTGTTTTGGTTCATTCACACATTTGAGTAACACTTTATTATTAGTCTGTCTACATCTCTAAAGCTCCAAATGATCTGTTCCACCTTGTGATGTCATGGAGTTGTAGTTTTAACAGCTCTTTTTTACCTTTAGTTCAGTATCCAGATCTGAAACCATCCAAATGATTCTTGTGAAATATAAGGGGTTTAAAAACATAGTTAAAAACACTGTATTACCACATGACATCATAAAGTGGATCAGAGTGTTTTCTGTTTGAGAACTCAGCCTAAATCTGCAGGGTTTGTGTGTTAAACATGTGTGAATGAAACAAAACTTAACTCCAGGTCTGTTTGTGAGGAGGAAACATTATAACAAAAAAGAAAATAGCCTAATATGGGTCTTTTGAGCTTAGACGTGGTTTAGACCTGTTTTTTGTTTTTAGAATAGAATAAAATATAATGCCTTTTATTGTCACTATTGATATGTACAATTTACATTATACATACTCACAATGAAACTGAAGGCATCTCATTTCAGTGCAGACATTATATTTACAACACAGCAGGAGCTATGAATGTAACAAAAAAAAAAAGTAGATTAGACTTATTTCCAATTGCAATATTTTGTTTGCTGATAGGTTTCCAGCCTGAAGTTTTTAATACATCTTAAAACACACAAAAAACTGCACATTTTCAGGAGCCTGTGATCAATACTATTTAGTGCTGTCAGGCGATTAAAAAAAATAATCTAATTAATTACAGGATTTGTAATTAATTAATCGAATTAATCGCATTTTAAGAGTGTGTGTGAGAGAGAGATAAAGAGAGTGAGCGATCGAGCAAGCGAACGAACCCACTTTGCGATTGAATTTGTCAGTTTTTCTGTGGTCGCTTTGCTCATTCGTTTCCCAAATTCTGCAAGCCTGGTTTGTTGGTTTGTTGGATTATTGGTTTGGTGGTTTGTTGATTTGGTGGTTTGGTGGTTTGTTGGTTTGTTGGATTCTTGGTTTGGTGGTTTGTTGATTTGGAGGTTTGTTGGTTTGTTGAAGTGCGCTCACGCTCGCTCTATCACCGGTAACGATGGAACTTATCCTGACATGTTTGTCGTTCAAATGATCCGTCAGGCTGGAGCAGCTTCGGTGATCGGAAAATTCTTTTTGACAAAAGCTCCAAATCACCGCGTTCTTGTTGATTGTCCCGTCTTTGTTCTTTCTGGGGCCAAGCAGCGAAGCTGCGAGGCACCCATAGTGTTTCTACTGATTCTTATTATTATTATAAAATATTCTTCCGCCGCTGGGAGTCTATGGCAACCCCTAGAACTGTCTGGTAAAAAGTTGTGAAATTTTGCATGCACATTCCATCCAGTCTCCTCATTACCCACAGCAATTTATAGGCCCCCACCCCCAACCGTCTAGGGCCACCAGCAGGTCAAAGTTTTACATTTGAGTGGCTGTCACAACAAAACGATAAGAGAGATCAAAACCCAGGCATATTTCTGATGAGTTTCAGTCCAAAGATGCTATCAAATTTGAGCAAAATTGGTCCAAAATTGAGGGAGGAGAAGCATTTTGAGTGTTTTTCATAAAATTCAAAATGGCGGAAAATGACGTCATAGGGTGACGTGCGTTGCGTGCGTTGGATTCGGCTTGGCCCAAGGAGTCCAGGGATGCCAAGTTTTTGAAAATTGGACATACGGTTCAAAAGTTACATGCAGAAATGTACCTGAAAATTCCTTCCGTACGCCCGATTCGCAAAAACTTGGAATCCCTAGAATCCTTGGGCCAAGACAAATCCAGCTATGACGTCATGTCCGCCGGAATAGAATGTCCGCCATCTTGGATTTTATGAAAAACACTCAAAATGCTTCTCCTCCCTCATTTCTGCTTGTAACTTTTGAACCGTAAGTCCGATTTTCAAAAACTTGGTATCCCTGGGATCCTTGGGCGAAGACTGATCCAACGCATGTCATCAAATTGACGTGCGTTGACGTGCGTTTCAGCTCTCTCAATGAAACTTGGTGCGCAATGTACCATCCATACAGAATTAGCCATACCAAATTTGGTGCACATTGGCCACTAGGGGGCGCTACAACATGCAAAAATGTGTTTTGGGCGAAGACTGATCCAACGCACGTCATCAAATTAGGCAGGGTCTCTGCTTGGCCCCACATTGCTGCTTGCAGCTATATTTATAAATAAACTTTCAAAGGCCCGAGCAGGGATTTGCTCGCCGCACACCAAATTTACAATGCGTTAATTTGCAGTGTAATTAATTAATCAAATTAACGTGTTAAACCGACAGCCCTAATACTATTATTATTATTTATTTAGTTTATGAAACAGGGACAGTGCACATTAACACATTAAGGTTATGATAAAAGGAGAAGTTCAATTTGTCAACTGGACAAAGTTTGTCCGAGAGGCTTCGTCAGCTCATGAGCTGACGAAGCCTCTCGGATGAGCGGCGAAACGTTTTCAACCAAACAAACTTTGTCCAGTTGACAAATTGAACTTCTCCTTTTATCATGGATTCTACCTGGACGACTGAGGAACTTTTCACGCACATTAAGGTTATCTACATTAACCTTAACAGGAGAGATGGATTGTACCAAGTTATTTACCTGGCCAGCCAAATGATATCTCTCTGTATTTCCTATACAGCGTGATACCATCTGGACACCCTCCCTCCACCCTCGCTCCTCCGGTTACAAACGGACTCCGCGATTCTGATTCGTTCAAAGATGGTGACGTCAGTGCACCCGCCTTTGCCCGCAAAGTCACTCTTAGGCAGCGGAAGTTCCTCCTCAGTTTTGAATCAAGATGGCGCAATCTCTGATTGGTTCACTTAGCTGTGTGTCTAAGCGCAACAGCAGCGCATTCTGTGGATCAAGTGTTACCAGACTCATCTGCTGGTACAGCGATGAGTCATGGATTCTTCCAGGCAACCAAGTTATAGCACTAGAGCTAATTTTCACCTGTAATCCCTGGTGCATGTTTTTAGGTTTGATGCCCGGAGACAGACACGGGGAGAACATGCAAAGTCCACACAGAAAGGCCCAGGTGACCCTGTGATCAAATCTGGAACCGTCTTGCTGTGAAGCATGAGTGCTAGCCACTCAGCCACCATGTCGAGTGTTCGTGGTCCTGCGTAGGAGTTTTCAACAAAAAGCTGAGAGTGATTTACTGAAAAACTGTTGGCTAATGCTAGCGAGTTTGTGACTGTAATGTTATTGTTGTTTAACTGCACAAAATCATCTCACCTAACCCTAACCCTCACCCTGCTAAATCAGGTTTTTATCATCACTTTGTGTTAAAATAAAGCTCAGATAAAATGGATTCGAATATGGATGGCAGAAGACAGTTATTAACTTTTTTTTTTTTTTTTTTTTTGCTGACGAGAGCTGCAGATCCACCCGACAAACCCGTGTAAACGTTGAGAATGCCGAGGACAGGCCCACGCTGAATGCCTCTTTGTGCCTCACGGAGGAGAGGGAGGGCAGTGTAAACGTGCTGAACCCTCACCTTTAACCCCGGGGTCGTGTCCCTGGGAGCCATGTTGGAAATTCTGACACAGCTGGAGGTCCTCTGACTGTCACAAGCAACCCACACACCAGACCGCGATGTACGATACGTGATTTACTCGATGACACAGATCTGATTTGACCTTATTTGCCACTTTGTTTACTTTGAATTTTATTACCATTTATTTTTTGCTCTTTTTATTTTAACATGTGAGCTCCTGTAAAGGGTAAATGGTAATTTTTATACAACATTTTTCCACTTTCAAGACTCAAAGCACTTTACATCAAGGAACCAGTCACACATTCAGGGCCCGTCCACACGACAACGTTTTTTGGTGGAAACGGAGAAGTTTGTATTTGTTTTGGCCTTTGTGTGGACGAGCAAAACGCAGCTTTTGGAAAACGATGACGTCGCGATGCCGTCATCATTTGTGTTTTGTAATCCAACGTAACTTGTAGAAGTAACTCCACTTCGTCGTCAGTCCCAACGTGAGAGTCCTTTTTTTGTGCGTGTGTTCGCCATCATCACCAATATTATCTTCTTGTGTTTGTTTGTTTGCAGAAGAGAAAGGACTTTATGCACATGCGCTCTTTGTAGTATTGCATTTCTGGTGGCTTTGGCTGTTCGGTGTGGCGTATGTATTACATCGTTTTCACTCAGCGCTGGGTTTTTGTCTGGACGCAATTTTTTTGCTACCCGCATAAAAAAAAAATCCAGGAGCATTGTTGTGTGGACGTAGCCTCATACACCCGCAGTGGTGGGTTAAGCACCTCGCCCAAGAAAACAACAACAGCATTCATCTGTGGGAACCTGCGGAATCACACCAACAACCTGTGGGTCAGTGGAGGTGACTACTCAACTGATGTTTATGTCGAGGGCGGGATTCGAACCAACAACCTTCGGATCAGTGGACTAACACTCTACCAACTCGTTTTAAAGTTCATTCTGAGTGTGGAGAAGCTGGCCCGACGTGGTCAAAGGAGGCCGACTTACAAAAAAAGTGCTATTTTACCAAATAAAATGTATTAATTCTATTATTATTATTTTATTTTTAAGGTAGTTATGAATGTAAATAACTAATAATTAATATTAGAAAGAAACTTTTCAAACAATTAAACAGAAAATAAGTAACATAAAGTAAGCCAACACAACCACATGCACCCACGTTTTATTTGTTTTTAGACAAATTATGATACACAAATTAACTTAATAAAAGGAACATAACTTGGGCTTCTTATAAAAATTATACTGTTATATTAATAGCATTAAAACAATTCATCTTCTTAAAGCTCCATTGTGTATTTTTTCTGGTGAAGGGTCCGTCTTTTCTCCATAGAGATGTTATTGCTTTGTCTGGAATGTTTCAAACAACAGCATTAAACTAGGGCTGTCAGTGTAATGCGTTAATTAGATTAATTAATTACACTGCAAATTAACGCCTTATAAAAATTTATGCAATTAATTATGTGTTAAAGAAATTATAAGATTATGTTCAAATATATTCCATTGTTAACTTATCATTGCAATCTTGTTCTTAGTGGCTAACATCCTTGACATGGTTAGATTTGTGAAACAGGATATGGAAATCAGCTGTAAATCCACTGTCGGTCTGACTCACACTCATGATACAATGTGTCCCAGGAAGATAAGCCCTGATTCCTCATATCTTGTTTCAGTCACAAACTGTGTCTACTCTTAAGCTTTGTGCGATCTGTGTGTCTTGTGATTAACTCAATAAAAGCTGAAGCGTCACTCTCATTTTTGGGAGACATTGGTGACCTGACTCAAAGGTGCTGTCAGTCTCTATGGTCCCCCCTTGTGCGCAAGTAAAACGTTAACTTGGTGTCACTGGTTGTTCTTTTAGTAATACTGTGGCAGTATTGAATCTGTGATCTAACTCCGACATTCTTCTTGGTCCTTCGAAGCCGGATTCCAAATTGGACGAAACGAGAGGACAACGGACAACCCACTGAAGACTGTGCACAGCTGAGAGAAGACCACTTTCCCGTGGCCAGTGAGGTCCTCCCTCGCCCTCCGTGAGTCCTGACGGAATCCGAGATCCAGTGGTCAGACGATCCAGAACAATGGCAACCAAACACAGGTTAGAGGAAGAGGCTTCCCATTAAAGGTGCGAATGCGAGTGTGAATGGGATTTTACGTTGACAAAGTAAACCTCTCTGAAAATCCTACGTTGACCGCTCCTGGTTCTCCACGGAGTAGAAGGTTGTCAAGGTGGATAGTTACTGAGGAGCAACAAACTCAGTTTATGAAACGTAAAAACCCAAATCATAGTAATTCACCATGGTAAAAAAAAAAAAAATAGTGAAAAAAGTTAAATAAGGGAAATAAGAAACAAAAGGATGAGGACAGAATTGCAGGAAACTGCTACATCTGTCATAAGCCCAGACATTTTGCCCGAGATTGTAAAAAGAAGCACTAAATTTCTTGCAAGGACACAGAACACCACATGTGTCATTGGCAAAATGTAAAAGAATGGCATGGAAAAACTTGAATCATGAAATGAGGAGAGTCAAAAACATGACTCAGTGGCAAAGTACAACTGATCCAGATATTTTCATGAATCCAGAAACTGGATACTACAGGCAAAAATTGAATTGGATCTCACATGCCAATCTAATGGTTTATATCACGGAACAGGAATGAGAAATATTTGCACTCACAAAAGAGGAAAAATTTAGTTTGGCTGAACTTCCTCAGTCTCTGTGGAGTAAAGGCCCCACAGACGTAGACCCAAAATAAGGCAATATCCTTTGAAACCAGATGCTGAACAAGGAATAGCACCTGTCATAGAAGAGCTGAAAACAAGCAGGAATAATTGTTCCTAGCCCAGAATCACCATGTAATACACCCATATTTCCAGTTAAAAAAGCGCCACCATCTGAAATCTGGAGAATGGTGCAAGACTTTATTGATCTCACACTGGAGAAATTCTTCTCTGCATTTAACACATCCTGTTATTAGGAGCAGTGGGCAGCTCATTACTGCGCCCGGGGACCAGAGCAATTAATGAAGCTGTATATCAAAGGGCACCAAACGTGCTTTCTTAGTGGTAATTCAATGTGCGCGCATTTTAAATTTGGCATGCGGCGAGCAAATCGCTGCCAGGGCCTTTGAACAGCAAGTTTATTTATAAAAAGAACAAAGACGTGACGATCAACAAGAGTCTTGAGTCTTGCACCATTCTCCAGATTTGGAGCTTTTGTCAAAAAGAATTTTCCGATCACTGAAGCTGCTCCAGCCTGACGGATGATTTGAACGATAAACATGTCCGGACAAGTTCCATCGTTACCGGTGATAGAGCGAGGGTGAGCGCACTTCAACAAACCACCAAACCACCAAACCAACAAACCACCAAACCAACAAACCACCAAACCACCAAACCACCAAACCAACAAACCACCGAACCACCGAACAAACGAACCACCGAACCAACGAACCACCGAACCAACGAACCACCGAACCACCGAACCAACGAACCACCGAACCAACGAACCACCGAACCAATGAACCAACGAATCAACGAACCAACAAACCACCAAACCAACAAACCACAAAACCAACGAACCAACAAACCAACAAACCACCAAACCACGCTCATAGAATTTGGGAAACAAATGAGAAAAGCGACCACAGAAAAACTGACACACTCAATCGCAAAGTGGATTCTCTCTCTCATGAGATTAAAATGTGATTACTTCGTTTAATTACTTACAAATCCTGTAATTAATTTGATAATTTTTTTTTAATCGCCGGACAGCACTACATTAAACCTTTCTGTCATCATGGAGACCAAACCTGACCAAGTTACAGGTCAGATCTTTGGACAGTCAGAATGCTTGTTTTTCTACACTCAACAAAAATATAAACGCAACACTTTTGTTTTTGCTCCCATTTTTCCTGAGATGGACCCAAAGATCCAAAATTCACTCCAGATACACAACACTACCATTTCTCTCAAACATTGTTCACAAATCTGTCCAAATGTGTGACAGCGAGCACCTCTGTCCCACCGAGACAATCCACCCCACCTCACAGGTGCGCCACATCAAGATGCCGATCCGACATCATGACCAGTGCACAGGTGCGCCCCAGACTGCCCACAATAAAAGGCCACCCCGAAATGTGCTTTTTTTTTTTGCTTTATTGGGGGTCTGGGGACTCAGAACCAGTCAGTATCTGGTGTGAACACCATTTGCCTCATGCAGTGCAACACATCTTCTTCACATAGAGTTTATCAGATTGTCAATTGTGGCCTGTGGAATGTTGGTCCACTCCTCTTCAAAGGCTGTTATGGATGAAGAACACAGGTGCATTTTATTGATGGCATTTTGAATGCACAGAGATACCGTGATGAGATCCTGAGGCCCATTGTTGTCCCATACATCCATGAACATCACCGAACCATTATCAGCAAGATAATGCACGGCCCCATGTTGCAAGGATCTGTACACAATTCTTGGAAGCTGAAAATGTCCCAGTTCTTGCATGGCCAGCATACTCACCGGACATGTCATCCATTGAGCATGTTTGGGATGTGCTTGACCGGTGTATACGACAGCGTGTTGTGGAAGAAATTCTCAAGACCTCGTAGGAAAAATGCAGGCACTTTAATGTTGATCAGCAGAGGATACAGACATGATTCTTCAGATGTCCTGTCGTCTCCCTGTCGTCTCCTAAGTCTTGGTACAGAACTGAGCTAAATTTAACCTACAGAGTAGTTAACCATTAACTCATTACTAGGACACTTAGGTAATGAACTTATGCAAACAACGGGTCATGGTGATACATAACATGGTAGTAAAACACAGGCTCTAGGTAATTTAACTGAGTCAGCATAAATCAGCCATAGTTGTCGTAAACCTCAATGTATTGGTAACTATTGATTGATAACACAAGAACAGGACATCAGCGACCTTTGACGTATTTCATAACAAAGATTATTTTCCTCACAGACTCCTCTCTTTGATCACATAAACACATGTGATCACACTTACATAGTAGAGTGGCAAGATGCTCCCTCTACAAATAAAATTAATCATCCCAATATAACAATTTAACCTTAGCATTCATAGAGCATAACACATCTCAATGTCTTTATGTCAATATATTGTGGGGAAATATCTATTGTTATGTAATCCGTCAAAGGTCGTCAAGACTTCTGACATCTTGTTCTTGTGTTATCAATCTTCTAGTTACAAATAGATTGAGGTTTACGACAATTATTGGTGATATGACTTAGATTTATGCTGATTCAGTAAAAACTAGAGACATGTTGTTTTGTTAAACTAGGATTTGACCTGTGTTTTATTACCATGTTATGTGCCCCCTGACACGCTGTCTTTACAAAGTTCCATACCTAAACGTCCTAAATGAGGGGTAATGGTTAACTAGTCTGTAGGATAAAATCACCTCAGTTTTGTACCTAGTCAGGAGACGGAGAATCATTACCTGTATACCCTGATGATCAACATTAAAGTGCCTTGCTGAACCAGCCCAGATTCCTGTATTCTTTCTACGAGGTCGAGAGAATTTCTTCCACAATCTGGTGACCCTGCGACGTGAAAGAACTACGCAGAAAGGACCAGGTCGTCGTCTCCCCAAAGGCCCCTCTGAGAAACAACGCATCCAGCGCGCTTCACAAAACGGTATGGCAGTGCCTTTTTCAAAGAATATCTGTCACATTGGCCAAAACCAAAAATTATATGTGATGTTTTGTGAGGGACCTTTGTATTAAATTAAGTGGTAATCTTAAAACAATATCAAATTAGTAATTAAAAAAGTCCGTGTTTATACGCCAACACGTGAGAAAAGAAGGAGCGTAGAATCAAAATAATAGTGAGCGTTTAAGCTTTAAATTTGATAAAGCGTGATTAAAAACAAAGTTATTAATTAAGTTCCGTGTTTATTGCTTTGCACGAAGAGAGAAAAAAAGCGGATTTTGTAAGAAAAACACTTTTGTGGTTAAACTTTACACAAAAAGAAAAAACAAAAACTCCTAATTTGAGTTTATATATAAAAATAATAAAAAAAAAAAAGAGAGGAATTCCAAAATGTGGTATCGGCAGATACTGAAAGTAACATCATTGGTGTTTTTGATTGTCTTAAGCTCTCAAAACACTCAAGATGCAGAAGTAACATTGTTAGAAAAACTGGATGAAGTCACTTGCTTCTGTAAAATTGACCGAGGGTCAATTGTTCAACTAAACATCTTATTTATACCCTGTAATCCGGATGATAAAATTGCCGGACTAAATGCAACTGACACAAATGGACAGACACTCGCAGCATACTCAATTTTATATGGGATGCGCAATTTTGTTTGTGACGAAATTAATAATACTTTGGTACAGGAAACTGATATGACCGAAATTAAATTGAGCTGTACCTGGAAAAACAGACCTAAATCACAAGCAGGTTGTCTTTGTATGACTTTTCCGTCTGGTAGTACTGTTACGAGAGCGTCGTCAGAAGTTTGTGAAAAAGAAATATATGAAGTTTATAACGATGAACCTATCATTACCACGACATCTGTCACGCCAAGTGGCGCCGTGATAGAAAATCAGGTTGACGAACCTATTGATGAGTTGGTAGGAGAACGCAATGCGTCCAATATGACAGCAGATAGTCTGTTTGACTTTCAGACAATAAAAGACAAAATTAATTCAATAGTAAACCAGGTTACGTTTACAATGGGAGCCGCTTCGGAGCCACCAAAACCTAAATCAGGAAGAACACTCGAGGCATTAAAAACTGAGCTTGTAAAAGAGATTACAGAAAAAGCTGAAAATATAACAAAAAGTCTGTGTTCGGCTAATTCCACCAAAATTACGCAGATACTGAAAGAATTAAAAGATGAGTATGACACATTTAGAATTACCTGGGAGATTTGTTTCTTTTTGGTGTCGATTTGTGTTATGCTCATATTAATTATAGTCGCCGTCATATTTATAATGTTGTGCTCGTATCGGTCTGAAAACATTAGAATCATGTCATTACAACTTAACAAAAACTTTGGTGGGTCCCAGAGAGATGATATGTACAGCGAGGTATGTAGTGAGGAGGATAGTATAATTGAATTAAATGAATTAAATTAATAAATCGTTCAAATTGATGGCACTTTGTAAATAGTGAATTGTTGTAAGAAGCACTTGTTTGAGCAAACATGAGATGGAGAGATGTTTAGAGTCTTGATTTGAGTTAAAATATTGGCTATGGTGGTTCATGTAAAGTTTTGTTGAAAGCTTGGATTATAAATGAGATGTGAGAGAAGAATGTTGAAAGATAAGAATTATGGCATTTATTGGAGAGATGTTTGTGGAAATTCTGGTTGTGTGAGTGTCATGATTTTTGCTTGGAGACGTGATTGGCTTGTCCTATAATTTTGTGAAAATGCATAAAATTATTAATAAGGTATAATGCACTGAATAATGATTGTGAAATGTGTTTGTGGGCTGCAATAGAATTGTAACAAATGATACTTGGATCAAATAATTCTGCATTTATTGAGTAATTTAAAATTGCATGTTCTTAAAGATAAATTGCATGTTCTTAAAGATAAATTGCATGTTCTTAAAGATAAATTGCATGTTCTTAAAGATAAATTGCATGTTCTTAAAGATAAATTGCATGTTCTTAAAGATAAATTGCTTGTTCTTAAAAATAAATTGCATGTTCTTAAAATTCGGAATAAGTCCCTGAAATTATTGCATGTCCTGGAATATTTGGAGAATAATCTGAAACGGTAGATTTTTTTATTTACTGAAAATTGTCTTGTTTTGGCGAATCTCAATTAAAAGTCTTGTATTGTGTAATTTATTTAAATCAATAAATTCTAAAATTAATACAATTGTAAATATTTTAAATTCAGTTCTCAAAGATTTGCTAGCTTAATCAATTTCATGGGAATAATAAATTTTGTTACGGGTGTTTTGTCTATTTTGCCTGCGGTCTCTCTGAGTGTGTGTGTGTGTGAGTGTATGAGCGGCAGTGAGCAGAGAGGTCAGGAGGTCACAGGGAAAGATATGTCAGCTCGTAACTTAGCTCTATTAATGTTGTTGTTCTTGTTAATGCTGTAAGAGTTGAAAAAGGAATTAGAAAAATTAGGGACAAGGATAGAATAGTGTCAATCTGTATTTTGAGTGTTATGTGGGAATTAAAGAAAGCGCTTTGTTGCTTCAGGCTCGGAGCGCCTCTGGTCTGTATGTTTGCTCAGTACGAGTTGGACTAGTTTGAGTTTAAAGGAGCAGTGTGAGAATTACTCTTTGCACGGTGCCATCAATGAACGAAATAATAAATAAATAAGAAACAGTTTAAGCTATTAAGACAGCATTGCAATTATTAAAGTAAATATCTTATCGGCAATCAGGTCCTAAAACTATTGAGGAGGTAGATACATTTCAAAATTTAACACAAATAATTGGAGTATAGAGGTTTAAATTGCTCAAGGTTATTTTTAATTTAATACAGTTCATTTTTCCGGGTACAATTCAAAAATATAAAAGGTTATATTACCTGTCATATTAAAGGAGGTACTGGATAAACTAATTGCTTTTATAATTAACTTAAGATTGGGAGTTTTTGTTTTATCTAAATTAAATATTAATAAAATAATTATTTTCAAAATTCTACGTTTACTCCTGCGCTACTTCTCTCTCTCTCATTTTGTTGCAGAAGCTTAAAACTTAAAAGCTGCAAATCCGGACCGTCCCGCAGACAACAAAACGTGACGGACACATATTCTAATTGGGAAAAAAAACTGTGCGTCAATCAGGTGATTAAAATTTTAAATTAAATATTTTAAACCAATTATAACCCGAAGTCACAATTATCTAAGTCAAATTTCTTCTCCCTTCTAGAAAACCGCAGAGAACGGAGAAGCCCCCAAGAATCAAACTTCTTAAAGCCCAAAGGTAGAATCAAAAGTACACAGTACTCAAAATAGCGATACATTTACCAAAAAACCATAAACCGGACGTCGTGCCCAAAATTTGTATACTAAATAAATAATTCAACTTCAACAAAAACTCAAAATTACCACAAAATGTCCTCACACTTTATCACGGTTGGCCAGTTGACAGAATATTGGTTGAATAAAGCACTCCAGGATGAAGCGGACCCCAAACAAGCCCAAGCAAACCAAACTGAAATCAAAACCCTGATTAAGAAATTCACCAAAAAGAAGATGATACACGGAGGGGAGGACGCCGTAGCCCCAACAGACGAGCAGTGGAAGAACATTAAAGACTATTACAAAGAAAAAATACAACAATGCAAACTGGAGCCTAAACGAAATGCCATCTTGTATAAAGCAAACCGCCTAAACATACAGAAGATCAAAAATGACTCCAATCGTCAAGCAAAAATACAGAAGCAGGAGAAGGAACTTGAGATGGTTAAGAAGCTACAAAAATGGGCAGGAGAGCTGAAAGTCTTACAAGATACCAAAGAACTGTCTTCTATCTTGGTCCTAAAGAAAACCGGAAAAGAAGCGAAAATAAAGGAAGATCTTGATGAAAAGGAGCCACTTAAAAAATCTGAAGTTGGAATGTATCCAGTGTTAACTCGTAAACAATTCAGAGACTCTTGTTGTGACACCGAAGATGAAAAAGGGTCTGCTGAGAGAAGAGGAAGGTCACACAGAAGAAATAAAAGGGAAAAAGACTGGGATGAGGGCACTGACAGAGAGATTCCCTTACTTGATAACATGTACCGACCATTACCCGACCCACCTATCGAACGAAGAGATTATTATTACAAGTCACCAAGACCATACCATCCCCCACCCTATGCCAGCCGCAAGCCGAGAACCCCCGATACTAAAGCTGCTACATTCTCGAACCCCTCCCATTTTGGAGAAGATCCATCCCCCAGGGCAACGCATAAAGTACTGACAGGAGAGTTGCTGCTCGAATCTCTTGAGCCACACCAGGGAGGGCTCGAAAACAAAATACAAGCAGTGGAAGATGAGTTATATGCATTGTCAAAAATTGTGAACACTGAAATACGAAACCAACATCCTAGTGGTGGAAGACGTCAAAAACAAAAATCACAAAGAGACTCTGATATCGGAGACGATGAGGAGGAATCCGAAGACGAAGGAAGCCAAGCAGGTGCAGCGTCACAGCGAAAAACCCCACCAAGCGAAAAACCTATTTCAGTGGACGGATGGTTCACTGGAAAAGTAGATGACAATGAATATACAGGAGGACACATCGATGGAGTTTATACGCCCAGCCAGCGGAAGGAACGAGGGCCAGAAGCAAGCGTGTATCCAGTGAGAACAGACGGTCAAACTGTGGTCTATCAGCCATTTTCAATCAAAGACTGGAGTGCTTTGATGTTGACACTTCCAAGACTTACCAAAGGTGGCTTACCATGGCTAAGAGCTCTTTTCAAACAGACCGCAGGAGACCAACTTTGCTGGGGCGATATTCAGGCCGCTCTGACCAAAGCTGCTGACGAAACCGTTGCCAGAAACATCAGGAGAGCCATCGAAAGGAGCTTGAGACATGCACTGCGTAATCAAGAAGACGTATACAACTATCGTGATGTGTTGGAGAGAGAACTCAGTCAACGTTATCCTTCTGTCGTGACCGAAGAATTGTTGTCAATGCAAATGAAAGACAACGAAGACTACTACAGTTACAAACAACGTGCCACTAATCTATACCATGATGCCACAGGAGAGCGGATCGATGCCAGAGCAGGAATATCAATCATCTATCGCTCAGCTCTGGTGAAAGGTATGCCAAAAGCAGTGCAAGACGCTCTGGACGACGTGATGGGCATATACACTAAATCTGATGACGAGTTCGATGCACACTGCAGCCATCAAATAAACAAATGGCAGAGGGGGAAGAAAGAGGCTGAGGAGAAGAAACAAGAGCTGGAAATGGCCACTGTAAAACTCCAACTGCAGAAATACCAAAATGAACTCAAAGAGAAAAAGAAGGAGAAAAATGCCAAAATCATGAGCATACAGGCAGACACACCTGAAGAAGACCTGGCCACTGCCACTAAAGAATTAACAGCTGCAGTTAAGATGTTGGTGACAACTCAACGACCTCAATTTCAACAACCACAAGAAACCGCAACAATGATGCCTAAAGCACAGCCAGGTCAGCCTGCACCCCCACCGAATGCACCTGTTGTGATATATAATGGCCCTCAAGCAAGAAACCAAGGAGGTTTCAGGAACTTCAATAAAAACAGAGGAAGGGGCTATGCAAACAATTCCAATCAAGATGATCGATGTTTTCTGTGTCAAGAAATTGGTCACTGGAAAAGGAATTGTCCGAATGCCAATCGAAGACGACAAGGGCCAAATAACTTCCAACGCAACATGCAACCTATGTGGGGCTACAACACACCACAGTTCGTGCCACAACAACCAATGCCAACTTACAACGTACAGATGCCAATGCCTCAACGGATGACTACTCAAATGCCCCCAGCAGCACCCAATACGAGAGTGATGAATGTTGAAAACCAAGGAGGCTACAATGAGCATGATTACTGAAGAGGCCCACAGCCCGACCATTCGCTAAACTCATGGAAAAGCGAGCCAATGGTGGTCTTGAAGATAAATGGACAGAAGATTAAATTTTTGGTGGATACGGGAGCCACAGTATCCTGTATACGACAGAAATTTCCTCTTTCGTCAAAAACTATGTCCATAACCGGCTGTGTGGGAAAAGCTGAACTGAAAACTTTCACCGAACCATTGGCGGTAACCCTTAAAGACCAAAATGTTATGCAAGAATTCTTATACCTTCCAGAATGCAGTGTTTCCATATGCGGCAGAGACTTGATGAGTAAACTATGCTTGTCAGTGGTGTTTTGCCAAGAAGGCCACAAGATACTTGACAGAAGTGCAACACTCAAAATACTGACGAATGCAACTCTGGGAAAAAACATGGAAATTCTGTATCTTTCCCCCGACACCGCTCAAGATTCAAAGTCACAAGTCACAATATACTGGACACAACTACTCACTGATCCAGAAAAAGGTAACACTGCTTCAGCTTTATGGCAACACTACAAAACCTGGGCAAAAACGTTATATCCACTCAGTGAGCCCTACGACCCTCTACATGTCACTCTACATTACTCAACATTGGAAGACGACACTTATGATGTTTTGTGGCAGAAGATTGATGGCCAAACTTTTTGTGTGAGTTATACACACCTCTACTTGGGCCCACAAGGCATGGCACTCGCTGTTTCTCTCCCAGAACACTTGAGACCATACTTCCAGGAAAATGAAGAAAGCGCCCCCCATGTGTCACTTGCCATATCAAAACACCACACGCCAAGACAACTCGGCCCCATGGTCAAGTTAGCCTCAAGTCTCCAGTATGACGCCACTGAAATCGAAGGTGTTTTCTACAATTCACAACACCGAATATTCAGCATTGTGTTACCCCAGGGCTCTGAAGATAACACAAGAACATCTAAACAATCCAGACAACGCATTTTTGAGAATCACCCCGATACGGACATGTATCTGGCACAAGTCCCACCAAACATATGGATGATGCACCCCAATGATGTGGGACAGACAAGACACGCAGTTAAAGTGCAACTCACAACAAACAAACCAATATATGTTCCCCAGTATCCACTCAAAGAAGAACAAGCAGTAGGAATTCAAGAAACCATCAACGGGCTACTGGAATCAGGTGTGATATATGAAACTGAGTCTGAATACAACACACCACTTTTTCCTGTGAAAAAATCAGATCTGCAAAACTGGAGGATGGTACAAGACTTCCGCCCCATAAATGATGTCACAGCAGGAGAATCATACCCAGTACCAGACCCTTACATCGCCTTGAATAATTTGTCACCAGAACACAAGTTCTACACTGTTATTGACTTGGCCAATGCATTCTTCACAATCAACCTGGAAGAATCATCCCAGAAATATTTCGCCTTCAGACACAGAAATAAAGTCTATTCATACAGAAGAATGCCCATGGGATGGAAACACAGTCCCGGATACTTCAGCCACTTCTTAAGGCAAGATCTTGCAGATTTGATATTCCCAGAGACATGCACTCTAATCGAATACGTGGATGACATCTTGATTGCTGGAAAGACGGCCAAAGAGGTTCTTGAGGCAACAGTACTACTGCTCACACATCTGTCAAAAAAGGGGTACAAAGTGAAGAAGCAAAAGATGCAAGTCGCGAGACGAACTGTACATTTTCTTGGACGAGAAGTGTCTAATGGTACACAAGGAGTCTCTGATAGTAACAAAGACGCCATCTTGAAAACTCCAAAGCCAATCACGGTACGCCAGATGCTCAGTTTTCTTGGACTCTGTAACTACTCTCGAGAATATATTCCTGGCTTCACCGAACTCACAGCACCCCTACGTGAGCTCATCAAGCCTCATGGTTTACACAAACTCTCAGCCGAACTACTCTGGACGACGGAATCAGAAGAGGCATTCAGCAAAACAAAACAAGCTATTTGTGCGGCTTGTAGCCTATGTGCTCCGAACTATGACATTCCCTTCCATCTAGATGTCACGGAGAAACAGACATTTGTCCAAGCCATACTTTATCAAAAACAACATCAAACCAGAAGAGTTCTGAAGCACTACTCTTGTAAACTTGACCCACATGAACAAACTCAACCCGGCTGTGCTCGTTACTTGGCTGCCCTGGCTAGGACAGTCGACAAGACTTCCCACATTGTGCAGAACCACCCACTTGTGATCCACACTCAGCATGGGATACTGGCTTATCTCAACTCTCGGCTGTTCATCACTACTGCAAAAAGGTCAAATCATATCACAAGGACTCTCAAACAGGCACACATTACGTATGAAGGAGGCCACATTAACATGGCAACGAACATGGAGACTGAAGGAATTCCACATGTGTGTGAAGAGAAAGTAAAAACTGAACTGTATGTGAGAGCCGATCTACATACTACACCATTACAAGATCCAGACATGACCATATTCTGTGATGGCTGTTCATACAGAGCAAGAGAAGGTCACGTGATATCAGCATATGCAGTGGTGGAACAACTGCCGTCAAATCAACATCGTGTGATGGAAGCTCAACAGATAGCAAAAGGTTCCGCACAAGTGGCTGAAATAACAGCAATGCTACGAGCACTCCAACTCTCAGAAGGAAAAGCAGTGAACATTTATACAGACTCAATCTACGCATACAAAACTGTGACTTTGTTATTAGCCGGTTGGATAAGAAATGGCTTTAAACTTGTGACCGGCCTTCCGATCAAACATGAAGAACTGATTAAACAACTAATTGATGCTGTCCAGATGCCATCAAGACTCGCTATCCTGAAATGTAAGGCTCATACCAAGGGAAGCGACTCTATTTCCTTGGGAAATCAAGCAGCCGATCATGCTGCAAAAGAAGCTGCAAACTACAACGCAAGAAACATGCTGGTACACAACGATGCTGTGATTGAAAAACTGCCCGACGCAAACATAATAGATGCCACATATGTAAGAGAAATTCAAGAAGCTGCAGGAGCTTACGAACACTCAGTGTGGAAACAACGTGGTGCTACAAAAGATGACACCGGAATCTGGAGAAATCACGAAGGAAAAATAGTAGCCTCTATCCCACTGCTTCAAATGCTTTACGACGAATATCACACTCCCACACATCGAAGCTACGGAGCCATTCTGAAACACATTGACTTATGGTGGCATCCACACATGAAGCCTATAATGCAATACTGGATCGATGATTGTCACGTGTGTCAAACCATGAATCCAAAGAAGGCGTACAGGCCACCCCCAGGAACGTATGCCCTACCCAACAAGCCCTTTGAAAGAATTGTCATGGACTTTACAGACATGGGACCAGACATGCGAGTCCGAGGTTTCCGATATCTACTGGTCATAGTCTGTGAATACACAAGATGGGTTGAAGCATTCCCCTGCAAAACTGAAACTGCAAAGGAAGTAGTGAACCACTTGACGACTGATGTCTTTTCACGCTTTGGTGTACCCCATGTCATTCGCACGGATAATGGTTCACATTTCACCGCAAAAATCGTCCGAGATGTGCTAAAAGCTCTAAACATCACCCAACGTTTTGGCAGTCTATCACGCTGCCAGTCAAGGAGTTTGTGAACGAATGAATGCCACTGTTAAAAGAAAACTTGCAAAGGTTTGGAAGACCACTAAACTTGATTGGGTGACTGCTTTACCTTTCGTTTTGATGGACATCAGAAATAGTGTGAATAAAACGACGTCATACTCTCCTCATTTACTACTAACTGGCAGAGAAATGCAAAAACCAAATGGCCCATTCTCTGAAGACGAACCATTTATAGAATGGGACAAACAACATCACTCATATGTACAGCAGCTACAAAAAATCGTGATGCAACTACACAAGTGCAGACAAAGAACACATGACCTAGGAAGTAAAGCTGATCCAGACATGGATGTTTCACCAGGATCCTGGGTTTATGTTAAAGTACACAGACGAAACAACTGGTCCCAACCATACCAAACTGGCCCATATAAAGTTCTACAATCTACAGGAAGATCTGTCCAAGTCCAAAAAGATGCAACTAAAGTTTGGTATCACCTATCCCACTGCTTTAAGTCACCAACTGACCCAACTGAACGAACTCCAACTCAAATCCGCTCTGACCTTGCCATCGCATCTACCACCCAGGATGAAGCTGCCCATGCAGGACCGGATGCTGAAACCGACGAACAGCCTGATGACCCCACCCGACCCTCCGCCGCTGGGGCTCCAGAAGGGGAGGAAAAAGGGAGGAGATCGAGGAGATAGAGAAGAAAAAGGACAGTATAGGCCATATTATGATAATTTGTTAAATTTACAATGTGTAATCCTGATTACGCTGATTATATTATTTTCTGTTGTTATAGTATGGGAATATATTCTACTGACTGAGACTGATCTCGGACGGCTGGCAAACAACACGACAACCACAACGACCACTCACGGCACGACCAACTCAGCCAACCATACGGGTAAGACACAAGGAGCACTAAAACGGGCAAAGAAAGAACTTCCTAAAATTTCCAGAATTGAAAAATATTGCTATGAAGGCCAAACATGTAATGTTTTATTCGACGTATGTGAAATATTGGACTGTATGTCAAACATACCCGCTATAGATCATGTTTTTAATACCCAAATTGTTTGTAAAGACACTTGTCTGACCAGAGCTAATAATTATGAGGACCACAAGGTCACAAACAACGCCAGAGCAATTTCTAGTACGGACGATCACCACAATATAGACCAAGGTGATTTTAGAACTGATCAACAGCAGAAAATTACCCTGACAAAGATCAGGAAAGATGAGGCATCTTATCAAGCAGATCTAAAGCATTGCAGAGGGAGTAAATCCCCTACTCAGCGATGCAACCCGGTAGTATTATCAATTCAAAATCCAGAAGTTAGTGATTCAGGAATATATGCTATAGGTTTCCAGTGCTCAAAAAACCCCACTGTTTCATGTAATCGGAGAATCAACTTAAATTTTGAAGGCTATATCCACATAACCATATTAGTAACTAATAAGATTGCTCCAGTGAATGAAATAAATTCTTTGACTGAAGCAATAAAAATAGAGACAGGATTGGAAATGACAGAAAACACTTGGTTGAAATGGGTACAATATACGGCCCATACTCTGACCACAGAAGATTGTATTGTATGTTCGGCTGCCAGACCACAACTAACTACTGCATCCATACCATATTCCAATAACAAGGACTTGACATGTATACTTAAGCTCTTTACTAGAAAATCGTTTGAACGGACTGATGAGTGTTATCAACTCCATGACAAGTTACCGGTTGTAGCTTCAAAGGACATACCCACCACTTGGAAAATGGGAACTGTAATGTATACCTGTTTCCTTAGAGATACGATCACCAATGCAGACATGAGGACTGACAACAGAGTTGATATTGAGGGTTTCATTAATAATTTTTGTAATCAGACTTTCACTTCTGACAATTATGACAATTTTGCACTTTTGACTAACCAATCCATTTCACGAGCAGATATTTGGTGGTTATGTGCAGACTTTCGTCTATATGCAATACTATCTCCAACATGGTCAGGTGTGTGTGTGCCAATTATGCTAATTATCCCATTCACTATAGGTCCTACAGATTCATTGAACTTAAAACCGACCCAAGTTCTATATAAAACGGGACCGGACCATGTCCACAAGAGGTCCTTGTCCCCACAGCCTAAAGAAAAACCAAAAGGTTCCTTTAATAAAGACATTTATCTGAGCTCGATAGGGACGCCGGTGGGCGTGCCTAGTGAGTTCAAAGGTCAGGACGAAATCGCAGCAGGTTTCCTTTCAGCCATACTCCCCCACGTGACAGCTGCAAAAAATGTAGTATGGATTAACTACCTCTATTACAATCAACAGAGATTTATCAATTATACGATTGAAGCGATTGAAGGCATCGCTGAACAGCTTGGACCTACCTCATTAATGGCCTGGCAAAATCGAATCGCCCTCGACATGATATTAGCCAAAGAATCCTCTGTGTGTAGCATGTTCGGCGCTGAATGTTGCACTTTTATCCCCAACAACACTTCCCCTGATGGAAGTATTGCTAAAGCTTTGAATAAACTTAAGTCGTTATCTGCTGAATTTGCTAGAAACTCTGGTGTACCTGAACATGCCTGGACAAGTTGGTTTCACAAAATGTTTGGCCCATGGGCTGCGACAATTGTTTCCATTATCACTACCATAGTGACTGTAATTGCTATTTTAATTGTAATTGGCTGTTGCGTTGTCCCTTGCCTCAGAGGTTTAATAGAGCGTCTAATCGCTACTGCCCTGGAGCGAAGGGATCCTCCATCACGAATTCTGTTGCTTTCAGTCGACCCCTAATTTCGACTTACTGATACATTAATCTAGTCTAATCAAAACTGTACAAATTAAGTTCTGGCTGAATAAATGAATAATCTAAATTTTAAGCCCTAAGGTGTTGCTCCTTGTGACTTATTCTGCCGTCCGAGTTTTGTACAATGATTTACATGATATATTGACATAAAGACATTGAGATGTGTTATGCTCTATGAATGCTAAGGTTAAAATTGTTATGTTTAGATGATTAATTTTATTTGTAGAGGGAGCGTCTTGCCACTCTACTATGTAAGTGTGATCACATGTGTTTATGTGATCAAAAGGAGGGTATCTGTGGGGAAATATCTATTGTTATGAAATCCGTCAAAGGTCGTCAAGACTTCTGACATCTTGTTCTTGTGTTATCAATCTTCTAGTTACAAATAGATTGAGGTTTACGACAATTATTGGTGATATGACTTAGATTTATGCTGATTCAGTAAAAACTAGAGACATGTTGTTTTGTTAAACTAGGATTTGACCTGTGTTTTATTACCATGTTATGTGCCCCCTGACACGCTGTCTTTACAAAGTTCCATACCTAAACGTCCTAAATGAGGGGTAATGGTTAACTAGTCTGTAGGATAAAATCACCTCAGTTTTGTACCTAGTCAGGAGACGGAGAATCATTACCTGTATACCCTGATGATCAACATTAAAGTGCCTTGCTGAACCAGCCCAGATTCCTGTATTCTTTCTACGAGGTCGAGAGAATTTCTTCCACAATATCATGTAAATCATTGTACAAAACTCGGACGGCAGAATAAGTCACAAGGAGCAACACCTTAGGGCTTAGAATTTAGATTATTCATTTATTCAGCCAGAACTTAATTCGTTCAATTTTGATCAGACTAGATTAATATATCAGTAAGTCGAAATTGCTCTATTAAACCTCTGAGGCAAGGGACAACGCAACAGCCAATTACAATTAAAAATTGCAGTCACTATGATAGTGATAATGGAGACAATTGTCGCAACCCATGGGCCAAACATTTTATGAAACCAACTTGTCCAGGCATGTTCAGGTACACCAGAGTTTCTTTAGGCTGTGGGAACAAGGACCTCTTTTGGACATGGTCCGGTCCCGTTTTATATAGAACTTGGGTCGGTTTTAAGTTCAATGAATCTGTAGGACCTATGGTGAATGGGATAATTAGCATAATTGGCACACACACCTCACCATGTTGGAGATAGTATTGCATATAGACGGAAGTCTGCACATAACCACCAAATATCTGCTCATGAAATGGATTGGTTAGTCAAAAGTGCAAAATTGTCATAATTGTCAGAAGTAAAAGTCTGATTACAAAAATTATTAGTGAAACCCTCAATGTCAACTCTGTTGTCAGTCCTTATGTCTGTATCTCTGAGAAAACATGTATACATTGCAGTTCCCATTTTCCAAGTGGTGGGTATGTCCTTTGAAGTTACAACCAGTAACTTGTCATGGAGTTGATAACACTCATCAGTCCATTCAAATGATTTTCTAATGAAAAGCTTAAGTATACTCGTCAAGTCCTTGTTATTGGAATATGGTATGAATGCAGTAGTTAGTTGTGGTCTGGCAGCCGAACATACAATACAATCTTCTGTGGTCAGAGTATGGACCGTATATTGTACTCATTTTAACCAAGTGTTTTCTGTCATTTCCAATCCTGTCTCTATTTTTATTGCTTCAGTCAAAGAATTTATTTCATTCACTGGAGCAATCTTATTAATTACTAATATGGTTATGTGGATATAGCCTTCAAAATTTAAATTGATTCTCCGATTACATGAAACAGTGGTGATTTTTGAGCACTGGAAACCTATAGCATATATTCCTGAGTCACTAACTTCTGGATTTTGAATTGATAGTTGCATCGCTGAGTAGGGGATTTACTCCCTCTGCAATGCTTTAGATCTGCTTGATAAGATGCCTCATCTTTCCTGATCTCTGTTAGGGTAATTCTCTGCTGTTGATCAGTTCTAAAATCACCTTGGTCTGTATTATGATGATCGTCCGTACTAGAAATTGCTCTGGTATTGTTTGTGACCCTGTGGTCCTCATAATTATTAACTCTGGTCAGACAAGTGTCTTTACAAACAATTTGGGTATTAAAAACATAATCTATAGCGGGTATGTTTGACCTACAGTCCAATATTTCACATACGTCGAATAAAACATTACATGTTTAGCCTTCATAGCAATATTTTTCAATTCTGGAAATTTTAGGAAGTTCTCATTTTGCCCTTTTTAGTGCTCCTTGTGTCTTACCCATATGGTTGGCTGAGTTGGTCGTGCCGTGAGTGGTCGTTGTGGTTGTCGTGTTGTTTGCCAGCCGTCCGAGATCAGTCTCAGTCAGTAGAATGTCCCCATACTATAACAACAGAGAATAATATAATCAGCGTAGTCAAGATTACACATTGTAAATTTAACAAATTATCATAATATGGCCTATACTGTCCTTTTTCTTCTCTATCTCCTCGATCTCCTCCCTTTTTCCTCCCCTTCTGGAGCCTCAGCGACGGAGGGTCATGTGGGGTCATCAGGCTGTTCATCGGTTTCAGCATCCGGTTCTGCATGGGCAGCTTCATCCTGGTTCCAGTAGTCCATTGATGGTTTCTTAAATTCCTGCTGCTTGTTCTTTCATAGTGGCCAGTTCCAGCTCTTGCTTCTTCTCCTCGGCCTCTTTTTCCCCCCCCTGGTACTTGTTTATTTTATGGCTGCAGTGTGCATCGAACTCATCATCAGATTTAGTGTATATGCCCATCACATCGTCCAAAGCGTCTTGCACTGCTTTTGGCATACCTTTCACCAGAGCTGAGCGATAGATGATTGACATTCCTGCTCTGGCATCGATCCGCTCTCCTGTGGCATCATGGTATAGATTGGTGGCACGTTGTTTGTAACTGTAGTAGTCTTCGTTGTCTTTCATTTGCATTGACAACAATTCTTCGGTCACGACAGAAGGATAGCGTTGACTGAGTTCTCTCTCCAGCACATCACAATAGTTGTATACGCCTTCTTGATTACACAGTGCATATCTCAAGCTCCTTTCGATAGCTTTTCTGATGTTTCTGGCAACAGTTTCGTCAGCAGCTTTGGTCAGAGCAGCCTGAATATCACCCCAGCAAAGTTGGTCTCCTGCAGTTTGTTTGAAAAGAGCTCTTAGCCATGGTAAGCCACCTTTGGTAAGTCTTGGAAGTGTCAACATCAAAGCACTCCAGTCTTTGATTGAAAATGGCTGATAGACCACAGTTTGACCATCTGTTCTCACTGGATACACACTTGCTTTTGGCTCTCGTTCCTTCTGCTGGCTGGGAGTATAAACTCCTGTCAGTACTTTGTGTGTTGTTCTGGAGGATGAGTCTTCTCCAAATTGGGAGGGCTTCGAGAATGTAGCAGCTTTAGTATCGGGGCTTCTCAGCTTGCCGCTGGCGTAGGGTGAGGGATGGTATGGTCTTGGTGACTTGTGGTAATAATCTCTTCGTTCAATAGGTGGATCGGGTAATGGTCGGTACATGTTATCAAATAGAGAAATCTCTCTGTCAGTGTCCTCATCCCATGCCCTTCTACTTCTTCTGTGTGACCTTCCTCTTCTCTCAGCAGACCCTTTTTCATCTTCAGTGTCACAACAAGAGTCTCTGAATTGTCTACGAGTTAGCACTGAATCTTCCTTTATTTTCACTTCTTTTTCGGTTTTCTTTAGGACCAAGATAGAAGACAGTTCTTTGGTATCTTGTAGGACTTTCAGCTCTCCTGCCCATTTTTGTAGCTTCTTAACCATCTTGAGTTCCTTCTCGTGCTTTTGTATTTTTGCTTGAGGATTGGAGTCGTTTTTGATCTTCTGTATGTTTAGGCGGTTTACTTTATACAGAATGGCATTTTGTTTAGGCTCCAGTTTGCATTGTTGTATTTTTTCTTTGTAATAGTCTTTGATGTTCTTCCACTGCTCATCAGTTGGGCCTATGGCGCCCTCCCCTCCGTGTATCATCTTCTTCTTGGTGAATTTTTTAATCAGGGTTTTGATTTCAGTTTGATTTGCTCGGGCTTGTTTGGGGTCCGCTTCATCCTGGAGTGCTTTATTCAACCAATATTCTGTCAACTGGCCAACCATGATAAAGTGTGAGGACATTTTGTGGTAATTTGTTTTTTAAAGTTGAATTATTTATTTATTATACAAATTTTGGGCACAACGTCCGGTTTATGGCTTTTTAGTGAATGTATCGCTATTTTGAGTACTGTGTACTTTTGATTCTACCTTTGGCTCTAAAAAATTTAATTCTTGGGGGCTTCTCCGTTCTATAGACAGTTCTAGTTTTTTCCTTAATTAGAATATGTGTCCGTCACGTTTTGTTGTCTGCGGGACGGTCCGAATTGCAGCTATTAAGTTTTAAGCTTCTGCAACAAAGAGAGAGAAAAGTAGCGTAGGAGTAAACGTAGAATTTTGAAAATAATTATTTTATTAATATTTAATTTAGATAAAACAAAAAAACTCCCAATCTTAAGTTAATTACAAAAGCAATTAGTTTATCCAGTACCTCCTTTAATGTGACAGGTGATATAACCTTTTATATTTTTGAATTGTACCCGAAAAAATGAACTGTAATAAATTAAAAATAACTTTTAGCAATTTAAACCTCTATACTCCAATTATTTGTGTTAAATTTTGAAATGTATCTACCTCCTCAATTGTTTTAGGACCTGATTGCCGATAAAATATTTACTTTAATAATTGCAATGCTGTCTCAATAGCTTAAACTGTTTCTTATTTATTTATTATTTCGTTCATTGATGGCACCGTGCAAAGAGTAATTCTCACACTGCTTCTTTAAACTCAAACTAGTCCAACTCGTACTGAGCAAACATACAGACCAGAGGCGCTCCGAGCCCGAAGCAACAAAGTGCTTTCTTTAATTCCCACATAACACTCAAAATACAGACTGACACTATCCTTTCCTTGTCCCTAATTTTTCTAATTCCTTTTTCTCAACTCTTACAACATTAACAAGAACAACAACATTAATAGAGCTAAGTTACGGCTGACATATCTTCCCCTGTGACCTCTTGACCTCTCTGCTCGCTGCCGCTCATACACTCACACACACACACACACACACAGAGAGACCGCAGGCAAATAGACAAACACTCATAACAAAATTTATTATTCCCATGAAATTGATTAAACTAGCAAATCTTTGAGAACTGAATTTAAAATATTTACAATTGTATTACATTTAGAATTTATTGGTTTAAGTAAATTACACAATGCAAAACTTTTAATTGAGATTTGCCAAAACAAGACAATTTTCAGTAAATAAAAAAATCTACCATTTCAGATTATTCTCCAAATATTCCAGGACATGCAATAATTTCAGAGATTTATTCCGAATTTTAAGAACATGCAATTTATTTCTAAGAACATGCAATTTTAAATTACTCAATAAATACAGAATTATTTGATCCAAGTATCATCTGTAAGATCATGACACTCACACAACCAGAATTTCCACAAACATCTCTCCAATAAATGCCATAATTCTTATCTTTCAACATTCTTCTATCACATTTTATTTATAATCAAAGCTTTCAACAAAACTTTACATAAACCACCATAGCCAATATTTAACTCAAATCAAAACTGGGTTTTATCCATCATAAACAACTCTGAACACCTCATCTCATGCTTGCTCAAATAAGTGCTTCTTAATAATTTCAACCATTTACAAAGTGCCATCAATTTGAAAAATTCATTTATACTGTCTTCCTCTTTAAATCAACACCAAGAAACAAATCTCCCAGGTAATTCTAAATGTGTCATACTCGTCTTTTTAATTTTTCAGTATCTGCGTAATTTTGGTGGAATTAACCGAACACAGACTTTTCGTTATATTTTCAGCTTTTTCTGTAATCTCCTTACAGAGTGTCTGTCCATTTGTATCAGTTGCATTTAGTTGGACAATTGACCTTCGGCCAATTTTACAGAAGCAAGTGACGTCATGTTCTTCGAACTGTTACTTCTGCATCTTGGGTGTCTTGAGAGCTTAAGGCAATCAAAAACACCAATAATGTTACTTTTGGAATTCCTTTTTTTGTAAACTCAAATTAGGAGTTTTTGTTTTTTCTTTTTGTGTAAAGTTTAACCACAAAAGTGTTTTTTCTTACAAAATCCGCTTTTTTTCTCTCTCGTGCAAAGCAATAAACAGGGAACTTAATTAATAACTTTGTTTTTTAATCACGCTTTATCAAATTTAAAGCTTAAACGCTCATTATTATTTTGATTCTACGCTCCTTCTTTTCTCACGTGTTGGCGTACAAACACGGACTTTTTAATTACTGATTTTATATTGTTTTAAAATTACCACTTAATTTATTACAAAGGTCCCTCACAAAACATCACATATAATTTTGGTTTTGGCCAATGTGACAGATATTCTTTGAAAAAGGCACTGCCATACCGTTTTGTGAAGCGCTTCTGGATGCGTTGTCTCTCAGAGGGGCCTTTGGGGGAGACGACGGCCTGGTCCTTTCTGCATAGTTCGATCACGTCGGGGTCACCAAATTGTGGAACAAATTCTCAAGACCTCGTAGGAAAAATGCAGGCACTTTAATGTTGATCAGCAGAGGATACAGACATGATTCTTCAGATGTCCTGTCGTCTCCCTGTCATCTCCTAAGTCTTGGTACAGAACTGAGCTAAATTTAACCTACAGAGTAGTTAACCATTAACTCATTACTAGGACACTTAGGTAATGAACTTATGCAAACAACGGGTCATGGTGATACATAACATGGTAGTAAAACACAGGCAAAGTCCAGTTTAAAAGACCACGTCTCTAGGTAATTTAACTGAGTCAGCATAAATCAGCCATAGTTGTCGTAAACCTCAATGTATTGGTAACTATTGATTGATAACACAAGAACAGGACATCAGCGACCTTTGACGTATTTCATAACAAAGATTATTTTCCTCACAGTGTACCAGCTCCCACTAATATCCAGCAACTTCACACAGGCATTGAAGAAGAGTGGACCAACATTCCACAGGCCACAATTGACAATCTGATAAACTCTATGCGAAGAAGATGTGTTGCACTGCATGAGGCAAATGGTGGTCACACCAGATACTGACTGGTTCTGAGTCCCCAGACCCCCAATAAAGCAAAAAAAAATGCACATTTCGGGGTGGCCTTTTATTGTGGGTAGTCTGGGGCGCACCTGTGCACTGGTCATGATGTCGGATCGGCATCTTGATGTGGCGCACCTGTGAGGTGGGGTGGATTGTCTCGGCGGGGCAGAGGTGCTCACTGTCACACATTTGGACAGATTTGTGAACAATGTTTGAGAGAAATGGTAGTGTTGTGTATCTGGAGTGAATTTTGGATCTTTGGGTCCATCTCATGAAAAATGGGAGCAAAAACAAAAGTGTTGCGTTTATATTTTTGTTGAGTATATTTTTGAGCTGTAAGACCACCTGTAATTGAATAAATGTGAGGTAGAGCTGTTTAATGCCACACTGTGGAACATTCCAGACAGAAAAATGGCAATGACATATCCAAGTGCATATTTAATTTTAAAACTTAAACTTTAAAGGTACAGTGTGTAACTTTTTGGTTGGGGGTTCGTCACCTGCTTGTTTCTATGGAAATGTCATTCTTCTGCCTGGAATGTTCCACAGTGTGACATTAAACAGCTCTACCTTACATTTATTCAGTTACAGGTGGTTTTATAGCTCAAAAATACCTAGAAAAACAGACATTCTGACAGTGAGCGGGGTCACCTCTCCACAGATCTGACCTGTAACTGGGTCTGGTTTGGTCTTAATGAAGATAGAAAGGTTTAATGCCATACTGTGAAACATTCCAAGCAATAACATCTCCATGGAGAAAAGCATTTCCACCAGAAAAGTTACACAAAGCTTCTCAAACCCTCCTCCTCTCGTTTTCTCGCCGTCTTTTTGGTTTGAGTTAAAGTCCGATCTCTGTCCACACTCACTCAGAGGGGCTGTAAAACTGTCACTGCTCCATCCTCTCCTCAGCGGCAGTTTGGCCCACGTGGAACCCGCTCACAAGAGGTCAAACGTCAGGGTCATTCAGGGTCTTTCCTCTCTGCATTTGACCCAAACACCAGCCTGGAAATGAACTAAGAACTCACTGTAATGAAGAAAGACTGTACGCTGCAGCCACGTGATTACTTTTGTGACGAGTGTGGAGACGAGGAGGAGAAGGAGAAGAGGAGGAGAATATGGGGAAGAGAAGAGGAGAAGAGCCAAGGAGGAGGAAGAGGAGAGGAGAAGAGGAGGAAGAGAGAGGGTGAGGAGAGGAGGAAGAAATGGAGGAAGAGTGGAGAAGGAGATGAATAAAACAGGAAGAAGTGTAGAGGAGGAGACGAGGAGTGCAGAGTGAGTCAGGGTCAGATCCGTCCTTCGAACACTTGAGGTATTTCACAGAGTCGTGAGATCCGACCACAGACGCAAACTGTGAATCAGAGGTAGGAGCTGAGAGTCTGAGGAGCTCTGTAGTCTTGTTTGAGTCCTGGTTTAGACCATGTTTAGTCCTGATTTAGACCATGTTTAGTCCTGGTTTAGACACAGTTTAGTCCTGGTTTATATCATGTTTAGTCCTGGTTTAGACCATGTTTAGTCCTGGTTTAGACCTTGTTTAGTCCAGGTTTAGACCATGTTTAGACCTGGTTTAGACCATGTTTAGTCCTGATTTAGATCATGTTTAGTCCTGGTTTAGACCATGTTTAGACCTGGTTTAGACCATGTTTAGACCTGGTTTAGACTATGTTTAGTCCTGGTTTAGACCATGTTTAGTCTTGGTTTAGACCATGTTTAGTCCAGGTTTAGACCATGTTTAGTCTTGGTTTAGACCATGTTTAGTCCAGGTTTAGACACTGTTTAGTCTTGGTTTAGACCATGTTTAGTCCAGGTTTAGACCATGTTTAGACCTGGTTTAGACCATGTTTAGTCCTGGTTTAGACCATGTTTGGTCCTGGTTTAGACAATGTTTAGTCCAGGTTTAGACTATGCTTAGACCTGGTTTAGACCATGTTTAGTCCTGGTTTAGACCATGTTTAGACCATGTTTAGACCTGGTTTAGTCCTGGTTTAGACCATGTTTAGACCTGGTTTAGACCATGTTTAGTCCTGGTTTAGACCATGTTTGGTCCTGGTTTAGACAGTGTTTAGTCCAGGTTTAGACCATGCTTAGACCTGCTTTAGACCATGTTTAGTCCTGGTTTAGACCATGTTTAGTCCTGGTTTAGACCATGTTTAGACCATGTTTAGAGCATGTTTAGACCTGGGTTAGACCAGTGATCCCCAACCACCGGGCCATGGACCGGTACCGGGCCGTGAGCCCTTTGGTACCGGGCCACGGCGGCTCATTCCCCCACCCCTTCATTTTGAGAGGCCCATCCGTGTTCCGAAAAGAGCACGTCAGCTTCCATGTGCGCACAAGGCTTGTCTTAGGCATGTGATACATTAACGCTAATATTAAACCAACAAGCAGCAAAATGAGTAAAAAACAGACGTCTTTGGAAAGGTTCTTTGCAAAGGAGGAGACAGAAGAAGAGCCTACGCAGCTTTTGGAAAGCGATGACGTCGCGATGCCGTAATCATCTGCTTTGGCAGGACTGCCAGTCGCTGTTCTGCTGATACTGACGTGTTTTGTAATCCAGCATAACTCCTAGAAGTAACTCCACTTCGTCGTCGGTCCAAACGAGAGAGTCGTTTTTTGTTTTTGTGTTCGCCATCATTATTATCTTCTTGTGTCTGTTTTAATGCGCATGTGCTCTTTCTAGTATTGCGTTTACGGTGGCTCTGGCTGTTTTTACATATCGGTGTGGCATATGTATTACATCGTTTTCACTCAGAGCTCCGTTCTTGTCTGGACGCAAATTATTTACTGACAATATCAGGAAACCTACTTAAAATATGGATTTATCGTAACAGGTGATTCCCACGCACCAAGCCCGCTCTACATAACATGCGGCGACCAGCTCTCCAATGAGGCAGCCTTAAAAGTATGTTTGAGACATCCACTCTGCCGGTATTCAGGATAAAAGTTACAGAGTAGACTGGACATAAGCAACACACTCCCATTACACCTAGATGCGACCATCTCGTAGTAGAGAAACAAGCTCAGGGCTCTCACTGATTCAGCGTTATGGTGAGTTGTATTTTTCATGTACTTTATATTTGTTTTGTGGTCTCTCTATCTTATTTTGAAGGCATGTTTAAGCGTTACCATAGCGACCAGAGAGCGCAGAGAGGATGTTGTGACTCTTGATATGTTGTTGGCGCATGTCATGGAGGACGCTGTTTTTAAAGTTACATACAAGTACACAGTGAATTCAAGTTTATTATTATATTTACAACATACCACAGTTCTTGTGTTGTTTGTATATTTTATTTTGTGGTATTTATCCACCGATATCCACTCGCCCCGCCCCACTCCACCCCCCACCGGTCCGTGAAAATTTTGGGTGACATTAACCGGTCTATGGCGCAAGAAAGGGTGAGGACCACCGGTTTAGACCATGTTTAGTCCTGGTTTAGACAATGTTTAATCCAGGTTTAGACCATGTTTAGTCCTGGTTTAGACAATGTTTAGTCTTGGTTTAGATAGTGTTTAGTCCTGGTTTAGACAATGTTTAGTCCTGGTTTAGATAGTGTTTAGTCCTGGTTTAGATCTGGTTTAGACCATGTTTAGTCCTGGTTTAGACGATGTTTAGTCCTGGTTTAGATAGTGTTTAGTCCTGGTTTAGATCTGGTTTAGACCATGTTTAGTCCTGGTTTAGACAATGTTTAGTCCTGGTTTAGATAGTGTTTAGTCCTGGTTTAGATCTGGTTTAGACCATGTTTAGTCCTGGTTTAGACGATGTTTAGTCCTGGTTTAGATAGTGTTTAGTCCTGGTTTAGACCATGTTTAGTCCAGGTTTAGACCAAGTTTAGATCTGGTTTAGACCATGTTTAGTCCTGGTTTAGACCATGTTTAGACCTGATTTAGACCATGTTTAGTCCTAATCTAGACCCTGTTTTGTCCTGGTTTAGACCTGGTTTAGTCCTGGTTTAGACCATGTTTAGTTAGTCCTGGTTTAGACCTGGTTTAGTCCTGGTTTAGACCCGGTTTAGTCCTGGTTTAGACCATGTTTAGTTAGTCCTGGTTTAGACCTGGTTTAGTCCTGGTTTAGACCTGGTTTAGTCCTGGTTTAGACCATGTTTTGAATTTTGAAAAATTTAAATATTAAAAGGTTAAAAAATCGAAGAGGCTAACCAGCTGTGTGCTAACTGAGATCCATACACATCTGTTGTTGTTTTAAGTCCAAAAAACAAACAAAATTTGGTGAAATGCATCTGCTCCAGTGCTTCCTGGACTCCTCCCTGGAGGTGCTCATGTCCCACTGGGAAGAGGCCCCGGGGAAAACCCAGGACACCCTGGAGGGACTCTCTCTGTGGCCTGGAAACAACTTGGGGTCCCCCTGGAAGAACTGGAGGAGGTTTCTGGGGAGAGGGAAGTCTGGGTGAAATAGGTGAATGAATGGAAAATTACAGTGAGATTTCGAACTCAGTTTTTTTTTTTTTTTTTTACCCAAATCAGATGCTAATTGATACTAAATCTAGTATCAAAACTAAAACTCATTTGAGAAACGATTCAAGCTTCATGACATCACAAAATGGAACAGAGCATGTTGAGCTTTGGAGATTTAGACAGACTAATAATAAAGGTTTACTCAATCCTGTGTGAATGAAACAACTCCAGATCTGTTTTTGAGGAGGTAAACATAACCCGGCCTAAAGCTCACAAGAGTTAGTGTTGTGTAATATCGGACCTTTAATGCTGCTGCTGCAGCCGGATTTTTGGCCTTTGCATTTTACGTCAAGGAAACTGTGTGTGTGTGTGTGTGTGTGTTTGTGTGTGTGATTGCGGGTGTGTAAACCCTGACACATCAGAACACAAAACAGCCTTTGAATCAGAGAAACACAAGATTTATTCATGACAGAAATATCCAGGGCACATTAAACAGTGGAATATTGGACAAAAATAAAATGTTTGAGGAGCAGTTACTGGAAATGTGGAGATGTAGATGGTATCTGTGTTTGTGAAGCTCAGAGGACACACATACTCTCCTCTTCTCCTCTCTCCTCTTTCCTCCTTTCCTCTCTCCTCCTGTCCTCTCTCCGCTTCTCTTTCTCTCCTCTTCTCCTCTCTCTTTCCCTTATCAGCACAGAGGACACACATACTCTCCTCCTTCTCTCCTCTCCTTCTCGCCTCCTCTCCTCTCTCCTCCTCTTCTCCTCTCTCCTCTCTCCTCCTCTTCTCTCCTTCTTTCCTCCTCTCCTCTCTCCTCTTTTCTCCTCTCCTCCTGTCCTCTTCTCCTCTCTCCTCCTCTCCTCATGTCCTCATCCACTCTCTCTCCTCCTCTCCTCTCTCCTCCTCTTCTCCTCTCTCCTCCTTTCCTCTTCTCCTCCTCTCCTCATGTCATCCTCTCCTCTCTCCTCTTCTCCTCGCTGTCTCTCATTTCTCCTCCTCTCTCCTCCTTGCCTCCTCTCCTTATCTCCTCCTCTCCTTATCTCCTCCTCTCCTCCTCTCCTCTCTCTACCTTTCCTCCTCTCCTCTCCTCATCTCCTTTCTTCTCCTCTTCTTTCCACTCCTCTCTTCCCCTATATCTTCATCTTCTCCTCTCCTTTATCTTCCTCTCTTCTCTCCTCCTTTTCTCCTCTCCTCATCTCCTCCTCTCCTCTCTGCTTTCCTTATCAGCACAGAGGACACACATACTCTCCTCCTCTCCTCTTTTCTCCTCTACTTCTCTCCTCCTCTCTCCCCCTTTTCTCATCTCCTCTCTCCTCTTTTCCTCTCTCCTCCTGTCCTCTTCTCCTCTCTCCTCCTCTCCTACTCTCCTCTTCTCCTCTCTCTTCATGTCCTCCTCTCCTCTCTCCTCTTCTCCTCTCCTTCTCTCATCTCTCCTCCTTGCCTCCTCTCCTTATCTCCTCCTCTCCTCTCTCCTCCTCTTCTCCTCTCTCTTCCTTTCCTCCTCTCCTCTCTTCCCCTATATCATCATCTTCTCATCCTCTCCTCTCCTCTCCTCCTCTCCTGCTCCCCTTCCTTCTCCTCTCTCTCCCATTTACAGTGGAAATGATGGAGTCCACTTTTAGACCTGGTTTAGCCCTGAATTAGACCCGGGAAGAGTCCTGTTATGCTGCACTGTAGACCTGGTTTAGTTCTTGAAAAGCCAAATCATTTCTTGGTTGCATCTGGTGTAAAAGGTTTGAGAGTTTTATTGTTTTTGAAAATAAACAGGCCTCAAAACGCAAAGTGGGTCAAAACGAGTCCCAAATTACACTAAATTAAAGCTAAATTATACTTTCACATTCAAAATGGATGTCTGGTATTGCCCAAGGACACAACTCCCCTCTTTCCTCCCTCCTAGTCTCCTCATCTCCTTCCACCTCCCTCCTTGTGTCCTCTCTCTCCTCCTCTCTTCATTTCCTGTCTCCTCCTCTCTACGCTCCTTATCTCTTCTTCTCTCTCCTCCTCTGTCCTCATTTCTTCCCTTCTCTCTCCAACCTTATCCTGTCTCCCTCCTCTCTCCTCCTGCCTCCTTTCCTCCCTCCTCCTCCCTGCACTCCTTGTTTCCTCTTCTTGTTTCTTCCTCTCCTCCTCTCTCTCCTCCTCCCCTCCTCTATCTCCTCCTCTCCTCCTGTGTCCTCATTTCCTCCCTCCTCTCTCTAGCCTCATCCTGTCTCCTCCTCTTTCCTCCTCCCTTCTTTCCTCCTCCTCTTCTCTCCTCTCCTCCCCTTGTTCTCAGAGACATGTTTTGCATCTCCTCCCCCTCTTCTTTCCTCCACCTCTCTTCTCTCTCCTCCCCTCTCTCCTCCTCTTTCTTCCCTCTCTCCTCCTCTTTCGTCCCCTCTCTCCTCCTCTCTCCTCCTGTCTCCTCCTCTCTCTCCTCCTGTCTCCTCCTCTCTCTCCTCCTCTCTCCTCCTCCTCTCTCCTCTTCTCTCCTCCCTCCTCTTCTTTCTGTTGGATCATTTCAGATAAACCTCAGATGTTTTCTTGTTGTGACCCAGTGGAGGATGTTTGGTTTGTTCTGCTTCGTTAGCGCCTTCGTTAGGGCTCTTCTCTGATAACAGCCCCCCCCCCCCCCCCTCCCCTGAACTCCCCTGTGATAACAGCAGCCCCTCTCACCCCCCGGCCCCCTCCTCCCTTCCCCAAATACACTGTTTTTTTGTTTGTTTGTATGTTTTTTATTACATAGCAAGGATCATGACAGAGTAAATCAAATATGTTGTGTATCAATTAGGGTAAAAATATATGATTTTTCTGACAAGCCTTATAATTATTTGAGATTTACGTTTTAATAACAGTGCACCTTTAAACAGAATCCTGCTTGTTTCTATGGTTACGTCAATGCTCTGCCTGGAATGCTCCACGGTATGACATTAAACAGCTCTACTTTACATTTATTCAATTACAGGTGGTTTTATAGCTCAAAAATACCCAGAAGAACAGGCGTTCTTACTGTGAGCTGTCTTACTGTTACTCCATAGATCTGACCTGTAACTTGGTTTAGTCTCCACGATGATAGAAAGGTTTAATGCCACACTGTGAAACATTCCAGACAAAGTAATAACATCTCGACAAACCCTCCACCAGAAAAACTACACAATGCACTTTTAAAGGTCCTATATTACACAAAATTGACTCTTATGAGCTTTAAAGGGATAGTGCATTTTTTTATGTTAATCTGTATGAGTTTCCTTCTAAAAGTTACGTGTGTTGACACCGGCTTACCTCTGACACTCTCAGCTGATCCCGGTTCGGCTCGCTTTCTAGAGTCCACGTAAGTAGGTCCGGTAACTTCCCTGGAACATTAAATAAAGCTTGTTTTTCTTCTCAAAACAAAACATTTGTCCGAAAGGTGATATATTTGCGTCCCAAACAGTTGTCCACGAAACATCCAGCAGCGAACTTAGCGATCGCGTATTGTGTCTGTCGATTCGTATCACTGCGCGCATATTAGCTGTATTAGCCTGTTCACTTGTAAACTTCCCCTTACGGCGGACTGCATCTGCCGTACACTTCCGCTAAAGGTTAACAGGCTAATACAGCTAATATGCGCACAGTGATACGAATCGACAGACACAATGCGCGATCACTAAGTACGCTGCTGGATGTTTCATGGACAACTGTTTGGGACGCAAATATATCACCTTTCTAACAAATGTTTTGTTTTGAGAAGAAAAACAAACTTTATTTCATGTTCCAGGGAAGTTACCAGACCTACTTACGTGGGCTCCAGAAAGCGAGCCGATCAGCTGAGACTGTCAGAGCTAAGCCGATGTCAACACACATAACTTTTAGAAGGAAACCCATACAGATTAACATTAAAAAAACAAACAAACAAAAAACACTATCCCTTTAAGCCTTGTTATAACATTAACGCATCAAAAACACACCTGAATTTTTGTTTTGTTTCATTCACACATGTTTGCGTAACTGTTTATGATTATTAGTCTGTGTACATCACCAAAGCTCAAAATGCTCAGTTCCACATTGTGATGTCACAGAGCCGTAGTCTTAACAGCTCCTTTTACCTTTAGTTCATTAGAGATCGGAAATTCCAAGGCTGAAATGATCCAAATGATTCTAGTGAAGGTGTGTGGAGTTTAAAAAACACAGTGGAGCACTTCCTGTATTACCACATGACATCACAAGGTGGAACACACTCACTGCGTGCATATGGTAGGATCGGATTGGATTTCTCCAAATCCGATCCCGTTACTCGGCGGGTGGTCTGTCGTCCAATCTGAGTGCACATGAAACTCGTATAATCGGATAATGGTCAGCGACCTGGCCGGCTCCGCTACGCTACTCAATGGCTACTCAATAAAAACACAACAAACTATGTGGCGGTATACAAAGATGGCGCTCGAGGAGTTTGACGGAGCAGCATTGGTGTACAGTACGTGTTGTGCATTCTTTCTTCGCAGCCATGATTTCGTCTGACTTTTCCGGCAACAATCGCTACTTATGACAGCGTCGGCGCCTCCTGCCACTTCCGGGTGAAATCCCTGCCGAAAATTCCTGTGCATGCACAGTACGCCAATCCGATCCAATATCTTGCACAAGGCAGCACCAAGCGGATTACCGTATTTTTCGGATTATAAGTTTTTTTCATAGTTTGGCCGGGGGTGCGACTTATACACTGGAGTGACTATATTATATCATTTCACATGTTGTTTTCACACTAAACCGCAAGGGGGCGCTCTAGGCCTGTGGATTGAAGATTTCATTGGATTTAGTGATTTGGAGTGACACTGATGGTTTGGTAAACTTGTTAGCATGTTCTTTATGCTATAGTTATCTGAATAACTCTTAATATGTTACGTTAACATACCAGGCACGTTCTCAGTTTGTTGATTATGCGTCATGTAACATTAGCATACCGTACACTTATTCAGCCTGTTGTTCTCTATTCTATTTTTATTTTAAATTGCCTTTCAAGATGACATGTCTGTTCTTGGTGTTGGATTTTATCAAATAAATTTCCCCCAAAACTTATACTCCAGTGCGACCTATATATGTTTTTTCCTTCTTTATTATGCATTTTATGGCTGATGCGACTTAAAATCCTGAAAATCCGGTACTATCGGCCTAAGCCAAGGGTTCCAATCGGATTCCGGAAACCAATCCCTATACGACACTTGCGATCCTTGTGCCTGTACACATGAATTCGATACGATCCCGGTCCGTTTGCAATCGGATTACACTCGTCCATGTGCACGCAGTGACTGTTTTCCGTTTGAGAACTCAGCCTAAATACGCAGGGTTTGTGTGTTTAAACATGTGTGAATGAAAAGCACAACTCCAGGTGTGTTTGTGATGAGGAAACAACATCGTAACAGATCAGAAAACAGCGCAATATCTTAAAGTAAATAAACAAATGAATAAAAACTACTCAAAAGCAGATTCCATTTTGACCTTTGATCCCAGTTGATTAATAAAATGCAACAAATTGTGCATATAGGCAACAATAGGACTGTCTCTCGCTCCTCTGTGCAGAACAAAACAGCTTCCTCCATCATAAAACACAGCTCCGTAAGAGTCTTTAATGAGTCGCTCGGGGCTCTGATATTTGTACGGCTCCGTGGGGCTCTGCGTGCTACACAAACCCCCATTGTAAACATGTGGGGGGGAGGGTTTAATTTCTGCTGCATTTTAGTTCCTGTTTCTTGTCAGTATTAAATAATTCTACACACACAGTCTGGAACTGATATTAAAGGTCCTATATTACACAAAGCTGACTCCTGAGAACTTGAAGCTTTGTAAGAATGTTGTTCCCTCCAGTAGCTGTAGTATTCAAAATAACTTATTACTGGCTATTAGGGGTGTGAATCTTTCACTCACAAAATGGTTCGATTCGAATCTCGATTCACAGGCTACGATTCGATTCAGCGACGATTCATGAAATTAGTAAACGTTCCGGTACGATTCGATTCGAGCCGATCCAGTTTGGTTCATTTCTATTCAATACAAATTGACAACTTTACTCCCAAGTGCTTTAAAGTTATTGAGAAGAAAAGGAGAGAAACAGAAATGAAATTTCAAAATAGTATCCTTTTGTCACTCATATGAGTTTCAGTAACTGTAAAAGTGCAACATATCACTGACAAGAAGATAGATATTACTAGGCAGTTATAGAAAACACTAGTGTGTTAAATCCAACATGTCTTTTTATGCCTGTAATTAACTTTTATTAACAAAAAAAGAAAATCAGAGAAGGCTCTTAAAGGGATATGCCACCCCCAGGTCAAATTTGGGCATCTCCCCACAGTCCAGAGACTAAAATAAGTGGTGGAAAGCATTTTCCTGCTCACCCAGCCATTGTCCGAGTCTGTCGCCACTGACCGCCGCGGTATCTGGTGCTCCTCCGCCTTAGAATGGAGTCTAACGTAGCCAGAGAAAGATTTCGGCCAAAAGGAATTAATTTGCTCGATGCGTTTCCCAATTACTTTGTGTGTAGTGCGCATTCATATCGAGTGCAAATAAATGTGCAAATCAACACGGAGAGCTTGACTTGGTCATTTTGGGTGGGAACTATTTTCCAGTGCGTAAGAATACAGCCGTATCACGCAGCACGCTGCCAGGGGAATCCCAGTTACGCACCGGGAAGGGAGTTCCCCTGTTGCACAACGTGGTGCGTGATTCGGCTTTATTCTTCCGCACTGGAAAATAGTTCCCACCCAAAATGACCAAGGGAAGCTCTCCGTGTTGATTTGCACATTTATTTGCACTCGATATGAATGCGCACTACACAGAAAGTAATTGGGAAATGCATCGAGCAAATTAATTCCTTTTGGCCGAAATCTTTCTCTGGCTATGTTAGACTCCAGTCTAAGGCGGAGGAGCACCAGATACCGCGGCGGTCAGTGGCGACAGACTCGGACAATGGCTGGGTGAGCAGGAAAACGCTTTCCACCACTTATTTTAGTCTCTGGACTGTGGGGAGATGCCCAAATTTGACCTGGGGGTGGCATATCCCTTTAACACTGAATAACTAATACTTTCTCATTACCTCAGTCTCCTTTGAGACAAAAATCATGTGAAGTACATTTCTATACACACATCATAAGTATCTAAATACAGAAATGCACCAATTCTGATTATACATTTTATTTCACTCAAAAGTAAATTAGCCAAGTCAGTTTTAGCCCAAATCAAATATACATTGACAATACATTAATGTTGTCTAAATACATCACCCAATCCACTAACCGTGACAATAAAAACGCTAGTATCATACAATTGTTATGATGTATAGCTGCCATGCAGACTACAGTGAAACATCAGACCGACAGTGAAAGTTTTATCAATGCGACACAACACTGGCACAAAAGTTAACCACGCATACGAACCATGTCCATAAATAGCGGTAGCGCACCAAATTAACTTAAACAACAGCTCAATAAATGGAAACAGCTTAGCTTACCGATAGCGTAGATCTCCTGACAAGACACGACGTAGGCGGCGGGAAACCCGCCCTCCGTGTCCCAATTCGCACAATGCGAATTGGGACACCAGCCAATAAGCTTCAACCCCAGGTAAGTGAACCACCCACTTACTAACCCGTGAAGGCAAACACACACAGCGCGGCTTCTGCGCTGTGAGAGAGACCGCTCAGGAGATAGCAAACTGATTCTTGGCCGTAAATCCGGTGCATCGGACCTTTCGTAGTGCATTTGGACCGATCCGGGCTCCGTTGATCGGTACACTCGGATTGCAGAGGTCGCAGACCGATAACCGATCCAAATCGGTTAATCTTTACACCCCTACTGGCTATATTATAGATTTTTGTGATATCCATAGCATTTAGTTCCAGTCAAATGAAGCTCATCATGGCTAGTGTTTATAACAGTTTTAGGGCCTGTTTACACGAGAACGCTTACGGGTAAAAACAACAAAATATTTTATCGGAAGTGCCTTTCGTTTAGACCAGGGGTCACCAACCTTTTTGAGGCTGAGGTCTACTTCATGGGCACTGAGTAGGATGAAGGGCTACACAGGACCTGTTTGCTTCAAACTTCCTAAATAACAAAACTGCATGGATAACGTTATAATAAAGATAGTAAAATAGCAGTGGTTATTATAACACTATGTTAAGTGATTGCTCACATATCAATAATAATTATTTTCCACAATTATCAGTTATTTACACAGCAATAATTTTGTCTGCGGTGTATATGTCAACTCCCTGCGTTGTTGTCTTCAGTGGCAGAAGTGTCAGCAGTTCTTTTGTAGAAAAATCATCAAAAACCATTCGGATAAATATCATCAGCTGAGCCGTGCTGGCGCTGTCTACCGACTCGTCACATTGGATACTAAACCACCTGCATGTAGCGAGATCCCGGTCCAGCTGCTCTGTTAAGTTCAGACAAAGATGACACTCGTCTCGCCATCGTACTTGCTCCAAGCTGGACATCGGAGAGTGCAGAGATGACATCGGGACCATGTTTCTCATCGTTGAATAATGTGTAGCTTTTTTCAAAACTTCCCCATCCGAAAAAGGTTTCTTGTTCTTTATCAAAAAATGTGCAGCTCTAAACGAGGCTTCGGTTGCGTTCTGTGATTTTTTTCACCGGCCTTGTGAAAAAAGTCAGTTGTTTGTCTAAAGCTGCCTTTAACCCACGGGCTTTTTCTGTCCGTAATGCGCTGCTAGGTGGGTAGTTCACATCAAAGTTTTCGTGGCAAGTTTTGAAGTGCATCTCCACATTGTGCCGCTTTGGTACTGCAACAGTCGTTCCGTAAATAAGGCACAGACATTTTTCTTTAAATGACGTAAAAAAAAAAATCCCAATCATTGTTAAAACAGTATGTCCTTTTTTGCTTTTCTGCCATGATTTTTAGGGCAAAAGCACAAGCAGGCTAACTCCTCATCATCACTTCACTTGGTCAACGTGTCAGGAAAGAGGCGTGGCGGCCACGCACAAATGACCTTTGACTTAGAAAGAGACGAGTTCGATATCAAATATTTCTACTTGAATTTTTTAAATTTTGTATAATGTCATTTTAAAAATCTGCATAATGTAAGCATTAATTTAAAAAAGGCTACTTTTATATATGTATATATGTATAATGAGTTGCAATATGAGCAGTGCTATTTTTGGTGCATGCCTTGCGGGCGCCATAAAGGGGTCCTCGGGGCACATGGTCGCCCGCGGGCACAGCATTGGTGACCCCTGGTTTAGACCGTGACGGTGTTTTGGGGGCTTAAAAATGCAAAAAACTGAAACATCCCTCCAAAGTGGAAAACTTGAATACGCTCCACTGTAGCGTTTTCGTCTACACTGCCCAAGACGCAAAACTCTGGTCAAATCTGCTGACGTCGCGTACGTGTTTATGTCACATCGGTCCATGTATCAGTGTACTTTGGTTGGCAGGATTCCCAGTCCACACCTTGTTGTGCCTTCGTTGCTTTGTAGTCTAACGTGGTCTGAAGCAATAGTTGAACTTCTTCGACTGACCACATAATTTTTTTTTTTTGCTACCAATTGCCATGTTTTGTTTTGCTTTTTACGGCGCAGATTAGAAGAAGGAAGATTCTACGTATGCGTGCGGACATAGTGATAATGTATCACAGCACCACCTAGCCGCCTGGCATGCATACCCAATCGAATTTCACACACATTTGCGTCACCGTATGCAAGCAGATTTCCTCCCGAAAACGCTTGTCTAAACGGGGAATAAAAAGTGAAGACGCAACGCCACTTTTGCGTCTTCTGTTCAGACCATCATCACATAAATGTTGCCTGAAACACCAGGACCATATAGAGCGGGTTAATATGAACATGGCGAGGTTCACAGCAGCAGTTACAGAAAGAGAAGTGACAATTTTTCAATGTAAAGTCAACTGGAGCCAGATTCGATGGAGCCAGAAGCGCCCCTATGAACACTTCCTATTTGGAATGCAGCGGCTAGTGGGTTAGCGATGTCCATTTATATATACAGTCTATGTTCTGAAACCCAGTGATCGCTCGCTCCTGTTCTAGAAATCAATTTTCCATTCATTTTTCACATAGACTTAAAAAAAAAAAATCAAATATTAAGTGTTCAAAGACATGGCAAAGACAAAAAGCACTTTTAAAACTCAAGATTCTGCAAAATGTTTTAATAACTTTGCGGGTTCAGAAATAGATTTTAAAGGTGCACTACGTAACTTGTTGGTTGGGGTTCCGTCACCTGCTTGTTTCTATGGATACGTTATTGCTCTGCCTGGAATGTTCCACAGTATGATATTAAACAGTTCTACCTTATTTTTATTCAATTACAAATGAATTGTAATTGAATAATAAGAATTATGACTGTGAGCAGGGTCGCCTCTCCACAGGTCTGACTTGTATCTTGGTCTGGTTTGGTCTCCATGATGATAGAAAGGTTTAATGTCATTGCAATAACATCTCCATGGAGACAAGAAAAAAAAAAGTCCATTCAGCAGAAAAGTGAATGCAGCTTTCAGTAAAATGATCGGTTGTGTGGTCATCAGTTCCGCAGAGCTGATTAACCCTGAAATTTCAAACTTTTATTTAATGACTCAGAGAGACACAGAGAGAGAGACAGAGAGAGACAGAGAGAGAGATAGAGAGAGAGACAGAGAGAGAGAGAGACAGACAGAGACAGACAGAGAGAGATATAGAGAAAGAGAGAGAGAGAGGGAGAGAGAGAGACAGAGAGAGAGACAGAGAGAGAGAGAGAGAGAGAGACAGAGAGAGAGATAGAGAGAGAGAGAGAGAGAGAGAGACAGACAGAGACAGACAGAGAGAGATATAGAGAAAGAGAGAGAGAGAGGGAGAGAGAGAGACAGAGAGAGAGACAGAGAGAGAGAGACAGAGAGAGACAGAGAGAGAGATAGAGAGAGAGACAGAGAGAGAGAGACAGACAGAGACAGACAGAGAGAGATAGAGAAAGAGAGACAGAGAGAGAGAGACAGACAGAGAGAGATATAGAGAAAGAGAGACAGAGAGAGAGACAGAGAGAGAGACAGAGAGAGAGACAGAGAGAGAGAGACAAGGAGAGAGAGAGACAGAGAGAGAGAGACAGAGAGAGAGAGAGAGAGACAAGGAGAGAGAGACAGAGAGAGAGAGAGAGAGAGACAGAGAGAGAGAGACAGAGAGAGAGAGACAGAGAGAGAGAGGGTGAGGGAGAGAGACAGAGAGAGAGACAGAGAGAGAGACATAGAGAGAGACACACACACAGAGAGAGAGACAGAGAGAGAGAGGGAGAAATACATACATTTATACATACATTTACAATATATTTTAAAGGTGCACTACGTAACTTGTTGGTTGGGGTTCCATCACCTGCTTGTTTCCATGGATACGTCATTGCTCTGCCTGGAATGTTCCACAGTATGACATTAAACAGCTTTACCTTATATTTATTCAATTGTAAATTAATTTTATAGCTCAAAAATACTTGGACAGGAATTGTGACTGTGAGCAGGGTCGCCTCTCCACAGGTCTGACTTGTACCTTGGTCTGGTTTGGTCTCCATGATGATAGAAAGGTTTAATGTCATTGCAATAACATCCTCAGCACTGGTGCACCCCAGGGCTGTGTTCTCAGCCCTCTGCTGTACTCCCTGTTCACGCATGACTGTACCGCCAGGCACAGTTCCAACATCATCCTCAAGTTTGCCGACGACACCACCATCCTAGGCCTCATCACCAACAACGGCGAGAGCGCCTACAGAGACGAGGTGAAATCACTGACCAGCTGGTGTCAGGAAATGATCGTGGACTTCAGGAGACAGCGTGTAGACCAGCATCCCCCCATCTTCATCAACAACACTGAGGTGGAGCAGGTCAGCATCTTTAAGTTCCTTGGGGTACACATCACTAAGAATCTGTCCTGGACACTACATACAGACACTGTGGTTAAGAAAGCCCGACAAAGACTCTACTTCCTGAGGAAGTTTGGTATGAACACCAGCATCCACACAAACTTCTACAGGTGCACCATCGAGAGCCTGCTGACGGGCTGCATCACAGTGTGGTATGGGAACTGCACCGCTCAGAGCCGTAAAGCACTACAGAGGGTGGTGCAAGCAGCAGAGGACATCACTGGCAGCAGTCTCCCCTCCATCCAGGACATTTACCACAGCAGGGGTCTGCGTAAAGCACGCAGCATCACTAAGGACCATACTCATCCGGCACAAGGACTGCTCCTTTGTACATTGTACTTTGTATTTTTATTACATTTTATTACATATTTTTATTATATTATTTACTTCTTTCCCTGCACTTTTGGCAACACTTTTTTACCATGTACTATTATTGCTGCTATTAGTACTACTATGGTTCTTCTGATCCTAAGCATTTCATTGCATTGCTGACCCTGTGTCGATTCTGCATATAACAAATAAACAATCTTGAATCTTGAAAAAGTGACGGACCGTTCAGCAGAAAAGTTACACAATGCAGCGTTCAGTAAAATGATCAGTCATGTGGTTATCAGTTCCACAGAGAAAAATGAGAGAGAGAGAGAGGGTAGGAGGAAGAGAGAATGAACCCGAAATGTACTTCGGAATTTGGGGGGATCCTGTTGCTCAGGATTGTGTAATTGTTGTGTCATTGGTGCATATCTGCGGTCAGCAGGCTCTTAAAGGTCAGGTTTATTTGTGTTTGGGGTCAGAAACGCTTCCCCTTTAACCGCGTCGTCTGGTTTTGAGTATCACTCGTTCATTTTTCTATCGTTCATCACGGCTCTCTGGGCTCAGGCTACTTCCCGTCTCCCAGAACCGCGCACAATCCATTCACTCCAGGAATTACACAGTAATAAATTTTACAAGAACAGCTGAGGGGAGAAGACAGGAGGAAAGAGGGAGGGAGGAAGTGAAAGAATGACACAGGGAGAGAGGGAGAGACAGGAGAGAAGACAGGAGGAGAGAGGGAGGGGGTGAGAGGAGACAGGAGGAGAGAGAGATGGAGGGAGTGAGAGGAGAGGATGGAAGACACAAGGAGAAAGGGAGAGGAGGAGAGACAGAAGAGGAGACAGGAGGAGAGAGGGAGGGAGTGAGAGGAGAGGAGAGAGAGGGAGACACAAGGAGAGATGGAGAAGAGACACAAGGAAAGAGGGAGAGGGAGAGAGACAGGAGAGAAGACAGGAAAGAAGAGGGAGTGAAAGAACGACACAGGGAGAGGGAGCGCAAGGAGAGGAGACAGGAGGTGTAGAGGCCAAAGTACAGTTCATGTCAGTGTGAATTGGATTTAATGTTAAAAATATAGATCATTTTATTTAAAGGGACAGTGTGTAAGATTTTTACCCGTTATTTACCGAAATTGAAGATACCCATTCAAAAATACATTGTTTTTCAAGCCTTTTCACTTCCATCATGAAATCAAAGTATTCTTTTGGACTTAGATATAGTCACATAAAAGGGGGATCTTCCCCATATAGAGGCAGCCATTTTGAATATGAGAGCCGCAGAAGGACATTTGGGCTCCGCCTTCGCCTTCGGCAAGGCTCGTGGTAGCACCAGAGGCAAAGCAGGCGGAGCGCGCCGGAGAGAAGGACAGAGGGAGAGAGGTGCGGGTGGGGTGGGGGGAGGCTCGTGGTTTTGGGTAAACAACAAGCATGCTGCTGTATCACACGTCGTAATGGATCTAACACGTGTTTTGGACTAAATTGTTTTACTGGATTTTATTCGCTGGATCCTTACGGACAGATTTCAGACCAAGCTTATTATTAACAATCTACCATTCTCTTTTGAAGTTTGGAAAAGCCCGCGGAATTTTACGCACGGACGCTGACCTGGATAACAGGAAAAATGACCGTATGCGCGCTACCATCTACCTCTCTCTGATCGTCCTCTTAGCGGGTGATGTTCAGCTAAATCCAGGCCCAAATGCCGTTGCGGTCACGAACATCCTGACTGCCAAGGCGGCGGAGGGGCGCTGTGCAGCGGCGATGGAGCTGGGTCGGCTCAGCGAACTAGTGGAGTCTTCCGCGGCTGAACTGCTACAATGCACGCAACCACGCGTGGAGTCGGAAGGACCGGGACTTGTTGGCGGTTTGAAAGCAACGGGTTTGTCGCTGCCGCTGGCGTCTAGCAGATCTAGCAGATCTCAATCGCTGACACCGAAGGACACCCGGAAAACAACACAGCCCGATGCGCACGCCTGCTGCTCCGAGGAGCGGATTGTGCCAACCCACTCGGATCACCACCGGACCCAGGAGGACGCCGGTCCCGCGGTGGACTACACTAAGAGAGAGAACGTGAAGGCTACATCAAACGAAAACCTAGATTTGTCTCAGATGCAGAGACCTAGAGTCACTTCGAACAGTAAGATGCAATTCACCAACACATCTGCAAATAAAACGTCTAAGTTGAACAAAAAACACCGGAACAAATACAATTCTGACTATATAAAGAGTATGCAGGCCCAAGTCTCACAAAAACAAAAGAAACACTTATTTTTCCAGACAGTGAATCATGCCAAAGTGGTGTGGGACCCTACAATAAAACCAAAAGGCATTTTTGGGGGCCATCTAAATATCAGAAGTCTTCTTCCAAAATGTGAGGAAATTAGGATTCTCCTCCTCGAATCAAATCTTGACTATCTATGTATTAGTGAAACGTGGCTACATAGTGGAATTCCAACTTCAATGATTGATGTTCCTGGATACAAATGTTATCGAAAGGATAGAGCAACTGGTAGAGGAGGAGGTGTATTGATTTATTTTAAAAACTGTTTTAATACTATAGAAACCCAATTAGATGAAATCACACCAACTGAGAGTTTGTGTATAAGTGTAAAATAATCCCCACGAATGGAGTTTAAAATTCTTGTTCTGTATAAACCCCCATCAAGTTGTCCACAATTTTTTTATGAATGTGTTTCAAGAATTTTAAAAAGTTTCAAACCAAATAATGAAGTAATAATACTAGGTGATTTTAATGTAAACTGGATGGTTAAATCTGACAGGAAACAACTAAAAGAAGTTACATCAAAACATGACTTTACGCAACTTATAAAAGGCCCAACCCGTATCACTAAAACATCTCAGACGGCTATTGATTTGATTTTCACTAATAAACCAGACAGAGCATTAAAAACATATAATCTGGTCTGTGGTCTCTCAGATCACAACATGATCCTAATCTCCAGGAAACTAACCAAAAAACATCTAAATGAGCACAGAAACCAGAAGACAGGGAGATTAATTCCCCCCAAAGGACCAAACTGCATTTGAAAATGAATTGAAAAATACAGATTGGGATGAAGTGATACAACAAAGTCAAATGAATGACAGTTGTGATATATTTATGACTAAAATGCAAAAACTTTTGAACAAGTATTTAAAACAATGTAAAAGGCCACAAAGAAAAGTGCAACTTCCATGGGCGAATGATGCAATACGACAGCTGATGAAAAAGAGAGACCTTGCTCTTAAAACCTTTTATAAAACCAACTACAATACAGATTCACTTTTATTTAAAAAACTGAGGAATCAAGTTGTGAATGAGCTGCGTCGCTCAAGATCCGACTATTATATCAAAATGTTTACTGAAGCTAGTGGAAATAGTAAGTTAATATGGAAGCAAATTAATAATCTAACCAAATTCAATGTTAATAAAAATCATAAATATGAATTAAAAATAGGAGAAGATCATATTTCGGATCCTGCCAAAGTTGCTAATGCATTTAACAATTTTTTCATCCAATCAGTGCAGGATCTTGCCTCCAAATTTGCAGAAGATGAAATTAATAGAAGCCATTTAAATACAACTTATGAAACAAATGAAAATTCTTTTGTTATCACTGAAGTTCATTCAACATCTGTCCTAAAGGCAATTTCCAACCTAAATACTACTCTTTCTAGAGACACATACAATATGGATGTTGCTTTTCTAAAACAATATGCTGAAGTGCTGATCCAGCCCTTGACCCATATATCAGCCCATATATCAAGGGCTGATATATACCCTATCAGCCCTTGATAGGGTATATATCAATTATACCCTAATTGATATATTTATACATTATAAATATATCAATTAGGAGTGGAACATTTCCAAATACATGGAAGAAAACACTGGTAAGGCCTATTTTTAAGTCTGAGAATACTGCAGATGCCAGCAACTATAGACCAATAAGTTTAGTTCCTGTAATGTCTAAAATACTGGAAAGAATTGTTTCAGAACAATTAATTGATCACTTGGAAACCTTTCATTATTTAAACCCACAACAGTATGGTTTTAGGCGGAACTATTCAACCGAATCTGCCATCTGCTCACTTCTGGAGAATATCGTTCACCCACTTGATAAGGGTAATATGGTGGGTGCAGTGTTTCTGGACAAAAAAGGCATTTGATACAGTAAACCATAATCTTCTTCTTTCAAAACTGTCTTCTTTTAATTTTTCAAAGCAAGCACTTACATGGTTTGAATCTTATTTGCACGGTCGAGAACAATGTGTGGTCATTGACAATGTAAAGTCTGCCTCATTTGAAATTAAGACAGGCATTCCCCAGGGTACAATCCTGGGGCCAATCCTTTTTTGTCTTTATGTGAATGACCTGCCTGAAGTGTGTCCTGAGTTGGGCCTTCAGATGTACGCCGATGACACAGTGGTTTATGTGTCCGGCAAAACCCCGGCTGTCATCGGTGCTAAATTAACCCAAAGTCTGGAGAAAGTGTCAGATTGGCTAAAAAAATCGTGCCTGACACTAAACACAAAGAAAACTAAATCTATATGCTTCTATATAAAAAGGACACAATCAGAAAACAAACTAAACATCACTATGAACAATGAACTCATAGAACAGGTAGAGCAAGAGAAATACCTCGGTGTGACACTAGACGCTCAATTAAATTTTAAAAAGCATGTCAAAAACATATCATCAAAAATGAAAGCAAGCATTAACTGTTTCAAAATTATTAGAGACTGTTTGTCTTTTGAAAGCGCCTGTGTCTTTGTAAATTCAATTATTCTTTCTCAGCTGTCGTACTGCACTACTGTTTGGTCTCAAACCAACCCGACCACTCTAAAGCCTCTCGAACGACTTTATAACCGTGTTTATAAAATTTTAGACAAAAAACCAATCAGATTTCATCACTGTCTAATTTTATCCAAATATAAGTTATTAAATTTTACAAATTTTTGCAATTTTAGCTATGTAAAGCTTGCTTTTAAATGTTTGAATAGACTTGCATCTGAACCTCTCAGCAGATGTGTAAACAGACTCTCCACAAGGTCCACAAGAGCCACCACACATGGGGACTGCACAGTTCCCTTTTGCAAGACCTCATTTGCACAGACTGTATTTTCAGTGAAAGGAGCAAACCTTTGGAACTTTTTACCTGCTCATATAAAAACTATAACCAGACTCTCCACTTTTAAGAAACAGACTAAGTCCTGGTTTATTCACCAGCAGCAGTGTGATCATGTGTAACTGCTGTATGTTTGTGTGTGTTTGTGAGGGGAATGACAGTGCAAGTGTGTTTTATGTGCCTATGTTTAGTGTGATATTGTTGTTTTAGCTTATCTTATCATTATCTTATCATTATTTTAACTTATTGTTGTTTTAGATTATCCATCTCTTTTATTCTTCATTATCAATACATTTCAACTTTTTTACTTACTGAAATCTGTTTAAAAGCCCTCCTAGGGACTGGTGTTGCGAATTAGCCATTGGCTAAAACACTGTGGTACCTGCATCAGATGTTAATCTATGTTTGTTGTATCTGTCCCTATCAAATAAACAATAAAGTAAAGTAAAGTTATGGTGAAATGCTGAGTTTGACCTGAGCAGAGCCTTCAAAGGTAAGCTTTGTGCTTTTCCGTTTTGTGCTTTTCCGTATAAAAGCCCCATGTGCTCGGGGAGAGATTGTTGTGCCGGGAAATGAATTGCATAGTCAAAAAGAGGAGACTGTAAGGTTTCATTTGATGTGTAGATTGTCATGATACATGATCGGGAATGTGTGTTTTCATGCGAAAAGAAAAAAAAAAAAAAGTGAACGGGGGACCGCGTTTTATGTATACAGTGGCGCGCGTTTCGTGCGCGGGTACGCGAGCTGTCGGCGCTACGGCGCGCCCGGGTGACCCTCGAGGTCTGCCGTAGCTAAAACAGGAAGTGCAATAGCGACTATCCACCTATGCGCCACGAATCCTACACACTGGGGCTTTAAGTTAATAATTTCATTTGGAAGTTCATGTAGTGGTTAAAATGTTGAGTGATACTTTAAAAGGGTTGAAAACATAGTAGAATTATTATTGGAATTCATGTGCTTGTGGTGTCTGGTACTGGTGTTGATAAGTGGTGTATTGTCACTTTAAGAGCAGGCCAATTTCAGCTACGTTAGCTTGTTTTTCAGAGCTTGAGAGCTACGGAAGCGTATGGTTTTCTTACCTGCCGCTGTTTACTGTTTTGTTTTATTAGTCAGCTCACGTTCTTTCTTTTTGTTTTGTCATTTGAAACGAAGGAATAAACCATGAAGATTTTTCATTTTTTATATCAAAAACGCTTCAGCTGTGGATTTTTTGAGCTGTGTTGCTGAATTAATATACACTGCCAATGGGATTAGCTGCTTGGAGTTATATTAAACAGTCTGTAGTGTAAGCCATCACATATTCTCAAGCTCTCAAACCTCTATATTAGTAAGAAAACCTGCTTGACATTGGACAACAAGCCTTTGGAGAGGTTTGCGGAAACTGGAAAGTGAACACAGATTAAACGAGGAACTGGCATTCTCAACGAGCATGATTATGCGCTGTGCACGTGGCTGGTGAGTGCTCAGTGGATTGCTAACGAGCTCAGTGAGTTTGTCATCTCTGCTGCGTCGTTGTTGCAAGTGGAATCTGTTAAAACAACGGACTATTAAAGCAATCATGACGGACACAGAAGCAGGAAACACGGTAAGCCCAACTGAGGAAATGCGAGTGGCTAAACCAACGTATAAAGCATTGGAATATAATCTGCAAAGGAAAATAAGCTCCAGAAGAGCCATACTAGGACAAATTATTGAGAAAAGGAATGAATTGCATGCTTTAATGGATAATGATGCAAATGTGGAAATCATAAAAAAGGAATTGTTGCCCAAGTATGAAGCACTGATAAAGGAATTCAGTAAGATAAATGAAGATGTTAAATACTTATTCTGTCATATTGAATGCATAGAAAGTATGAACGCAGATCAAAGGGATTGGTTTGAGCCAAGAAATAATGAGCATAGAGAATTTGTGCAAACAGTGAATGCATGGATACTGGATGCAATACTACGCAGAGAAGAAGCTAAACAGGTTAGCGATGAGATACAGCCTGAATATAGTGTATCAGTCACATCTAGGAAGAGTAGAAAATCTAAGTCTGTCTCTACTACCTCTTCAGCATCGTCAGCTCGTGCTGAGCGCTTAAAGGTTGAATTAGAGAGAGCTGCTTTGTTAGCCAAGTCAGCTACATTGAAACAAAAACAAGCTTTAGAGGAGCATGAACTACGGCTCAAAGTTGAAAGAGAAGAGATGGAGTTACAAGCAGGGCTCGCTGTAATGGATGCACAATTAGCCGTGATAAATAAATATGAAGGTTCAGATGTGTCAAGTAGAACCAAAGGCAGTAGGGTGAACGTACTGATGTCTGCTCCAAGGAAACGTGATCTCAACAATGATAAGAGCAGTGTAGCCAGCAATGGAACGCAGCATAACTACAGTATTGGAAGAAGTGCAGATGCCAGACAAATTCCTGTCGCACTAGAAGGCAATGCTGTAAATACAAACAATCTGGTCACTGTCATGCAGCGTCAAAATGACATCACTGAAAGCCTAATAAAGCAACAAAGGCTGTCTACCTTGCCATCACCGAACATTCCAGTTTTCAAGGGAGATCCATTAGAATACCGTCTCTTCATGAGAGCCTTTGAGCACCGCATAGAAAGCAAGACTGAAAACAGCAAAGATCGGCTTTACTATCTAGAACAGCACACAAATGGGCAACCTAATGACTTAGTGCGTAGCTGTTTTCATATGGACCCAGATCAGGGCTACCCTGAAGCTAAGAGACTGCTAAAAGAATGCTTTGGTGATAAATATAAGATATCCATGGCATACCTTGACAAGGCTTTAAACTGGCCTACCATAAAACCAGATGATGCCAAGTCACTCGAGGCATATGCTCTCTTTCTAACGAGCTGTAATAATGCAATGTCAGATTCGGAGTACTGTACTTAGAAGAGATGGAAAATGCTGATAACTTGCGCGCGATCATCTCCAAGCTCCCATACAGGCTGAGAGAGAGATTCAGGAGTGTGGCCATAGACATTCAGAAAAAGCAAGATCGACGAACAAGGTTCAAAGACGTAGTGTCATTTGTCACTACACAGGCTGAGATGGCAGCACATCCTGTGTTTGGTGAAGTCTCAGGACAAACAAAGCACTAGCCTGAAAGGTCATTTGGAAGAAAAAGGTCACAACACTAGCCACTGAAGTAAAAGAGCAGAAAGCAGATAAAGATGTTGGTGCTGAGAACAAGAAAGCTCATGAGAAAGGACAGAACACTGACAAAGCTTTCATGAAACCTTGCATCTTCTGTCAAGGAGATCATACCATGGAACAATGTAAGAAACTTCAAAGAAAGCTGCACAAAGAAAAGCTTGAATTCCTTAAGAGCAAAGGACTTTGCTTCAGTTGTCTTAGAGGAGGACATATGAGTAATGCTTGTAAAGAGAAGAAGAGCTGTCAGATATGTACAGCATCACACCCTACACTCTTACACATAAGGCATAAACCTAAAGACTTACTGAAGGAAGAGGCTTCAAGGGAGGAGTCAAAAGAGGAGTCAAAAGAAGAGTGTTCAAAGGAAGAGCAGAGTGTGGTCAGTGGATTTGTGGGTGCAGGGGAAGCATGCTCTCAGACTGGGGCCGGGGGTGCAGGTTGTGTCCTTGCCATCATTCCTGTGAGAGTAAAGGCAAAGAAAGGCAATAAGGTGCTGACTTGTTATGCAATCTTGGATCCAGGAAGTAATGCCTCTTTCTGCACTAACAAGATAGCGAATGACCTTCACCTGCAAGGAAAAAATGTGAACATCCTACTCACCACCATGGGAGACCAAAGGACGGTCTCATGCAAAATCGTGCCAGACCTAAAAGTGAGTGGTCTAGAAATTGTATCGACGATTTTATTGAGCTTACAGGTGTTTTTGCACAAAAGGCAATACCCGCTACTAAGGACAACATTCCAACCCAAAAGGACGTGGATAGGTGGCCACATTTACGAGGTGTACGAATTCCATCAATCGAAGCGGATCATGAATGATATGATAACTAAGGGCTACGCAGTAAAAGTCCCAAATGAAGAACTAAAGCGGAATGATGGAAAGGTGTGGTTTATTCCGCATCACAGTGTTTACCACCCTAAAAAGCGCAAAATGCGAGTAGTATTTGACGGTGGTGCTTCATATCAAGGAACGACACTCAATGAACAACCAGAGGCGGTTCTTGGGGGGGGCGAGTGGGGCAATTGCCCAGGGCGCAACTTCGTGAGGGGCGCCATGCCGAGCGCTTGAAAAAAAAAAAATCTATCATATCACTGTGTAGGAAATTGGCAAATTAGCGCCCCCTCTGGCTGCAAGCGCCCGCGCAATACATTCCCTTCCACGTGGGCCAATGCGCAGCACAGAGACCTGCTGGAGCCTACAGCGGCGCGAGAGGAAAGGAAGAGAGAAAGAAAGAGAAGACAGAGAGAGAGAGGAGTCACCCCCTCCCTCTCTGCGGCCGGTAACTGACAAAGCGTCTCAATCTGACAGTACACCGGCTGCGAGTCCAGCTCACACTACCACGATTTGACTAATGTCACGGCACTAGTTGCTAAGAGGAACTGACCAATGATAGCGCCTACTAGCTCCTGTCAAGGCTCGCATCAGGAACACGGAAACTACAGAAGACAATAGTAAACGAAGTTAGTATAACGCAACTTTTAATCACTTTTAAATCGATCGTTCACCCTCCGTGGTATTTACTATGAATACAACATACAAAGACACACTTTACATGGGAATTTGTAGAGATACGCGATCAGCATTTTCAATAGAGGCGACGTGAATGACTTATCCCGGACAACAGTTCATCTGGGAGCTCTTTGGGATTTACTGGACAGTATCTCATCTTTGCTTTTGGTAAGTCATGTCATGAAATGTGTGTTTGTCATATCACTATTCTATTTTAGCGCTATTGTATTATATTGTATTAATTATATTAATTATATATGTTATATTATGTTATATTTATTATATTATATTATATTATATTATATTATACTGAGGAGAAATCTGTGTGAGGAAAGTGAGAAATAGTTGTGCGTGATAACTTTTTGTTTGTGTGTGTGTGCCTGTGCAATCTGTAGAATAAGACAGAAGAAGAATAAATGTTTAAGGTGAGAGTATCCCACTGTGTGTGTGTGTGTGTGTGTGTGTGTGTGTGTGTGTGTGTGTGTGTGTGAGTGTGTGTGTGTGTGTGTGTGTTTAGGGGATTTTGAAAAAATCGTTTGAATAATCGTGATTTCAATATTGACTGAGATCATCGTGATTATGATTTTTTCCATAATCGAGCAGCCGATGGTTGTATTTATATATCTGATTGTATATATTTTTGCCACTTTTATGTGTAGAGTTTATTTATTATTTTTTATTTATGTTATTTTTTTGAAAGTTGTGATAATGAGAACCACTCTATAGTGATAATTAAACATGGCTGCTTGTGGTAAATTTTGTTTTTTTTTTTTTTTTCCTTGGGGGGGGGGGGGGCTTGTGTTTTTTTTTTTTTTTTCCGATTCCGGGGGGGGGGGGCGCTCAGAGGGGGTCTCGCCCAGGGAGTAATTCAATGTAGAACCGCCACTGTGAACAACTCCTGCAAGGGCCTGACATGACAAGCAGTCTGGTTGGTGTCTTAATTAGATTCCGTCAAGAGCCAGTTGCTTTCATGGCAGATGTGGAGTCTATGTTCCACCAGGTCCAGGTCCCACCAGAAGATGCAGACCTCCTCAGGTTTTTGTGGTGGCCGAACGGTGACATCTCAAAGGAGCTGCAAGAATACATAGAATGGAGGTACACTTGTTCGGAGCCACTTCCTCACCCAGCTGCACAAGTTATGCATTGAGAAGGTGTGCTGAAGACAACAAGAACATGTTTGATACAATAGTAGTGGATACAGTAGTAAATAATTTTTATGTAGACGACTGTTTGAGATCTGTCGCCAATGAACAAGAAGCAATCACACTGCTCCACGACTTGAAAGCCATGTGTCAAACAGGAGGCTTTAAACTGACAAAATGGACAACCAACAATCAAAATGTGTTGTTAAACATTCCACATGAGGATCGTGCAACAGAAGTCAAGGATCTCGATCTTGATCAGGATTCACTCGCCATCAAGAGAGCTTTGGGAGTACAGTGGTGTATCTGGTCAGATCAGTTCATGTTTCAGGCAAATGTGACCGAATGGAAATTAGGACTACTGGCACTAACCAGGCAACGCCACCTATGGGGGGTTGGCCCACAGGAATGAATAAGTAAACCCTTTAAGAAATATTTAGGCAACACAAGTTCGCACATTACACGAGACAGAGACGTGAGTTCAACCAAATTATATTTATTTGCTAGTGACCAAAGTAGGACAGAGAAAACATTAGACCTATAGCATAGACTGGAGCCAGCCCAGATCTGGCTCAGCAACCCCCCTTCTTACACACACGCATACCACCATACACACAGGCACACACTCATACCCCACCCAATAGAGCACACCAGGAACACTGCACACCTCGTACGCAATGCCCACCTCTGCGGACACACCACTACTCTAGGCCAAGGAGGAGCAGGGCAGCAGCTCAGGGCAGTGGCTACCACGACTGGCAGGAGCAGGAAACATAGGATACGGGTACCTCTAACAATATACACCACTCGTGAGTAGGAGAGAAGAGGGAACACCCGAAGCGTGAACCGAAGAAACTCCACCACCAGGGGACTCGTCCTGCCACTCGTGTAGACGCGGTGCACCTGGCTGCAATAACGGGCAGAAAACACAAGGACTTCAGTTAGAAGAATTCATTTCTCAAAGCACCTACGTTACATGAGATTCTACTAGATGAGACACTATCACTTATCTGGTAACTGAGAGACACGATCTGAAGTGGATGGAGTCCGTCACCGTTAGGTGTGCAATGTCCTGGTCACTACAAACATATGGTCAAACAGCCCGTATACCCACCCCTGCCCCAATACAGCTGGTCAGTGCCTACGTGACAAAGCAATTCCCAAAAGAAAAATAATAAACAGAAATCACGCCATGCTTATAATACACTGCAACCAAAAAAACACAAAAGAATCACACAATTAATAAAAGAGAAAGAAAATCATGCACAAGAAAAATAAACCAATCTGAAGTGCAATGCAGGCACCAGGCACCGATACGCCTGCGAGGGACACAGAGCAGCAAACCCCAAGCACGCGAGAGTATAGTCCGTGACCGTAAAAAAATACCTCAGATTCACGTGCAGTAACACTAAAAGGGTATAAAAGTATCTCAGAAACAGTACCACAGGTTAAAATTAAGGGAGGATCTATTGTATGCTCCCAGTCCAGTGTAGGTTATAAAATACTAGGCACAAACCAATAACACAGACCATGCGAACGCCGAAGACGTTGGCGCGCACGTATCAGGAAGTGCCGGTGAACAAAACAGCAACCCCGAGCCGTAGACACGCCGAGCTGCAAATCCACACAGTTGAGTGACAACTACTCGTCACTGATAGCGGCTAGGCAGAGAGCAGACACGACCACCGTCGGTAGGAGCAGTCTGCAGCAAATAAAAGAAATAATTAACTTGAGATCCCCGAGTTCTTCTCCAGACAGCAGCACGAGGGGGAGACTCACCGCTCCGAGGCATTCGACCCAGCGCAGCCCCACGCACACAGCACGCTGCTCCAATTACCAACACCTGGCGATCTACAGAGCAAAGAACCGCGGATGTAACAAACCCAATCAACGAACGCATGAAAGACGCAACACTCACCCAGTCTGAGCGCACGTTCGCCCCAACGCAGCCCCAGCAGCAGACCCGTGTCACCAACACAACAACCGGCCATACGGAAGAGGAGAGGAGGAAGTAGTCGCGTTGGATACTTAAATACCCCACGCCCAGATCCACCACCCAATCACCGCACCCAGCGGGCAGAGACGCAAACGTGACACCAATCATCCAATCTGTCACATAAACATAGAACAAAGGCCTCTCACCAGGAGAGGAATTCTGTCTACAATGAGTTCAGTCTACGACCCATTGGGAATGTTGTCACCAGTCATACTGCCAGCTATAAACATCCTGCAAGAATTGTGTAGACAAAGAACAGACTGGGACGACACTGTGCCAGAACATTTTGCACAACTATGGACAAAGTGGACTGAGGAACTCCAACAGCTCACTGACTTTGGAGTGATTCGGTGCTTTAAGCCACCTGATTTTGGGAAAACAGTGCAAGCTCAACTGCATCACTTTTCTGACGCGTGCGAAACAGGCTATGGTACTGTTACCTACTTAGTTCAGAAGAATAGCAGTAATCAAATACACTGCTCATTTGTCTTGGGAAAGGCAAGGGTTGCCCCTCTTAAACCAACAACCATCCCACGGTTGGAGTTAACGGCTTTAGCTGTGAAAGTGGATATTATGCTGAAGAAAGAGCTACAGTAGCCACTGTTGGATTCCAAGTTTTGGACAGACAGTACTGCCATGCTCAAGTACATAGCAAATGAGAACATCAGATTTAAGACATTTGTAGCAAACAGGATTGCCATAATTCTGCAAGCATCAAAAGAGGATCAGTGGAGCTACGTCAACAGTCAGTTGAATCCTGCTGATTACGCCTCTAGGGGACAGAGGGCGAGTGTCTTCATGCAGAACAAAGTCTGGATTGCAGGGCTTGTCTTCCTTAGTAAACCAGAGGGGGAATGGCCAGACAAACACGATCACTTAGAAGAGCTCACGGCTGAAGATCCTGAGGTCAAGAAAGGCATACTCGTTAATGCTACTACAGTAGAAGAAGGCACTGATGCAATGGAAAGACTAATTCAATATTTCTCTTCATGGATACGTCTCAAGAAGGCTGTGGCATGGCTCACACGACTCAAGGGAACCCTGGTGAACCTGTCAAGGAAGAGAAAGGAAATGAATGGAGTGTACAGTGATCAACAACAGGTGAAGAGGGAGATGTTGAGCTACAAAAGGAGTCTCAAACAGACTTACCTAACCATGCTGAGATGGATATCATTATCCATTGTCAGCAAAGTAGGTTCAAGGAAGAGATATCTGCTCTTCGGAAGAAGGACTCTATTAAGAAGAGTTGTCGAATCCTCAAACTGAATCCGCAACTTGAAGAGGGAATCCTTCGTGTTGGAGGAAGGCTCAGTCGAGCATCCATGCCAGCTGAAGCTAAACATCCGATGATCCTCCATAAGAACCATCGTGTGGCTGATCTGATTCTCCAGGATGCACATGAGCGGCTGGGACACAGTGGACGTAATCATGTTTTGTCTCATGTACGTCAAAGGTACTGGATTATAGATGCTCCCTCGTCAATCAGAAGAATGCTGTCTCGGTGTACTATCTGTCGAAGACAACATGGCGCAACAGGCACACAAATGATGGCAGACTTGCCAAGAAACAGAGTTCTACCAAATGAACCACCCTTCACTAGATCTGGTGTAGATTTGTTTGGGCCATTCAACATCAAGCGTGGAAGATCATTCGTTAAGAGATATGGAGTGATATTTACCTGCCTTGCGTGTCGTGCAGTCCATATAGAAATGGCAACATAATTGGAAACAGACTCCTTTATTCAAGCTCTGCATCGCTTCATTGCAAGAAGTGGTCAGGTGAAAGAAATTAGATCCGATAACGGGACCAACTTTGTTGGAGCTGATCATGAGCTCAGAAAAGCAATAAAGGAGTGGAATACTTCACAAATTGAGAACAGCTTGCTCCAACGTGACATCACGTGGTTATTCAATCCACCATCTGGATCTCACCACGGAGGTGTGTGGGAGAGAATCATCTGTTCTATGAGGAAAATCATGGGTGCCACACTGAGAGAACAAAGCTTGGAAGAAGAAGGTCTTCAGACATTCTTCTGTGAATATGAAGCCATCCTGAATAGTAGGCCTATTACTACGCCTTCTAATGACATTAGTGATCTGGAAGCTCTTACCCCACAGCACTTACTTCTGCTCAAGACTAACCCCAACTTACCACCAGGTCTCTTCCATGAGGATGATATTTACGCACGAAAGAGATGGAGGCAAGTCAAGTATATGAGTGATCTGTTCTGGAAACGGTGGGCCAGAGAATATCTGCCTCAACTTCAGAAGAGACAGAAATGGAATCATCCAACACGAAACTTCAGCCTGGGAGATGTAGTGTTGATCATTGATGAATCAGCCCCTAGGGGATCATGGCTGATGGGAAGAATTGTTAAGACTATGGAGGATGAACATGGAATCGTCCACAAGGTTCGAGTCAAGACGAAGACGAATGAACTTGAGAGGCCGATAACCAAACTACTTCAAGAAGCAGTATGAGAAGGACTGTTACTGGGTTTATTTAGAAGAAAAACGTTTTGAGTTGTAATTGTTTCTAGGATAGAAAGCAATTAGGGGCCAGGTATGTAGAGGCCAAAATACAGTTCATGTCAGTGTGAATTGGATTTAATGTTAAAAATGTAGATAATTTTATTTTAGTTAATAATTTCATTTGGAAGGTTAGTGTAGTGGGACGGTAGCTGAGTGGCTAGTGCTCTTGCTTCACAGCAAGAAGGTTCCGGGTTCGATTCCTGGGGTCGCCCGGGCCTTTCTGTGTGTGTTCTGTGTGGAGTTTGCATGCATGGTCTGGGTTCAATCCCCGGGTCGCACGAGTCTTTCTGTGTGGAGTTTGCATGTTCTCCCCGTGTCTGGGTGGGTTTCCTCCGGGCACTCCGGTTTCCCCCACCAACCCAAAACATGCACCATAGGTAAATCCTCCAGCTTAGGTCCTGACCAAGCCGAAGCAAGAAGATCATGGAGATGGTCCCCGGGCGCCCTAATGTGTGCTGCCCACTGCTCCTAATATATATATATATATATATATATATATATATATATATATATATATATATATATATATATATAGGATGGGTTAAAATGCAGAGAAGAATTTCTCCAGTGTGAGATCAATAAAGTTCACTTCTACTTTAAAAAATGTTGAGTGATACTTTAAAAGGGTTGAAAACATAATAGAATTATTATTGGAATTCATGTGCTTGTGGTGTCTGGTACATGTTGATAAGTGGTGTACTGTCACTTTAAGAGCAGGCCAATTTCAGCTACGTTAGCTTGTTTTTCAGAGCTTGAGAGCTACGGAAGCGTATGGTTTTCTTACCTGCAACTGTTTACTTTTTGTTTTATTAGTCACCTCACGTTCTTTCTTTTTGTTTTGTAATTTGAAACGAAGGAATAAACCATGAAGATTTTTCATTTTTTATATCAAAAACATTTCAGCTGTGGATTTTTTGAGCTGTGTTGCTGAATTAATATACACTGCCAGTGGGATTAGCTGCTTGGAGTTATATTAAACAGTCTGTAGTGTAAGCCATCACATACAGTGGTACCTCACCTTACGAATGACCCAACAAACGAAAATTTCAAGTTACGAAACGCCTTCACATCAAATTTTGGTCTCTAGATACGAATGAAATTTCAAGTTACGAAACGCGAAATCTCTAATCCAATCCAATCCAACTTTATTTATAAAGCACTTTAAAAACAACAAATCTCAAAAATTCAATTAATGCACGCTCATATGCATGCCCCGAAACGTAAATACACTTTATGAGGAGAGGTCCACGAGGTAGGACAACTTTGTACTGTATTTTGCAATTGTTCTACATGTTTTAGGGCTGTAAATGCCTCACCACACATTCTACACTTTTCTCGTATTTCTCTCTCGTTTAAACACTCGAACTTTCATGCGTGGGGGGCACGGCTCAATATAGGGGAGCGGAGACACAACACATCATCAGTATGGTAAAACTCACCTGTCTCACGACGGTCTAAACCCCGCTCACGTTCCCTTAGTGAGTGAACAATCCAACGCTTGGTGAATTCTGCTTCACAATGATAGGAAGAGCCGACATCGAAGGATCAAAAAGCGACACGGCGCGGGATGGAGCCGCGGGCGCGGCTCGGCCCCGCGCGGCTCACAGCTCACAGTGTCAGCCTCCACGCTCTGGAAGTCACATAGAAGCAGAGCCCGCCCCGCCGCGCTCTTATTCCCGCTGAAAGAGCGTCTGTCTTTAGGTAAATCTTCCAGCTGAGGTCCTGACCAAACCGAAGCAAGAAGATCATGGAGATGGTCCCCGGGCACAGTAATGTGCTGCTCACTGCTCCTGATAACAGGATGGGTTAAGAACTGGAATTTCCCCACTGTGGGACTAATAAAGGCATAGCTTTCTTTCTTTCTTTCTTTCTTTCTTTCTTTCTCGGCATCTTAGCTCTAGCGTGGAACGTGCAAGGAGACAGGAGCACCGCGCTCCTCCAACGGCACTGCCATGTCCCGGGATAATCCTGGTTTAGTCCAGGTCCAGTCCAGGTTTAGACCTGGTTTAGTTCTGGTCTAGACCTGGTTTATTCCAATCAGGACGCAGAACACAAATGTTACACTATAAAAAAAAGTTACACTATAAAAAAAAAACCAAAAACTTGGAACGGATCAGGCCTTTTCCATTGAAATAGCTACTCAACTTACGAATTTTTCACGTTACGAAACCACTTCTGGAACGAATTAATTTCGTAAAGTGAGGTACCACTGTATTCTCAAGCTCTCAAACCTATATAGGAGGAGAGAGCAAGAGAGAGAGAAGGAGAGAGGGAGGGAGAGTAGAAAGAGGGAGAGGAGGGGAGACACAAGGAGAGAGGGAGAAGGGGAGACACAGGAGAGAAGACAGAACGAGAGAGGGAGTGAAAGAACGACACAGGAAAAGAGGGGAAGAGGGAGAGAGAGGAGTGGAGACAGGAGGAGAGAGAGAGACGGAAGATTGGGATAGAAAGGACAGGAGACAGAAGGAGAGAGGAAGGAGATAGATAGAAAGAAGGATACAGGAATAGAGTGAGCGAGCGAAAGAAAAACAGGGAGAGACAAAGAGGAGAGAGGAAGAGAAAGTGAAAGGACACGGGGAGAGAGACAATAAAAGAAGGACACAAGGACATAAAAGAAAGAGATAGCGAGGGAGAGGGGGATAAGAGAAAAAAGGACAGGGGAGAGAGAAAAAGACAAAAGAAGAGACAGAGATGGAGAGGAAGACAGTGAGTGGAGGGGTTAAAATGCAGAGAAGAATTTCTCCAGTGTGAGATCAATAAAGTTCACTTCTACTTTAAAAAATGTTGAGTGATACTTTAAAAGGGTTGAAAACATAGTAGAATTATTATTGGAATTCAGTGCTTGTGGTGTCTGGTACATGTTGATAAGTGGTGTACTGTCACTTTAAGAGCAGGCCAATTTCAGCTACGTTAGCTTGTTTTTCAGAGCTTGAGAGCTACGGAAGCGTATGGTTTTCTTACCTGCCGCTGTTTACTTTTTTGTTTTATTAGTCAGCTCATGTTCTTTCTTTTTGTTTTGTAATTTGAAACGAAGGAATAAACCATGAAGATTTTTCATTTTTTTTATATCAAAAACATTTCAGCTGTGGATTTTTTGAGCTGTGTTGCTGAATTAATATACACTGCCAATGGGATTAGCTGCTTGGAGTTATATTAAACAGTCTGTAGTGTAAGCCATCACATACAGTGGTACCTCACCTTACGAATGACCCAACAAACGAAAATTTCAAGTTACGAAACGCCTTCACATCAAATTTTGGTCTCTAGATACGAATGAAATTTCAAGTTACGAAACGCGAAATCTCTAATCCAATCCAATCCAACTTTATTTATAAAGCACTTTAAAAGCTAGCGAGGGAGAGGGGGATAAGAGAAAAAAGGACAGGGGAGAGAGAAAAAGACAAAAGAAGAGACAGAGATGGAGAGGAAGACAGTGAGTGGAGGGGTGAGAGAAAGAAGTGTAGCGTAAGAGGACAGAAGGAGAGACAGAGAGAAAGAGTAAAAGAGAGGAGAGGAAGGACAGAAATAACGCTTTAATTTTAGAAGTAGAACAGAACAGAGGAGACAAAATGATGACAATAATAATAATAATAATTCATAGCATTTATACAGCGCCTTTCATGACACCCAAAGCGCTTTACACTTCATGACATGAAGGCCTTTTGTGACGTTTTGTGACGACCATATCACAAGTGATATATGGTCTGGGAGCCACCTTCGAAATATCTCGTAGCCGAGGTGTGCTTTACGATCGCCAACGGCCGTTTATTGGGCGTTACGAATGTCTATCATTTGGTGTATACGTAGCCCATAGCCAATCATGTCAGTTGTCAGTTCAAACTACAAGCTTCCGTTTGTCACTGTATATAAGAGGAAACAGCTATGACTGAGGAAAGTTCAGTGGACCACAGACATGCTCAGCTTTGTCCTGTTTACCACGCTCGCAGCCCTTGGTAAGAAAATAGAGACACAACTGATTTAATAACTAGTAATTATTTTATTTGTTTATAAAAATGGCTTCACTTAATCTGATATTTCTAAATAATTTATTTAATCAGAAATGCATTGTCATTGTTATTGTCAGACCCTGATTGTCCCAGTACAGTATATTCTTAAGAGCTTGTGAGATCAAAATACGTCTGCAGTGCACTGTCTGCATCTAATCAGAAGTGCACATTAGCATGCTAGTTGCTGTTGCTGCCTTTACCATCTTGGCAAAATTCCAATACAGCAAAGAACAATGATATTGTAAACTACTTTATGCAACGCCACTTTTGCGTCTTCTGTTCAGACAGGAGAGAGAGAGAGACGGAAGATTGGGAGAGAAAGGACAGGAGACAGAAGGAGAGAGGAAGGAGATAGATAGAAAGAAGGATACAGGGACAGAGTGAGAGCGAAAGAAGAACATGGAGAGACAAAGAGGAGAGAGGGAGAGAAAGTGAAAGGACACGGGGAGAGAGACAATAAAAGAAGGACAATGACATAAAAGAAAGAGATAGCGAGGGAGAGGGGGATAAGAGAAAAAAGGACAGGGGAAGAGAGAAAAAGACAAAATAAGAGACAGAGATGGAGAGGAAGAGAGTGAGTGGAGGGGTGAGAGAAAGAAGTGTAGCGTAAGAGAAGGACAGAAGGAGAGACAGAGAGAAAGAGTAAAAGAGAGGAGAGGAAGGACAGAAATAACGCTTTAATTTTAGAAGTAGAACAGACCAGAACAGAGGAGACAAAATGATGACAATAATAATAATAATAATTCATAGCATTTATACAGCGCCTTTCATGACACCCAAAGCGCTTTACACTTCATTGTTCATTCACTCCACACTTGGTGGTGGTAAGATACTATTGTAGCCACAGCTGCCCTGGGACAGACTGACAAACATAAACATGACGAAGGCCAGACGTTGCCTGGTTTACACCTGACCATATCACAAGTGATATATGGTCTGGGAGCCACCTTCGAAATATCTCGTAGCTGAGGTGTTATTGGGCGTTACGAATGTCTATCATTTGGCGTATACGTAGCACATAGCCAATCATGTCAGTTGTCAGTTCAAACTACAAGCTTCCGTTTGTCGCGTAGTACACATCACCGTCTTGCCACCCCTCCCCGCTCTCTGATTGGCTCCCAGAATCGGGAGCGCTCGCTTGCCATAGTTGCCAGGCTGTCTTTCAGATCGGAATGAACGAAAGCAGCCTGGGATTTCCCAGGTTAGTTGTGACGTGGGCCGTCCTCCTGTGGACCCACCACCCGCGGGATGATTCATGGGGGCTGGTGCGTTGTGTTCTGGGCAGCAGATCTGCTTGGACTGCTGCCCCCGCGACCCGGAAAATGGAAAAGGGGAAGAAGATGAATGAATGAATAAACATGACATCACAAGGACATCACACACACACACACATACACACACACACACATACACACACACACACGCACACACACACACACACACGCACACACACACACACACACACACACACACGCGCACACACACACACACACACACACACACACACATACACACACACACGCACACACACACACACACACACACACACACACACACACACGCGCACACACACACGCACACACACACACACAACTGTATATAAGAAAGAGGAAACAGCTATGACTGAGGAAAGTTCAGTGGACCACAGACATGCTCAGCTTTGTCCTGTTTACCACGCTCGCAGCCCTTGGTAAGAAAATAGAGACACAACTGATTTAATAACTAGTAATTATTTTATTTGTTTACAAAAATGTCTTCACTTCAATCTGATATTTCTAAATAATTTATTTAATCAGAAATGCATTGTCATTGTTATCGTCAGACCCTGATTGTCCCAGTACAGTATATTCTTAAGAGCTTGTGAGATCAAAATACGTCTGCAGTGCACTGTCTGCATCTAATCAGAAGTGCACATTAGCATGCTAGTTGTTGTTGCTGTCTTCAGTGCTGTCCGAGCCCAGGTATCTGCAAGACATTGCGGAGGGATGGGTGGTTGGAGGAGAGGAGGCCAGCGCCCACTCTTGGACCTGGCAGGTACATTTGCAATACAATAAAATTATAAGAGCAGCATTTGGGGGTTTTCAGTTTGGATATTTCCTGAATTTAAATATTCTCCTGAATTTAAACATATAGCAAACTTTGAAATAATTACTATTACAAAAATACTACCACAACTGCTATTGCTTTTGAGTGCTCACTATAATTTTACCACTATAGTTGTCAGAGGTATTTTTTTAACTGCATTTTACTTCATAAGGATTTTTGTTGGTTTCCCAGGTCTCCCTTCAGTACTGGAGTGGATTGCACTACTTCTACCAATGTGGAGGCACTCTGATCAGGACAGGATGGGTCATGACCGCTGCCCACTGTGTCAACACGTAACTATGAAAAACATATAATGTATATACACTTACACTAAAACTGTAGACAGGTTAATCTAATCAAGACATCATTTTGATAAATTACAGCTATTTTAACTATAGCATAATTAATTAATTAATCATTACATTTATATAGCGCCTTTCAAGACACCCAAAGCGCTATTATTTATTCACTCCACACTCGGTGGTGGTAAGACTGACGGAAGCGAGGCTGCCAATCTGCACCATCAGCCCCTCCGACTACACCAGTGCTTCTCAAATAGTGGGGCGGGCCCCCCTGGGGGGGCGTGGCGTGATGCCAGGGGGGGCGCGTATGACCCTGGGAAACATGTTTTTTTGCTGTACTGTGCTAGAACTAAGTGTAATTGCACATCAACAACAGTACTTGGCAGTGGCGTTCTCACATGCGATTTACGCACAGTCTCACCATTAACAGAACATCCTCTGTCACAGAAAAAACACGCATATTCCACTGAGTCGTGTCCTTTAGTCCGACAGAAGCTGACGCATCAGTGGCACAAGGAGAGAGCTTTTTTTTTTCAGTGCTTTTAGCTTATGCAAATGAGGTGGTTTTAAGTTTCATTTCTGTAAAACGTAAACAAATGTGCACAAAGCTGCATTAAAAACACATTAATATTTGAGTCCTCAGTGCAGTCTTTGTTGTAAGTTTCTTTGTTTTTTTTGTTTATAATGTTAATAAAAGGATACAATGGTGTTCCAATAACAATTTTCTAGACAAATAATACTATTTATAATCGCGCGCAGGAAGGGGGGCGTGAAATTTTTTCTTCTTCCTAGGGGGGGCGTCACAGAAAATAATTGAGAAGCACTGGACTACACCAACACTTTTACTCCTGTTGCACTGTTGTTTACTCCTGTTATTGATTTTTACCCCCCGTTGCACTGCTGTTTACTACTGTTATTGCACATTTACTACTGGAATTTTTAGTACTGTTGTTTTACTCCTGTTGCACTAGAATTACTACTGTTGCACACTTATTTTTATTTATCTTAACTCCAATGCACATTCTACTGCACATGACCAACTCACTGCTGTATCTTCCATTGCACATTTTGATGCACACCGCACACTTTGGAAATCTGTATATAGTATAGGTTATTTGTTATTTATTATGTTGCACTGTTTTGAGATTTTAGACCGTAGACTTTAGTTTTAACTTAGATCTCTGTCTTAGATAGTTTTTGTTGTGTTTTGTCTTCATATTGTATTTTGTACACTGTCTTTTGCACTACCTGGCCAGAGAGAAACAAAATTTCGATTCACTGTATGTTGAACACATATGGCAGAATTGACAATAAAGCTGACTTTGAACTTGAACTCACACACACTCCACTTTCATAATCCGGTTATTGTCTGTAACAAACTATTTCCCAAACATTATTTAACAACATTATTTGTACAGGCAAACAATTTTAACAGTAGTGTGTGTTTAGTCCCAGGACTTGGCGTGTTGTTCTCGGAGACCACAACCTCTACAGCCATGAGGGCACTGAGCAGTACATTCCAGTGAGCCAGGTCTACACCCATCCTTACTTTAACTACAACAGTCTTCCTCAAGGGTCAGTGTAGTTTGATATTTTTCAGACATACATACTTTTATACCTTATATAACTGTATCTGTGATGTTACCTGAAGTTATGACATCGCCCTGATGCGTCTGTCTTCTGAGGCCTCCCTCAACAGCTACGTGAAGCTGGGAGCTCTGCCGCCTTCTGGACAGGTCCTGCCTCACAACAGCCCCTGCTACATCACTGGATGGGGACGCATTCAGGGTAAGACACTTCATACAATAGGAGGCATTATTGTAACAAAAGACACTCTTTAATATTTGCCCCTTTGTGTAGCTGGTGGTTCTACGTCTGTTAATCTCAAACAGGCCTTCCTTCCTGTGGTGGACCACAATACCTGCTCCAGCTTTGGCTGGTGGGGCAGCACTGTCAAGGACACCATGATCTGTGCTGGAGGCTACAGCGACTCTGGATGTCACGTACGGATGGAAAACTCAATAGACCCCCAAAGAATTCACATACAGGCATCTGTTAATGTTGGAGCTATTAACAAAACACTGAAATTTAGATTGATGTCTTAATTTCACTTTCATGGGCCAGCCCTGGTTCCATCCTTGAGCCAGCGATGGCAAGATGGCGCAATTGTGTTTGGCCCGCTGTCTTTCTTTACCAGCATTATTCTGTATTTTGTTGTCTCTGTTGAGTGTCACCAGAAATGTTTATTCTGTGTTGGTATATGACCGTCAAATGCTTTTGGATTTGCAGTTGGCTGCCCACAGTGTTATGAACTATGAGGCAAATTGGCAAAATAGCAATTGGCCCCATTCTTAAGTGGAGTCCTGGTTTACCTGTTCCATGTCCTGGCTCCATCTTCGCGCAGAGGGTCACAGAAAGTGCAGCGGGCGGTTAGTTAGGCTAAAGGCTACTTAGACACGCTCTTATCCCACTTTCCTAGTGGATTACGCTGCTCATCGTCGGTTTGCCTCGTGGCGATCCCTGGATCCCATGGCCCACTGTCTGATCCTCGTGGATGGCTGAATGCGGGCACAGTTCCGCTACATCCTGTCTCAGCGCGTTCTCCACAGGAGTGGATCATCAAAATCTGAGCCCGCTTGGCCGAGTTTCCTTAGCGGCTTGTGCCCCTGTCGCCCGTTGGCCATAGCAGTTGTAAATGCCAGACCTTTGGGAAATAAAACTTTGATTCTTAAAGGCTAACCCTAACCCTAACCCGGGGATAGGACTTCTTGTGCATGACTGAAACTTGGAATGGAGGTGAGTCTAGTGCTCTTTCAGAACTATTACCGGCTGGTTGTTGGTATTTCAGTGCCCTGAGGACGGCAGGTCGTGGAGGAGGGATTGCAGCAGTTTATAAATACAGTGGTACCTCACCTTACAAAATTAATTCGTTCCAGAAGTGGTTTCGTAACGTGAATTTTTCGTAAGTTGAGTAGCTATTTCAATGGAAAAAGCCTGATTCGTTCCAAGGCCCCGTTCTAAGTTTTTTTTTAAATAGTGTAACACTGTGTTCTGCGTCCTGATTGGCTAAGAGACTGTAGACCAAGGTCTAAACCTGGACTATACCAGTTTGAGTGTTTAAACAAGAGACAAATGTGAGAAAAGTTTAAATCCAGTCTGAGAAAACCGTATAATGTGTGTGGCTGAGCGCGCATTATTTGGATTTTTGAGATTTCGCGTTTCGTACCTTGAATTTTCTTTCGTATCTAGAGACCAAAATTTAACGTGAAGGCGTTTCATAACTTGGAATTTTCATTTGTTGGGTCTTTCGTAAGGTGAGGTACCACTGTAAATGTTTAAGTGTAAGCAGTTAAAGCTGTCATCCACTTATTCTAGTTTTGAACTGTGTTTATTCGAACTGTGTCACCCTCTCCATATTTTGTGTGTGGTTGTTTATAGACCTCCCAAATACAAGGATTTTATCACTAACTTTTGTATTTTTTGGCTGACATAGTACAAAATTATGATAAAATCCTAATTGTTGGTGTGCAATGTGTTTCTGACCCTACACAGGAGTGTGGCCATACACTTGATCTTGTGTTGACTCGTGATTTTTCTATTGAAAATCTTGAAATATATGACACTGTGTTTTCCGATCACATGCCTGTTGTTTTTAACACTGATGTGCCGTGCATAACGACCAAACCCTGCACTCCTGCTGCCAAGTACTGGGTGGGGATTCGTGGTCCAGCCCTGCTATGGTTTAGGTCATACCTGACTGACAGGCATTTATGTCTTGTTTTTGGTAATTATGCTTCCTCCTTTACTAAAATTTTGGATGTTGTGGAACTTTCTGCACCTTAATCAGGAAAAATCTGAAGCTATGGTGTTTGGCCTTAGCTCTTCAAATTACTCTTTTCCTGTAGACCTGGGTTCACTAAATCATTTAGTGAAGCCAGTTGTTTCAAACTTTGGTTTCAAAATGGACACTGATCTAAAATTTGATCAGCAAATTAGTGCTTTTGTAAAGTCTAGTTTTTTTTCCATCTTAGACAACTAGCATACAAAACTGTAATTTGTGCATTTGTGACCACCAGACTGGATTACAGTGGTCCCTCGTTTATTGCGGGGGTTAGGTTCCAGAAATAACCCGTAATGAGTGAAATCCGCAAAGTAGGACAACTTTATATTTTACAATTATTATACATGTTTTAAGGCTATAAATGCCTTAAAACACTGGAATTAATGTTTTCTCACATTTCTCTCTCGTTTAAACACTCAAAACTTCTGTAGATTTTCAACAAAATGTATTAATAGTGAAGCGTGGGGCTCCGCCGGGAGCCCCACCAGACGCGCGAGGGGAGCAGAGACATGAGTCACTGGATCCGGACGCGACGCGCACCAACCCCTTGGAGAAGGCTGGGGCTGCGAGCACGAGATCGAACCGCGGCGCCCGGACCATGCCTCCCCCTCAGGACCGCGTCCTCGCAGCCGGAGCCACAAACCGAAAGCAAGAGCCGCACGAAACCAGCAAAGAGCCGCACGGGGTGATTTAATCCTGGTTTAGACCTGGTCCAGTCCCGGTTTAGTTCTGGTCTAGACCTGGTTTAGTCCACGTTTAGTCCTGGTAGTCCTGGTCTAGTTCCGGTCCCACCCCGCGTCCCTCATCTACAGTCTCTTAGCCAATCAGGACGCAGAACACAATGTTACACTATTTAAAAAAATGTTACACTATAAACAGCGAGGCCGCGAACAGTGAACCGTGGTAGAGCGAGGGATCACTGGCATGGTGGCTGAGTGGCTAGCACACACGCCTCACAGCAAGAAGGTTCCGGGTTTGATCCCCGGGTCACCCGGGCCTTCTCCTCGTGTCTGGGTGGGTTTTCTCTGGGCACTCCGGTTTCCCCCATCAACCCAAAACATGCTCCATAGGTAAAATCCTCCAGCTGTGGTAGTCGTGACCAAGCCTGAGCAACAAGATCATGGAGATGGGTCCCCGGGCGCAGTCATGTGCTGCCCACTGCTCCTGAATAAAGGATGGGTCAAATGCAGAGAACAAATTTCCCTTCGGGGACAAATAAGTGATATAAATAAATAAATGCACTTTATGTTGGTGTCAGCCAAAATGCACTTTGCCATTTGCAATGGGCTCCAAAACTCAGCAGTTCAACTTTTAACTGGAACCCAGAAACACAAGAGCATCTCACCTATTTTAGCCTCTCTCCATTGGCTCCCAGTGTGCTTTAGAGTCGAGTTCAAAATTCTTTTGTTTACCTTTAAGTGTTTTCATTATAGCCTCGTGCCCTCCTGACCTGATCAGTCCTTACGCCTCTTCCCTGTCCCAAAGACTAAATGAAAGCTTTGTGGGGACCACGCGTTTCCTGTTGCTGCTCCACGGCTGTGGAACTAGTTGCCATTAGAAATTAGGCAGGCGAAGTCTGCACCTGTTTTTAAATCACTTGTTTTTAAATCACTCCTAAAAATGCACCCATTTTCACTGGCTTTTAACAAGTAAGATGTATTGTTGCTGAAAATCGTATTGTTTTCTATGTTTTTTAGTTGCTTGTCTTTGACAGCAATTGTCCTTGTCTGTTCTTGTCTGGCATTTTGGCCCACTGTCAAGTTTTCAAAGTGCTTTATAAATAAAGGTGATATTGTATGGTATGGCACCCCAGTGAAAAGGGAGGTCTTCTTTTCTAGAAATGCTAACAGTAATGATTGACTTAGTCATAAAAGTGTTTGTGTCGTTTTGGTTCTTTAGGGTGACTCTGGTGGTCCTCTGAGCTGCTATGTCAATGGCCAATATGTGGTTCATGGAGTGACCAGCTTTGGGGACTCTGGCTGCAACGCATACCAGAAGCCCGCAATCTTCACCAGAGTGTCTGCCTACGTCGACTGGATGAACGGAGTAAGTGCTCTCACATGGATGTAGACAAGTAAAGACGTACGCCTATAACACATCACAAACTAGAGGGTTTCGCAGTTTGGAACAACCCACTGATTTTTGCACCAGATTATGGCTCAAACAATCAAATTAATGACCTTGTAATACTTGTTTTAGGATACTATAATAAAGAAATAAGTGTTGACCCATTTATGGTAGGGTTCATGAAAGACACATACAGTGACTGGAGAAGGCTTTACTCACTGATTACTTGCCCAGTGACAATAGTCTTTTTTCACTACTGATATTCTAAACATACGACTAGTTGTTGCATTTATCGTTGTGTACATTACTAAAAATAAGAAAAGAACATTGAGTGTAAACTTCTCCCATTTTTTCTGCAGATTATGGGCTAAGCAGAAGAGCCATTTCCAAGGAGACTCACTGGATGTTCAAACTCAAAATCTGAATGAAACCATTTGTACAATCTGTTTCAAAAATCTTTATTCTATAATAATTATTCATAATTGAATAAACTATTTCAGCATTATTATTTTTCATTTCACTTTTCATTTTTATTGGTTTAATTCATGAAAGATGAATACAATAAAATATGTTCATACATCAATGTGAATGAAAAGGAGCAGACTGTATACATTGTATAATTATTATTATACAAATATGGGTCTACTTAGATTTCTGTTGCTGTACAATATTAATCTGATAAACCATTTTTATACAAGAGTCACACTAACACACAGAGATCTGAATAAAAAATGATGGGGAAATATCTGTCTGCAAGATAAAAGGAGACAATTTCCGGTGACGTGTGTTTGTAGTGAGGTCCGGGCTGTTGTGGTGACATGATGCGGAAGTCTGAAAACAGTGTGGGTCCAGATCATAGACTGTATAAAGAAGCGGACTAAGTGAGTGTCACGTCACCCACAGCATTCAGCTCCACTCAAATGGAGCTCGTGACGCTAACTAGAGGTAAGATCGGGCCTAAAAAATCCAGCCCGACCCGACCCGGCCTGCGGGTATTAAAGCCCAACCCGGCCCGAGCCCGACCAATTAACTTGATTTGCAGGCCCGAGCCCGAAGCAAAACCGAAATTTCATATTTTATTTGTGAGGACTCGGGAGGAGGAGGGGTGATTTATGATAAAAAATTAAAGCCTGTCTTTTGTAACGAAATCTAAGTTAAACAAGACTGTGTAAACATTTACCTCTTTTATATTTGTTTCTGAAGAGGGTACATTAACCGACAATTTTCCATCATTGACGGATTTTTTTAAGAGTTGACGGGAAAAATTTAAGGCCGTCCGTCATTTTGATGGGTTGAAAATTGTGCCATAAACCACAGCAGCAGTACGTCCTTAAGAATCTAGCGCGGCACTTTAAGAGAGAGAAGCAGAGAGACAAAGAAGAACAATGACGGGTGGATAATAGACAGAGACAGGAAGGAGTTCCTCACTCTTACCGGTGTGTGTTTGTCTTTTCAGTTCTCCTGTCTTTAGTTTATCCTTAACTTCTTGCTCCTCCATATTGGGGATACCAGGTCAAAATAGATGTGGACTTGCGGAGGGGAAGATTATTAAGAGAGCGGCGTTCACATGCGCAGAGCATGCTCTGGCTCTGCGGCTCCTGTTTAGTAGTTAAATAGCAATTACATTACAGCGCCTTCTCTGTTTTATCCAAATTATTTATTTTAAAACAAGTATTCCTTAGTTTAGTATCCACACATCGTTTTAGTATACATTTTTATAAACATATATTTATTTTTAAAAAGTCAGCGAGAGAGAAGCCCGGCCCAACCCGACCCGAAGCAATGATTGACATTTTAGGCCCGACCCGACCCGAATTTCGGGTCAGGTCGGGTCGGGCTCGGGCTTAAGATCTTACCTCTAATGCTAACTGGCAAACTCCTGCATTGATATTGCTTTGAGAGAAGGCTGGTTGTATAATATGCAACCAATATTGTATACAGTGGTCCCTCGTTTATCGTGGGGGTTAGGTGCCAGAAATAACCCGTAATGAGTGAAATCCGCGAAGTAGGACAACTTTATATTTTACAATTATACATGTTTTACATGTAAACGCCTCACCACACACATTATAGATTTTCAACAAAATGTATTAATAATGAACTGTGGTGGTGGTGGTGGGGGGGGGCACCCGCACATGAATATGCGTTGTTTTGGAACAACATATCCATGTGCGAAAGCCGAGTGGAAAGCGACCTGGATATCATTTTGGGCAAGACTCAGGCCACCGCTAACAGTGCCGAACTGGCTGACACGGTCCACTGCTCCGAAGACGCCTCTGAGCACCAGCCCTCACCAACCGACCAGGTACGAACACTTCAGCGAGGGGCTAGGTCTAAAGCCCCGATCAGCTCTACTCCAGTCCGGGCAGACCCCTGGATTGTTGTAGCCTGTAACGACTGCAGACAAGGTAAGCGAATAAACCTCTTGTCCTGCTCCTCCTCCCGTTATGGCTGCGGACATGGTAAGCGCTCCTTTTCCACTATGAATGTAGCTTTGTCAAATAAATTCAGTATCCTGGACCATGAGGATTTTCCCCCACTAACCCGCGCTCACAAGGGTTGGTTGCATTTCACCCCCGCTCCAAAATCAGACCACCGCGGAGTTCGGGGAATGCGTCGCCACCAGCCTTGGGTAACTTACACAAGAGCCATACTCCACTGCTCTCTAGGACTTCCCCAACTACGGCCTCAGTGCCGCCCGGAGAGCTGGCCTTGCACGTGCCGGGTTCGTCCGCTAGGCGTGATGGGGGAAGACCCACTGTCCCCTCTCCGCGCACGAGTGCCCCCCCCCCTCGGAAATCTAATTTTTTGTAAAAAAAAAAAAAACACACACACACACACACACACGCACACACACACACAGAGATACGCACATACACACACATACAAACACACACACACACACAGATACTCACACACACAGACACACACACGCACACAGATACACACACAGATGCACGCACACACACACACAGATATGCACATACACACACGCACACACACACACACAGATACACACACACAGATACACACACACACACAGATACACACACACAGATACACACACACACACACAGATACAAACACACAGATGCACGCACACACACACACAGATACACACACATGCACACACAGAGATACGCACATACACACACACACACACAGATACACACACATGCACACACAGAGATACGCACATACACACACACACACACAGATACACACACATGCACACACAGAGATATGCACATACACAGGCACACACAGATTCACACACACAAAGATACACACACGCACACACACCTACACACACATGCACACACAGAGATATGCACACACACACACACAGATACACACACATGCACACACACAGAGATATGCACATACACACACACACAGATACACACACATGCACACACAGAGATACGCACATACACACACGCACACACACAGATTCACACAGACACACAGATACACACACGCACACACACACACACACACACGCACACAGACACAGACACACATACAGTAGATGGAGCAGAAGATGACCAGGGAAGGGTCAGATGAAGAAGAGGAGAGGGTCAGATGATGAAGAGGAGAGGGTCAGATGGAGCAGAGGATGAAGAGGAGGGGGTCAGATGAACGAGGAAAAGTGACATTTTGAAGTCAATCCTTTCCACAGTTTTTCTTGTTCTT
>JAVJIX010000137.1:1977500-1985000 GCA_036785185.1 Paratrypauchen microcephalus
ATTGTTATTGTCAGACCCTGATTGTCCCAGTACAGTATATTCTTAAGAGCTTGTGAGATCAATATACGTCTGCAGTGCACTGTCTGCATCTAATCAGAAGTGCACATTAGCATGCTAGTTGTTACTGCCTTTACCATCTTGGCAAAATTCCAATATAGCAAAGAACAATGATATTGTAAACTACTTTATGCCACTGATTCTACAACCCTAAACATGATCCCTACAATTGTGCGTACACTTCAAGCCAACCAAAACTGTTGCTAACCTGTTTACCTGCCTTCTTCAGTGCTGTCCGAGCCCAGGTATCTGAAAGACATTGCGGAGGGATGGGTGGTTGGAGGAGAGGAGGCCAAAGCCCACTCTTGGACCTGGCAGGTACATTTGCAATACAATAAAATTATAAGAGCAGCATTTGGGGGTTTTCAGTTTGGATATTTCCTGAATTTAAATATTCTCCTGAATTTAAACATATAGCAAACTTTGAAATAATTACTATTACAAAAATACTACCACAACTGCTATTGCTTTTGTGTGCTCACTATAATTTTACCACTAGTTGTCAGAGGTATTTTTTTAACTGCATTTTCACAAGGATTTTTGTTGGTTTCCCAGGTCTCCCTTCAGTACTGGAGTGGATCCAACTACTACCACCAATGTGGAGGCACTCTGATCAGGAAAGGATGGGTCATGACCGCGGCCCACTGTATCAACACCAACACGTAACTATGAAAAACATATAATGTATATACACTTACACTAAAACTGTAGACAGGTTAATCTAATCAAGACATCATTTTGATAAATTACAGCTATTTTAACTATAGCATAATTAATTAATTAATCATTACATTTATATAGCGCCTTTCAAGACACCCAAAGCGCTATTATTTATTCACTCCACACTCGGTGGTGGTAAGACTGACGGAAGCGAGGCTGCCAATCTGCACCATCAGCCCCTCCGACTACACCAACACTCACACACACTCCACTTTCATAATCCGGTTATTGTCTGTAACAAACTATTTCCCAAACAAATAATGTTGTTAAATAATTAACAACATTATTTGTACAGGCAAACAATTTTAACAGTAGTGTGTGTTTAGTCCCAGCACTTGCCGTGTTGTTCTCGGAGACCACAACCTCTACAGCCCTGAGGGCACTGAGCAGTACATTCCAGTGAGCCAGGTCTACATCCATCCTTACTTTAACTACAACAGTGTTTCTCAAGGGTCAGTGTAGTTTGATATTTTTCAGACATACATACTTTTATACCTTATATAACTGTATCTGTGATGTTACCTGAAGTTATGACATCGCCCTGCTACGTCTGTCTTCTGAGGCCTCCATCAACAGCTACGTGAAGCTGGGAGATCTGCCGCCTTCTGGACAGGTCCTGCCTCACAACAGCCGCTGCTACATCACTGGATGGGGACTCACTCAGGGTAAGACACTTCATACAATAGGAGGCATTATTGTAACAAAAGACACTCTTTAATATTTGCCCCTTTGTGTAGCTGGTGGTTCTATGTCTGTTAATCTCAAACAGGCCTGCCTGCCTGTGGTGGACCACAATACCTGCTCCAGCTTTGGCTGGTGGGGCAGCACTGTCAAGGACACCATGATCTGTGCTGGAGGCTCCAACAACTCTGCATGTAACGTACGGATGCAAAACACAATAGACCCCCAAAGAGTTCACATACAGGCATCTGTTAATGTTGGAGCTATTAACAAAACACTGAAATTTAGATTGATGTCTTAATTTCACTTTCATGGGCCAGCCCTGGTTCCATCCTTGAGCCAGCGATGGCAAGATGGCGCAATTGTGTTTGGCCCGCTGTCTTTCTTTACCAGCATTATTCTGTATTTTGTTGTCTCTGTTGAGTGTCACCAGAAATGTTTCTTCTGTGTTGGTATATGACCGTCAAACGCTTTTGGATTTGCAGTTGGCTGCCCACAGTGTTATGAACTATAAGCACAATTGGCAAAATAGTAATTGGCCCCATTCTTAAAGGGATATGCCACCCCCAGGTCAAATTTGGGCATCTCCCCACAGTCCAGAGACTAAAATAAGTGGTGGAAAGCGTTTTCCTGCTCACCCAGCCATTGTCCGAGTCTGTCGCCACTGACCGCCGCGGTATCTGGTGCTCCTCCGCCTTAGACTGGAGTCTAACGTAGCCAGAGAAAGATTTCGGCCAAAAGGAATTAATTTGCTCGATGCGTTTCCCAATTACTTTGTGTGTAGTGCGCATTCATATCGAGTGCAAATAAATGTGCAAATCAACACGGAGAGCTTGACTTGGTCATTTTGGGTGGGAACTATTTTCCAGTGCGTAAGAATACAGCCGTATCACGCACCACGTTGTGCAACAGGGGAACTCCCTTCCCGGTGCATAACTGGGATTCCCCTGGTAGCGTGCTGCGTGATACGGCTGTATTCTTACGCACTGGAAAATAGTTCCCACCCAAAATGACCAAGTCAAGCTCTCCGTGTTGATTTGCACATTTATTTGCACTCGATATGAATGCGCACTACACACAAAGTAATTGGGAAACGCATCGAGCAAATTAATTCCTTTTGGCCGAAATCTTTCTCTGGCTACGTTAGACTCCATTCTAAGGCGGAGGAGCACCAGATACCGCGGCGGTCAGTGGCGACAGACTCGGACAATGGCTGGGTGAGCAGGAAAACGCTTTCCATCACTTATTTTAGTCTCTGGACTGTGGGGAGATGCCCAAATTTGACCTGGGGGTGGCATATCCCTTTAAGTGGAGTCCCGGTTTACCTGTTCCATGTCCTGGCTCCAACTTTGCACAGAGGGCGCCGTGCGTGCTGCAGAAGGTGCAGAGGGCAGTTAGTTAGGCTAAAGGCTACTTAGACACACTCTTATCTTGCCTGGTTTACACCTGACCATATCACAAGTGAGATATGGTCTGGAAGCCACCTTCGAAATATCTTGTACCAGAGGTGTGGTTTACGATCGCCAATGGCCGTTTATTGAGAGTTACGAATGTCTATCATTTGGCGTATACGTAGCCCATAGCTAATCATGTCAGTTGTCAGTTCAAACTACAAGTTTCCGTTTGTCACGTAGTACGCGTCACCGTCTTTCCACCCCTCCCCGCTTGCTGATTGGCTCCCAGAATCGGGAGAGCTCGCTTGCCATAGTTGCCAGGCTGTCTTTCAGATCGGAACGAACGAAAGCAGCTTGGGATTTCCCAGGTTAGCTCTTATCCCACTTTTCTGGTGGATTACGCTGCTCATTGTCGGTTTGCCTCGTGGCGATCCCTGGATCCCATGGCCCACTGTCTGGTCCTCGTGGATGGCTCAAAGCAGGCCCAGTTCTGCTACATCCTGTCTCAGCGCGTTCTCCACAGGAGTGGATCATCAAAATCTGAGCCCGCTTGGCCGAGTTTCCTTAGCGGTTTGTGCCCCTGTCGCCCGTTGGCCCCTGTTGCTTTCAAGATAGCAGTTGTAAATGTCAGACCTTTGGGAAATAAAACTTTTATTCTTAAAGGCTTCACATCCTGGGGATAGGACTTCAATTCTTTTGTTTACCTTTAAGTGTTTTCATTATAGCCTCGTGCCCTCCTGACCTGATCAGTCCTTACGCCTCTTCCCTGTCCCAAAGACTAAATGAAAGCTTTGTGGGGACCACGCGTTTAATGTTGCTGCTCCACGGCTGTGGAACCAGTTGCCATTAGAAATTAGGCAGGAGAAGTCTGCACCTGTTTTTAAATCACTTGTTTTTAAATCACTCCTAAAAATGCACCCATTTTCACTGGCTTTTAACAAGTAAGATGTATTGTTGCTGAAAATCGTATTGTTTTCTATGTTTTTTAGTAGCTGTGTCTTTGACAGCGATTGTCCTTGTCTATTCTTGTCTGGCATTCTGGCCCACTGTCAAGTTTTCAAAGTGCTTTATAAATAAAGGTGATATTGTATGGTATGGCACCCCAGTGAAAAGGGAGGTCTTCTTTTCTAGAAATGCTAACAGTAATGATTGACTTAGTCATAAAAGTGTTTGTGTCGTTTTGGTTCTTTAGGGTGACTCTGGTGGTCCTCTGAGCTGCTATGTCAATGGCCAATATGTGGTTCATGGAGTGACCAGCTTTGGGGACTCTGGCTGCAACACATACCAGAAGCCCACAGTCTTCACCAGAGTGTCTGCCTACATCGACTGGATGAACGGAGTAAGTGCTCTCACATGGATGTAGACAAGTAAAGACGTACACCTATAACACATCACAAAATAGAGGGTTTCGCAGTTTGGAACAACCCACTGATTTTTGCACCAGATTATGGCTCAAACAATCAAATTAATGACCTTGTAATACTTGTTTTAGGATACTATAATAAAGAAATAAGTGTTGACCCATTTATGGTAGGGTTCATGAAAGGTCACTGTGTAACATTTCTGACACATACAGTGACTGGAGAAGGCTTTACTCATTTTACTTGCCCAGTGACAATAGTCTTTTTTTCACTACTGATATTCTAAACACACGACTAGTTGTTGCATTTATTGTTGTGTACATTACTAAAAATAAGAAAAGAACATTGAGTGTAAACTTCTCCCATTTTTTCTGCAGATTATGGGCTAAGCAGAAGAGCCATTTCCAAGGAGACTCACTGGATGTTCAAACTCAAAATCTGAATGAAACCATTTGTACAATCTGTTTCAAAAATCTTTATTCTATAATAATTATTCATAATTGAATAAACTATTTCAGCATTATTATTTTTCATTTCACTTTTCATTTTTATTGGTTTAATTCATGAAAGATGAATACAATAAAATATGTTCATACATCAATGTGAATGAAAAGGAGCAGACTGTATACATTGTATAATTATTATTATCCAAATATGGGTCTACTTAGATTTCTGTTGCTGTACAATATTAATCTGATAAACCATTTTTATACAAGAGTCACACTAACACACAGAGATCTGAATAAAAAATGATGGGGAAATATCTGTCTGCAAGATAAAAGGAGACAGTTTCCGGTGACGTGTGTTTGTAGTGAGGTCCGGGCTGTTGTGGTGACATGATGCGGAAGTCTGAAAACAGTGTGGATCCAGATCATAGACTGTATAAAGAAGCGGACTAAGTGAGTGTCACGTCACCCACAGCATTCAGCTCCACTCAAATGGAGCTTGTGACGCTAACTAGAGGTAAGATCGGGCCTAAAAAATCCAGCCCGACCCGACCCGGCCTGCGGGTATTAAAGCCCGACCCGGCCCGAGCCCGACCAATTAACTTGATTTGCAGGCCCGAGCCCGAAGCAAAACCGAAATTTCATATTTTATTTGTGAGGACTCGGGAGGAGGAGGGGTGATTTATGATAAAAAATTAAAGCCTGTCTTTTGTAACGAAATCTAAGTTAAACAAGACTGTATCAACATTTACATCTTTTATATTTCTGTTTCTGCAGAGGGTACATTAACCGACAATTTTCCATCATTGACGGATTTTTTTAAGAGTTGACGGGAAAAATTTAAGGCCGTCCGTCATTTTGACGGGTTGAAAATTGGGCCATAAACCACAGCAGCAGTACGTCCTTAAGGATCTAGCGCGGCACTTTAAGAGAGAGAAGCAGAGAGACAAAGAAGAACAATGACGGGTGGATAATAGACAGAGACAGGAAGGAGTTCCTCACTCTTACCGGTGTGTGTTTGTCTTTTCAGTTCTCCTGTCTTTAGTTTATCCTTAACTTCTTGCTCCTCCATATTGGGGATACCAGGTCAAAATAGATGCGGACTTGCGGAGGGGAAGATTATTAAGAGAGCGGCGTTCACGTGCGCAGAGCATGCTCTGGCTCTGCGGCTCCTGTTTAGTAGTTAAATAGCAATTACATTACAGCGCCTTCTCTGTTTTATCCAAATTATTTATTTTAAAACAAGTATTCCTTAGTTTAGTATCCACACATCGTTTTAGTATACATTTTTATAAACATATATTTATTTTAAAAAAGTCAGCGAGAGAGAAGCCCGGCCCAACCCGACCCGAAGCAATGATTGATATTTTAGGCCCGACCCGACCCGAATTTCGGGTCAGGTCGGGTCGGGCTCGGGCTTAAGATCTTACCTCTAATGCTAACTGGCAAACTCCTGCATTGATATTGCTTTGAGAGAAGGCTGGTTGTATAATATGCAACCAATATTGTATACAGTGGTCCCTCGTTTATCGTGGGGGTTAGGTGCCAGAAATAACCCGTAATGAGTGAAATCCGCGAAGTAGGACAACTTTATATTTTACAATTATACATGTTTTACATGTAAACGCCTCACCACACACATTATAGATTTTCAACAAAATGTATTAATAATGAACTGTGGTGGTGGTGGTGGTGGTGGGGGGGGGCACCTGCACATGAATATGCGTTGTTTTGGAACAACATATCCATGTGCGAAAGCCGAGTGGAAAGCGACCTGGATATCATTTTGGGCAAGACTCAGGCCACCGCTAACAGTGCCGAACTGGCTGACACGGTCCACTGCTCCGAAGACGCCTCTGAGCACCAGCCCTCACCAACCGACCAGGTACGAACACTTCAGCGAGGGGCTAGGTCTAAAGCCCCGATCAGCTCTACTCCAGTCCGGGCAGACCCCTGGATTGTTGTAGCCTGTAATGACTGCAGACAAGGTAAGCGAATAAACCCCTTGTCCTGCTCCTCCTCCCGTTATGGCTGCGGACATGGTAAGCGCTCCTTTTCCACTATGAATGTAGCTTTGTCAAATAAATTCAGTATCCTGGACCATGAGGATTTTCCCCCACTAACCCGCGCTCACAAGGGTTGGTTGCATTTCACCCCGGCTCCAAAATCAGACCACCGCGGAGTTCGGGGAATGCGTCGCCACCAGCCTTGGGTAACTTACACAAGAGCCATACTCCACTGCTCTCTAGGACTTCCCCAACTACGGCCTCAGTGCCGCCCGGAGATCTGGCCTTGCACGTGCCGGGTTCGTCCGCTAGGCGTGATGGGGGAAGACCCACTGTCCCCTCTCCGCGCACGAGTGCTCCCCCAACCCACCCTCGGAAATCTAATTTTTTGTAAAAAAAAAAAAAAACACACACACACACACACACACACGCACACACACACACAGAGATACGCACATACACACACATACAAACACACACACACACACAGATACACACACACACAGACACACACACGCACACAGATACACACACAGATGCACGCACACACACACACAGATATGCACATACACACACGCACACACACACACACAGATACACACACACACACAGATACACACACACAGATACACACACACACACAGATACACACACACAGATACACACACACACAGATACAAACACACAGATGCACGCACACACACACACAGATACACACACATGCACACACAGAGATACGCACATACACACACACACACACACAGATACACACACATGCACACACAGAGATATGCACATACACACAGGCACACACAGATTCACACACACAAAGATA
>JAVJIX010000137.1:2675000-2790086 GCA_036785185.1 Paratrypauchen microcephalus
AAAGTAAGTACAGAGCAGTGAGCGTTTTGATTGGCAATATGGTGCCATGAAAATAAGCAGTTAAAAGTGCACTATGTAACTTTTTGGTTAGGGGTCCGTCACCTGCTTGTTTCTATGGAGATGTCATTGCTCTGCCTGGAATATTCCACAGTATCACATTAAACAGCTCTACCTTACATGTATCCAATTACATGTGGGTTTTATAGCTCAGAAATACCTAGAAAAACCTCAGAAATCTCTAGTAAACAAAAGGTAAAAGGAGGTGTTAACTTGAAAACTACAGGTCCATGACATCACAAGGTGGAACAGAGCATTTTGAGATTTGGAGATGTACAGTCTAATAATAAAGGTTTACTTTATGAAATGAAACAAAACACAACTCCAGGTAGGTTTTTGATGAGGTAACAACATTATAACATGATTCAAAACCCACAACAGTCAATTATGTGTAATATAAGATCTTTAAAGGCTCTGTACCCCATTTTTATCCCAAGTATTTGAGCAAAATTTGTCTTGCCCCAGTACAGATATCATGCATAAGCAGCTTTTAAGGCTATGTTCTGCATCCAAATATGAATAATTTATTGTCAGATAATCAGGAAGTGTGCAGTTGTTAGCATTGAACCATGACAGGGACACGGCCTTCAAGGGTTTATGAGAGTTAGGGTGGAGTTCAAGGAGATTCAAATAGCTACTTCCTCCTGCACATTGTCAGTTAATATCAATCATTATATCTATTTTTGTGGAGTTTGCATGTTCTCCCGGTGACTGGGTGGCATGTTTCCGGTGGTGTGGTACTGTATATAAATTGATGCAGACAGGCTAATAAACCAGGTTAACTCAAACATGTGTGAATGAAACAAAACACAACTCCAGATATGTTTGTGATGAGGTAATAACATTCTAAAATGGCATAAAGCTCACAAGAGTCAATCTTGTGTAATATAGGACCTTTAAAAAAAACCAGATATACAGCTCTGGAAAATAAAAAAGAGACCACTGCATTTTTTTTCTGAAATCAGCATCTCTACATGTATTACAGCCATTCCATTCCAGCGTTTGTTGAATTCAAACACAAACACAAAGCTGAGCTACGTCAGTTCTTGCACCAGGAGTGGAATAAAGTCACCCAAGAACAATGTGAAAGACTTGTGGAGAGCATGCCACGACGCATGAAAGCTGTGATTAAAAATAAGGGTTATTGCACCAAATATTGATTTCTGAACTCTTCTTAAAGGAATATTAAAGGGACAGTGCGTTTTTTAAAAATGTTAATCTATATGGGTTTCCTTCTAAAAGTTACGTGTGTTGACACTGGCTTACCGGGATCAGCTGAGAGTGTCAGAACACTCTCAGCTGATCCCGGTTCGGCTCGCTTTCTGGAGCCCATGTAAGCAGGTCCGGTAACTTCCCTGGAAGTTTTCTTCTCAAAACAAAACATTTGTTAGAAAGGTGATATATTTGAGTCCGAAACAGTTGTCCATGAAACATCCAGCAGCATATTTCGCATTCGCGTATTGTCTCTCTCCACTCGTATCACTACGCCCATGTTAACTCTATCAGCCTGTTCACCTTCAGCGAATGTCTACGCCGAAGTTTACAAGTGAATAGGCTGATAGAGTTAACATGGGCGTAGTGATACGAGTGGAGAGAGACAATACCTGCCTGTCAAAGCCTGATCCCGTCAGATCTCAGAAGCTAAGCAAGGCAGGGCCTGGTTAGTACTTTCCAGGTGCCACAGTGGGGCGCCAGTTGCAAAAAACTGTTGCTGTGTCCTTAGGCAAGACACTTTACCCACGTTTGCCTAGTATGGGCCGATGGCGCAGATTGGCAGCCTCGCTTCCGTCAGTCTGCCCCAGGGCAGCTGTGGCTACACAGAAAGTCGCTTACCACCACCAAGTGTGGAGTGAATGAACAATGAACTGTAAACTTTGGGTGTCATGAAAGGCGCTATATAAATGAAATGAATTATTATTATTATTATTATTAATAATAAATACGCAAATGCGAAATACGCTGCTGGATGTTTCGTGGACAACTGTTTCGGACGCAAATATATCACCTTTCTAACAAATGTTTTGTTTTGAGAAGAAAAACAAGCTTTATTTCATGTTCCAGGGAAGTTACCGGACCTACTTACGTGGGCTCCAGAAAGCGAGCCGAACCGGGATCAGCTGAGAGCGTCAGAGGTAAGCCGGTGTCAATACACGCAGCTTTTAGAAGGAAACCCATACAGATTAACCAAAAAAAACAAAAAACGCACTATCCCTTTAACATTTTTACAATCTGAACCTTATTTCGTTAACGTCATTTACTCACCCATTGTACTTTGGTGTCATTTGGAGCATTTCCGGAGATTTTGTAGTTTAGCGATATCCGTAACGTGAGTGCTCAAAGCAGGCGATTGCAGTCACCAAATAACACAAACTTTAGCACTGTTCAAATCACAGAAGCTCAATGTTAGTCTCTACTTTAGCTGGAGTCAAAAGTGGCCTGTAATACGATATCCATCCATGTTTTCGTGTTTGGGTCCATTTTCAAGGCAACTAGCCAACAATCAATAACTCCGGATTGCGATGAGGAAGCCTGTAAAAACTCAACTTCGTCCAAGCTGTCATTTGGTTTTCACAACCGGGATAAATGCATGTTCGCACCATTTCGGGTTTTCTCAAGCGGAGATGTTTATGACTGTAACCGAGAGCTGAGAGCGTCGTGTCGTGTCTGCAAATCAGCTGTGAATGCGCGCATGCGCACTGTCCTCGTCATCCAATGAAAACGTGGATGGATATCGTATTACAGGCCACTTTTGACTCCAGCGAAAATGGAGACTAACATTGAGCTTTTGTAATCTGAAAATAGCTAAAGTTTGTGTTATTTGGTGACTGCAATCGCCTGCCCCGAGCACTCACGTAATGGATATCACTAAACTACAAAAAATCTCCGGAAATGCTCCAAATGACATCAAAGTACAATGGATGATTTTACTGATTTTACCTTAGTAAAACTGACTTATTTTACTAAGGTTCAGATTGTAAAACTGTTGATATTCCTTTAAGTGTAAACATTAGTATTATGTTGTTTTAAAATGAATTTGATCTTGTTTCTTTGCATTGTTTGAGGTCTGAAAACATGTATCTTTTTTGTTATTTGACCATTTGTCATTTTCTGCAAATAAATGCTCTAAACGAAAATATTTTTATTTGGAATTTGGGGGAAATGTTGTCAGTAGTTTATAGACTCAAACAAAAATGTTCCTTTTGCCCAGACACATACCTATAAGTAGTAAAAAACTGATAATTTTGCAATGGTCTTATTTTATTCCAGAGCTGTATTGTAAAAACAGCTCTTAGGATCAAAATGAGACCGCTGTGTGTTGCCTGGATCTAATTACTATATAAAGACTTTTACCTTCTACGAACCAGTTCTGTTTTTGCCATTTTCATGTAGAATACCTTTAACCTCAAATTAAATTATACTAAAGTTCATTCAAGCAGTAAATTAGAAAAATACTGTACTACATTAAATGTCCCATATTACGGAAAATAGACTATTATGAGCTTTAAGTCATGTTATAGAATGTTATTACCTCCTGGAGTTGTGTTTTGTTTCATTCACACACGTTTGAGAAATCCCTCTTTATTGTCTGTACATCTCCAAAGCTCAAAATGCTCCGTTCCACCTTCTGAAGAGGTCGTTTTCAAGTTTCAACAGCTACCTTTTACCTTTTGCTTAGTAGAGATGGGCAATTGCAAGGCTGAAGTCATCCAAATAATTCTAATGAAAAACACAGTGGAGCATGTCCTGTATTAACACATGACATCACAAGGTGGAACTCAGCCTAAACATGCAGGGTTTATGTGTTAAACATTTGTGAATGAAACAAAACACAACTCTACGTATGTCTTTGATGAGGAAACTACATTATTATTATTAAAATACATCAGAAAATAGCGTAATATAGGCCCTTTTAGTTAATAAATGTGTATGAAATTCGAAAATCCCCTCATTCAAAACTGTTTATTTTAGTTATATGTAAAATCATTAAATTGTGCTATCATTTGTTAGCTTGACTTTTGGTGTAAAGTTTAAATATGATCAAAGTGTCATAAAAGTTTTATACCAGTCGCTGCTGCGTCTGTGACGAAGAAACGTAAGTGTCCATTTGCATCTGATGCAAAGTGAGAAACGAGCAACAAGCAAATAGAATTCAGAAAAGACACATGGAAAAGACAGGAAAGAGACAAAGAGAGAAGAGAAAGACATAGATGAAAGAAGGGTAGGGTAGGGTAAGTGACATATATTGTACTTTACATTAAAACAGTGTTCAAAACGTATTAAAAGTATTGAAAATCAGATACGAACTGATACTAAACTAGTATCGAAACTATACTGATTTCAGAGTGATATGGGTTTTTTCAAGGCCGATGTGATACCGATTGTTTAGAGTCCAGAGCAATTGACATGCGTAGAGCTGATTTTCCCCCAAATTCTGCAATTCAAATTTACTACAAACTCACCCACAGCCCTTTTTACCATAAACCTTCAAGGACTGTGTTGTGAAATATCAATATATCGTATCGTTTAATGTTATGATACAGTATCAATATCGTGGGCTGCTGTATCGATATCGCGAAGAGTATTTTTTAAATATATTTTACTATTAAAATGGGTGTATTTCAAATTCACTTTACACAAGAAGTGGTTTAACAAAGACTTTTGGTACAGCCATGATTTAGCCATTATTTTTTTATTGAACCGTATTGAATCAAATTGAAATATATCGTATCGAAGTGAAAGTGCACTGTATCAAGTCTGAATCGTATCGAGGTCTGTGTCGTGTTGGAAACTTCTTAATGATACCCAGCCCTCGCCTCAGCCTGTAGCTCGGAAGCTTCCAGTAGCTCTCCACCCTCTTCCAAGTAGATCACCAAGGGATTTCTGAATTATACATATTGTGCTGAATAACTCAAATTTGGTTAATTAAATGTGGCAAAAGGAGAAATTCAATTTGTCAACTGGGCATCCAAGCCGTTTCTTCAATTCTGGTCAGACACTAGTGGACACTGCCTGTATTTGCCTGAAGGGAGGAGCTAACTACAATGAAATTAATCTGAAACTACTACACCTACTTGTTTTCAGTTTCTGTTAGTTAGGCGAGCCTATTCAATATTCAGTGGGAGTGGAGTGTGGGTCTTGTTAGCATAGCCATTCAGGGCCATAATGGGTGTTTTCACACCTCTGGACCTGACCTGCTGCCCTATTGTTTTCTTTGTTTGTTTTGATTTATAGATGGGAGACAAATGATGTCTGAGACCTCCAGGATTCTCTTTCTTGACAAAAATAGCCTCTTTATCTCCCCTCTCAAACCAGTTCTTTTCTCTGGCCAAGATCTGTACCTTACTGTCCTCAAAGGAGTGGCCCGTGGCTTCTAGGTGGAGATGTACGGCAGACTGAGGTCCACTCTGACTCTCCCGTCTGTGTTGGTACATCCTCTTGTGAAGTGGCTGTTTTGTTTCTCCAATATAGCGCTCACTGCAGTCTTCACAACACTGAATGGAATAGACCACATTGCGTTGTTTGTGGCTCTGTGTTTTGTCCTTTGGGTGGACCAGTTTCTGTCTTAAAGTGTTTGTGGGTTTGAAACAGACTGGGATTTCATGTTGTCTGAAAATCCTCTGTAGTTTTTCAGAAACGCCGGCCAGGTAAGGAATAGTTACACCCCTTCTCCTGGGTTCTGATTCTCTGTTGTCTTGTTTCTTGTCCTTGTCTCTCTTAGTTTTGTTGAAAGCCCATTTTGGATACCCACAAACAAATGTGTATTACCACTGTGAATGTGTCATTTTGATGCTTAACATGCTGCACTAATGAAGATGGATAATAAGTATCTAACTGGCCCATTTAAAGCCATGGCTCTTATAAACTGTATACTCAACACTCAATGTGGAGCTCTCGGACATTTTGTTTTGTAAAGGTAACTCACCGGAGGAAAAAGGTCGGAAACTCCTGCCCTATGTTCAAATAGTTAGTCGATATGCCAAAATGTGTAAAAAACACTCCAATATATCGGCCAATTGATATATCGGCCTATCTTTAGGATCAAAATCTCTAGTATCAAAAGGGAAAGGAGAGACATCTGGAGGAGAGTAAAGAGAGAGAACGAGAGTAGAGAGAGAGGAGGGTGAGAAAGAGTGAGAAAAAAAGGTGGAGAGAGGGATGGAGAGACAGGAGAGAAGGGAGATGTAGCGGGCAGAGGAAAAGAGAGGGAGTAGACACTGAGGGGAGACAGTGAAGAGAAAGGAGGGAGAGAGACAGAAATCAGGAGGAGCAGAGAGAGAGAGAAGAGAGAGAAGGAGAAAGAGGGGGAGCTGAAAGACAAGGGAAAGAGAGCGGGAGAAAGAGGGGGGAGAGAGAGAAAGAAAGAAAGGTGGAGAGAGATGGAGAGACCGACGAGAGAAGAGAGATGGAGAGAGAGGGGGAGTAGACACTGAGGAGAGACAGTCAAGAGAGAGACGAGGGAGAGAGAGACATCAGGAAGAGCAGAGAGAGAGAGAGAGAGGGAGAAAGAGAGGGAGTTGAAAGAGAAGGGAAAGACAGATGGAGAAAGAGGGGGAGAGAGAGAGAAAGACAGAGGAGAGAAGGGAGATGTAGGGAGAGAGAGAGAAAGGGGGAGCAGACACTGAGGAAAGACAGTCGAGAGAGAGAGGAGGGCGAGAGAGAGAGAGAAAGAGGGGGAGTTGAAAGAGAAGGGAAAGACAGAGGGAGAAAGAGGGGGAGAGAGAGCAGCTGAGGGAAAGAGAGAGAAAGAAAGGTGGAGAAAGGGAGAGACAGATGTAGGGAGAGAGAGAGAGAGGAGGAGAGAGAGAGAGAGGGAGAGAGAGAGAGAGAGGGACAATCTCTCCCCTGCACATGTCCTGACATCTCAAAGTGGTAACCTTATCTCTTAAGCATCTCACATGAGCTGTACAAATCATGACCTCACACCAGCTCAACCGGTCCAACAGGCAAATAACCTAATCTAAAAAGTCCTAAAAATATCAACAAGAGCCAATCACGTCAAACCCATGACACAGATTCTATTTTCTTTTACAATGTCATGCAATTAATCAACAAATAGCCCTTATTTTAATCATTTATTCACATTTCGTGGAGTAAAAAGTCACTTTAGCAACCCAATCCAATCCACTTCATTTCTATAGCACATTGTATAAACAAAAAACATTTAAAACTAAATTAAGGCTGCATCCCATTACTCTGTCTTACTCCTTGCCCTTCCCCTTGCCCCTCGATACCGAGCTGAGAGGGCTCGGGGTACGAATGTTCCTCTAAGAAATGGAACACAACTCGATTACTGTTTTCGTCATCATCCCTTGCCTCTACCTGGCTGCGACGTCTACAGAGGCGACAACAATTGACGCAAACAAACGTAAACAAATGTCAAGGATGTCGGGTACCTCAGCTCAACAACAAAAAACTAGCCTTTTTATACGTGAAAGTTTGATGAAAACGATAATGTCGGCTAAACAGACGTCACTACAATTAAAATCGCAACACAAGTTCATTAAAAGTAACGTAAAACATAAGCGTCGTAATTGTAAACCTGCTAAACTGTTAATCGATAATTATAACTGCTGAAAATACATTTATGAGACTCCTTGGCTGGTTGATGTGACGCTGCCATCCTGATCCCAAAACCTGCCTGAGCTTGTAGGCGTACCCCTTGGTTTCAAGTCTGGTTGAGAGCTTACTTCATTTCAAGGGGTATGTAGCCCGAGGTCGTGGCTCTAGCCCCTGATCAAAATTAGAATCGGGACACCCCTTGCCCTCACATGAACAAACAAAACCAAGGGGGAGGGGTAAGACGAAGGGGTAAGACAGAGAAACGGGACATAGCCTAACACTGGTTTATGATATTCTGCAATAATACCAATCTTAGTGAGGGCAGTGTGGTCAGCTAGCTATAAAGTATTCTGCAGTGCTTCATATGCTCCATGTGTTCAAGTGGAATTAACATGATTAACTTAGATTCAGGAGCTGGACCACGCCTCAACTTCCTCTACAGCCTCTATAGCTCATCTCAACCACGCCTTTAATTACCCAGAAGCCCTATTTATACAGCCAATCCCGACAACACCGTCCATGTCCGCTCTCTCGACCCCTCTCCCCTCCCACCCCGTGCCTCTTGTCCATCCTTCAGCCCGAAGACATCTGAAGAATCAGCTGGGTGACCATTTTGGATTGGAGTCGGACCCCCCACAGCCATCACATCTACCCACCGTCCATAAATATTTTTATCGTATTTCATTGTTGTGGCATGGTCCTTGCTAGTGAATGAGTAATTACATCACAGTTTGTTACAATATTTAATAGGGTTGTATTCCTTAAATTGTTTAATAATTCATAGCATTTATATAGCGCCTTTCATGACACCCAAAGCGCTTTACAGTTCATTGTTCATTCACTCCACACTTGGTGATGGTAAGCTACTTTCTGTAGCCACAGCTGTCCTGGGGCACGCTGACGAAAGCGAGGCTGCCAATTTGCGCCATCGGCCCCTCCGACCACCAACAACACTCATGCACACTCCACTTTCATACTTTAGTTGATTAATTGGTCAATGGATTGGCAGCTGACGAATCATTTTAATTAGATTATAAGGATTTATATGAAACAACAGCAGTAAGTAGAAATGTGGGTGAGTCAGCTAAAGATCTGGCATGTTTTGGTATTTCTATGTAAAATGTCAGATTCACAAATTTAATAAAATAGTGTTTACATAAACGCGTTACTTCCAAGTACTACTTTCTTTTTCCATAAATAGATGTTTCTGCATGAACTCCCCCTGCAGGTGTAGTCTTGTGAGTGCAGTTTGGGTCAGACACACAGAGTTATGGAATAATTTTGAGAGCTTTTGCCGTGCCCCCTTTGTTGTCGACCAATCAATTGGCAGGACATGTTTTTATTCACCCAAGAATTTCTTTAGTTGACTATAAGTATCAATAACTTTATCTATATAACTACTGAACTGTCAAGCATGTCTTAGGCTATGTTCAGACTGCAGGGTTTATAGCTCAATTCTGATTTTTTTTTGTTGAATCTGATTTTTTTGCGAGGTCATTCGCATTTCCAATTAAATGCAACTTGTATGTGATCTCCAGTGTGAACTTTAAACACCCCAAAAGTGTCCTGCATGCGCCTTGGAGGACACGACGAGGTGCTCAGTGTTTACGGAAGTCGCCTAAACATGGACACTAGCATTGAGCGCCTGGAGATTTTAAAGTTGCTGTCGTACCAGAGCCAGAACATGTACAACTTATTTGTTTTAAGGAAGAGATTGAGGAGAAGGTTTTTGACCATTTTGTGGGGCAGCGGCAGCAACGTCCGTAAAAAGGAACGTGTTGGTGTTGAGAGTGGTGGGATCACTTTGTGCTTCACTGCTTCACTGACATGGACTTCATACACAATTTTTGTATGACGAGAAGAACGTTTGTGTACATTTGTGAGTGCCTACTTGTACCACTCTCGCTTGTTGATGTGTAGGTCGGATGAATGTGACCTGGCCGTTCAGACTGAAGTCGCATGTCAAAAGATCGGATATGCATCGGTTTTAGGACTACATATTCAGATGGTCATTAAAAGATCAGACACAGGTCGCATAGGGGCAAAAAAAAATCAGATTTGGGTCTCTATCACTACATTGATAAGCTGGTTGACAGTGGTTGCAGACAGGGTTGTCCAGTTTGTCCCTTTCTATTTCCAGGAACGGCAGCCCCTTTTTGAATAATTTAACTTAACTGGTTTCTGATATTTTACAATAATTCCAGTAAAGTATTAGTGAGGCGAGGGCAGTGTGGTCAGCCAGTTACATAGCATTGTCCAGTGCTTCATATGCTCCACGTATTCCCATGCGTTCAGTGAGTAATTACATCAAAGTCCTTATGTAACATGGAGGCTGCTGTGGATTAGAGTTAAACTGTCTGTATGTTCTTCGTAGAAATCAGCCTCAACCGTATTTTTTTTAATTGTCAACTGCCATTAAACTTTCACAGCAACATGGATTCCTGCGATATCTGTGACTTCACCAGCCTTTTCCCCCTTTTTCATTTCAGGAGGTGGAACTTTAAGGTGCATTGTGTAACTTTCCGTCTATCACCTGCTTGCGTCCATGGAGAGGTTATTGCTTTGCCTGCAGTGTTCCAAAGTATGGCATTAAACATCTCCATAGAGACGAGCAGGAGACGCCACTAGGTTATTTTACAGGTGAGATCTGTGAAACGGAGACCCCACAGTACAGTAACAATGCATGTTAAAAGGCATTTCTGAGCAATAAAAACACAAATAATTGAATAAATTGATCTTGTATAAGTTTCATACCATATTGTGGAAAATTACAGGCAAACTAATAATATTTCCATGGTGGCAGACCCTCAACCTAAAAAGTTACACAATGCACCTTTAAAGGAGACTCCATATTGACTCAACCTAATCCCCGACAGACCGTACACACAGCCTCTCTCACTCCTGTTACATCTGTGTGAATGAGCTCCAAATGCACGGGAAGTCCCAGGCCATACTGCTCTTATATTGTTCACTGGAGCAGGCAGCACTAACCAACAGGACAACGTAATGAGTCTAATTTAGATCTGTGCATCGGGGCATTACGTAAAGGGGACTATGGCAGGGGACATGATGCAGACATAAGGGAGAAGATAAGAAGAAGAGCAGAAACAAGAGCAACTCCGAGAAGAGGAGGAGGAGAAACACAAGGACAGATGACTGAGGAGCAAAGGAGAGGACGGAGCACGGGTTTCAGCTTTGAGAGGGCCGCCACTAAAATCCACTGGTGGAATATAACAAAGTAAAAGTACTGCACTTACAGCTCTGGAAAAAATAAAGAGACCACTGCATTTTTTTCTGAAATCAGCATCTCTACATGTATTACAGCCATTCCATTCCAGCGTCTGTTGAATTCCAACACAAACACAAAGCTGAGCTACTTCAGTTCTTGCACCAGGAGTGGAATAAAGTCACCCAAGAATAGGGATGCACGATATATCAGCATTAACATCGGTATCGGCCGATATTGCCAAAATTTTAACACATCGTATCGGCCCGATGTGTAAAACTGGGCCGATATTAACAACTTATATTTGTCAGTACAGTAATCCCTTGTTTATCACGGGGGTTACGTTCTAAAAATAACCCGCAATAAGCGAAGTCCCCGAAGTAGGACAATTTTATATTTTACATTATTCTACATGTTTTAAGGCTGTAAACGCCTCACCACACACATTCTACACTTTTCTCAGACTGGAATTAACGTTTTCTCACATTTCTCTCTCGTTTAAACACTCAAACGTTTGTATATTTTCAACAAAATGTATTAAAGGTCCCATGGCATGAAATTTTCACTTTCTGAGGTTTTTGAACGTTAATGTGAGCTCCCCTACCCTGTTTAGTTAACCCCATGGTTAAAAGTTGCGAAATGTTTAAACTGAGCATTTGCGATCCTTTTCTGAGTTACAAAAAATCCGAGCTCAAACGGGCGATTTTGAACAAGGCACCTTATTGACGTCAGATTGAAAAAAGAAATGCAAATGCAGTTCCACCCCCGTCTGTCTGTACTCAGCGTCTCTGTAAATCACGCCCAGAGAGTTTGGACTGCGAATGTGCTAGGCAATGCGAAATGCGTTTTTGTATTTGCCTGGAAGCACATCCGAGTGTTTCTAGGCTCGGAAGTCCTTTATCTGAGCCTCTGGACCTTTGAACAGCAGTGGTTTCATTTTATTTTCTGTGGAAATGTGTTTACTTTTCAATGGAACGCTTCTAATCTCTTCTCCACGCAAAAACGCGGAAATGGATCAGAGAGCGCACAGCTGAGAGCTGAGAGAAGAAGGATTAATTTACAGTATTAGGGAACCATTAAGGAGCCATATAAAAGCATCAAGAAGTACCATGTCATGGGATCTTTAATAGTGAAGCGTGGGGGTGGGGACACGGATCCTGGAGCCCTGCCGGACGCGCGAAGGGAGCGGAGACATGAGCCACTGGATCCACGTCCCGGGATGCGACGCGCATCAAGCCCTGGAGAAATGCACGCGCAGACACGTGCACCCGCTCATCGTGGTCAAATCCATGATAGCGCAGCATGACCGGCACAAGACCGCGCATTCCACCTGGGGCTGCGAGCACGAGACCGAACCGCGGCGCCTGGACCATGCCTCCCCCTCGACCGCATCCACGCAGCCCGAGGGGAGGTACGAATCGAACACGCACATCAAACCTCGACATGAACGAACGCAAGAGCCAAACGAAACCAGGCAAAGAGCCGCACGCGGTGGTTTAATCCTGGTTTAGACCTGGTCTAGTCCTGGTTTCGTCCAGGTCTAGACCTGGTCCAATCCTGGTTTAGTCCTGGTCCAGTCCAGGTTTAGACCTGGTCTAGACCTGGTTTAGTCCGCGTTTAGTCCTGGTCTAGTCCCGGTCTAGTCCTGGTCTGGTCTTGGTCTAGTTCCAGTCTGGTTTATAGACTCAAACAAAAATGTTCTTTTTGCCCAAACACATACCTATAAGTAGTAAAATCAGAAAAACTGATAATTTTGCAGTGGTCTCTTATTTTTTTCAGCGCTGTATGTTCTTCATTACAAAAGTGTATCTGTACTTTCTACTCCACTCCATTTTTTAACTGGACTGAAAAGTAAAAGTATTTTTTTAATGACTGTTTGAGTCTTGCTGCAAAGCCTGAGGGTTTATTTTTATTTTTAACATGGTCATAGTTTGAGCAAACAAAAATGTACAAATGAAAACAGCTAGGAAAGTCACGCGCAACCTAAATAAAATACCATTAATCTTGTGAGAAATCAAACTTTTTAAGTGAAGTGAAGTCAATGTGACATCCAGATAAAAATCCAGGTTGACATTATAGTGTAGATAGATTAGATGCTTGTTTTCAAAGTAAACATATGTAATACAGTGAAAAATATACACATACAAAAATGATTGGGCAGTAAAAGGCCTCAAGACAAGTTCAAAGCCAAAGAAAACAAATGTGTTTTAAGAAGTGATTCAAAAGCAAGAAGTGGGTCAGCTTGTCTAATGTGAATGAGCAGCTCATTCCATAATTTAACAACAACAGAAAATGCTCGGTTTCCTCCAAGTTTAACTGAGAATCCACGAGCAGAGCCTGGTCAGGAACATAGCACCATCGGGTCAGAGAGGCCTTTTGGGCATTTCAAGGTCCAATATTACACAAAATTGACTCTTGTGAGCTTTAAAACCTGTTATAATGTTTTAAAACACACCTGGAGTTGTGTTTTGTTTCATTCACACATGTTTGAGTAACACTTTATTGTTAGTCTGTACATCTCCAAAGCTCAAAATGCTCTGTTCCACCTTGTGATGTCATGACGCAGTAGTTTTCAAGTTAACAGCTACATTTACTGTACCTTTAGTTCTGCAGAGATGACCAATTCCATTCCAAAGGATTTAAGTGAAGGTGCATGGAGTTTAAAAACACAGTGGAGCACTTCCTGTATTGCCGCATGACGTCACAAGGTGGAACAGAGTGTTTAATGTTTGAGAGAAAAGCTCAGCCTTAACAGTGCATGGAGGGTCCGTCAAATGCTTTTCTCCATGGAGATGTTATAGCTTTGTCTAGAATGTTTCACAGTATGGCATTAAACTAGGGATGCACGATATATCGGCATTAATATCGGTATCGCTGATTTTAACATATCAGTATCAGTCCGATATGTAAATCTGGGCCGATATTAAGGACCGATATTTGTCAGTACTATAAATAGCTTGCTTTGAAAAACAAATAAAACTTCTATCACACGTCAGGCAGAGCACTGGGAGCTGTCCTTAATAAGGTCGAGCTGTACAGGGATCTTGGTTATAAAACGTTATGTTTATCTTGTATCTGTCCATGTTTAAGTTTATTGTAATTTGACAAAATGTGTTGCAGTTCCTTTTCTTGGCAACAACAAAATGGCCCCCAAACCTGAAGTATATGTGGTGATATGGGAGCCATGTGAAATGCAGATTAAGAGTGACATGGTGATTTATCATCCTTGTTTTGTTTTGTTTTTTATCTAAACTTTCTCACAGGGGTTTTGTGAATAGAATAAGTTAAGATTTATGGAGTCAAAACACGTTTTGAAAATAAAATAAGAAATTCAAAAATTCATTTTGCATGATTTTCAGTCTGTATAAAATGTTATCTGAGAATTAAAAAAAAATAAAAATAAAAAAATACATTTTTTATCGATATCGGCTAATATCGGTAATCGGCCATAACAGTGACATTCATATCGGATATCAGTATCTGCTAAAAAAAAATTCACATCGGTGCATCCCTACATTAAACCTTTCTATCTTCATGGAGACCAAACCAGACCAAGTAACAGGTCAAATCTGTGGAGAGGCGATCCGGCTCACAGTCAGAATTAGTCGTGTAAATAATAATCGATTCGTATCGATGCATCGATCCTACAGCCGACGATTCAAATGCATCGATGCGTCCACAAGAGAATCAAATCGAATTTTTCTGTAATAAAATTTATTCAAAACATCATTAATACATAAAGTGAAAACTATGCACCATTGAATCGAATCGTATCGAATTGTGGGGAATTCTCAAGTATCGAAAATAATCAAAATAATCGAATTGTTGGCTTAAGAAATCGATATCGTATCAAATCGGCATGAAGTGTCTGATTTACACCCCTAGTCAGAATGCCTGTTTTACTAGGTATTCTTTTCTGTAATTGGATAAATACATGGTAGAGCTGTTTAATGCCGTACTGTGAAACATTCCAGACAGAGCAACGACATATCGATAAAAACAAGCAGGTGATGGACCCTCCACCAGAATTTTTTTTTTTTTTTTTCCAAGCAGCTTGCACCATATGTGTATTTCTCCATTTGTCCCTGTGCCCAAAAAGCCTCATGTTTGAACAGATTGTCAGCAGGCCTTGCATAAGATCTGTGTCGAAATTGGGAAAAACATGTGTGTCATTTTTATATGACATAAGATCTGAACCAGGAAGTGAACTAGCTTCCTGGAGTTACTCAAGAGCCCCGCCCTCCACTTCCTCCTCACACTCGTCCTCAAAATGATCCACTTTCCCTGAACACAACTGGCTGTTTATTTTGTGTATTTGATTTATTTTAGTATTACTGGCAGAAAATGACATATTAATGACAAATGTTGGGGCAGTGTGTAACTTTTCTGGTCCATCAAATGCTTTTCTCCATGGAGGTGTTATCCCTTTGTCTGGAATGTTTCACAGTGTGGCATTAAACCTTTCTATCTACACAGAGATCAAACCAGATCAAGTGGCAAGTCAGATCTGTGGCGAGGCGACCCCGCTCACAGTCAGAATGCCTGTTTTTCTACACATTTTTGAGCTATAACACCACCTGTAATTGAATAAATGTAAGTTAGAGCTGTGTAATGTCATACTGTGGAACATTTCAGGCAGAGCAATGACGTATCATTAAAAACACACAGGTGACGGAGCCCAAACCAGAAAGTTACAGAGTGCACCTTTAAATGTCACATGAAACCAATGAGCATTTTCCATTATATGAAAACATGGTTAAAACTGGAAAAATGGCAACAGGGATGTACAGTAAATAGAACTTTTAATCTGGATTGTAAAGTTTAGAGATTACTGTTTAATCTTTGCTTTCTGTGTTTAGTTTCATATTAGTGGAGCATATAATCTATCTCTGTCCTAAAAATGATACTAAACCAGGACTTAACTGGAAATAAACCAAGATGTTCATATGATGACGGTCTGAACAGAAGATGCAAAAGTGGCGTCGCTTCTTCACTTTTTATTCCCCGTTTAGCAAAAGTGTGTGGAATTCGATTGGGTATGCATGCCAGGCGGCTAGGTGGCGCTGTGATACATTATCAATATGTCCATGCACATGTGTCGAATCTTCCTTTTTCTCATCTGCGCCGCAAAAAGCAAAACAAAACATGGTTAACGGTAGCAAAAAAAAAAAATTGTGTGGTCAGACGAAGAAGTTCAAGTATTGCTTCAGACCACGTTAGACTACAAAGCAACGAAGGCACAACAAGGTGTGGACTGGGAGTCCTGCCAAACAAAGTACACTGATATATGGACCGACGTGACGTAAACGCGTACACGATGTCAGCAGATTTGACCAGAGTTTTGCGTCTTGGGCAGTGTATACGAAAACGCGACGGCGGAGCATATTTTCCACTTTTCCACTTTGAAGGGCGGTTTCAGTTTTTTGTGTTTTTAAGCCCCCAAAATGCCATCACCGTCTAAACGCAAGGCACTTCCGGTAAAATATTTTGTCGTTTTTACCCGTAAGCGTTCTCGTGTAAACAGGCCCTAAAGATTCAAGATTTTTTATTTGTCATATGCAGAATCAACACAAGGCCAACAATGCAATTAAATGTTTAGGATCAGAAGAACCGTTGACTTGCTAAGATAGTCAGAAGTACTAATAACATGCAATAATAGTACATGGTAAAAAAGTGTTGCCAAAAGTGCAGGGGAAGAAGTAAACAATATAATAAAAATATGTTATAAAATATAATAAAAATACAAAGTACAATGTACAAAGGTGCAGGTAGGATTAAATAAGGTGTGAGTAGAGTATTTCACAGATAGCACATAATATGGTGTAGTTTAAGTGTTGCATGTGGATTTCGTATTGCACATAGTATAGTATGAGTATTGCACGTGGGTTATGAAGCAGGTTATTCTACAGGTAACAGTTTACAGTGAGGTAGTGACAAACATGATACATTCATACAGAGCAGCAGCAGTAAACATATTATGCATAATAAAAAGTAGTTTAGTGCAGTATTATTGAGAGTTCAGTCTTATTTATAGTACTACCCAGAGTTCAGTAGTCTGACAGCTTGGGGGTAATAGCTGTCTTTGAGTCTTTTTGTGCGTGCTGGCAGGCTCCTGTATCGTCTGCCAGAGGGTAGCAGACGGAAGAGTCCTTGTGCCGGATGAGTATGGTCCTTAGTGATGCTGCGTGCCTTACGCAGACCCCAGATCAGAACGAAAATTCTCAATTTTGTCTTGATCCTAATCTCTATCATAGCTATATTCTACTTTACAGATGCATTGTGTAACTTTTCTGTTGGGGGGTCTGTCACCTGCTTGTTTCTATGGGTATGTCATTGTTCTGCCTGAAATGTTCCACAGTATGACATTAAACAGCTCTACCTCACATGTATTAAGTTACAGTTGGTTTTATAGCCCGAAGATACGTAGAAAAACAATGAATCTGACTGAGCGGGGTCGCCTCTCCACAGATCTGACCTGTAACTTGATTTGGTTTGGTCTCCGTGAAGATAGAAATGTTTAATGCCACAATGTGAAACATTCCAGGCAAAGCAATAACATCTCCATGGAGAAAAGCATTTGACAGAGCTGTTTATACCTGCATTTTGTGACACGTCTGATCAACAAGTTCAAAAATTAAACCTTAACTTTAACGAGGTACAAAAAAATATCTGATAAAAGTTTTAAAGGTGCTCTACTTGATTTTATTATATTAAAAAGTGAAAAACAGAACTAGTCAATTTTAAACTTTTTGGGTAATGATTCAAACTTGTTCCTCATTTTCCAGGCATTCCTAGTATTCTAATTATACACCATGAGGAGTTCCTAATAATTTTTCACAACTTTCTGAAACCAGAGCAGAGTTGTACCATCATACTGTTTACGTTTTTTCATCATACTCTAGTCTTTCCCTCAGGTTTTTAGAAGATTATGGAGGCCCAGACAGTACTTTGGAAAACAAAATAATAATACAGTTTTTGGAGTGTCACTTTGCACTGATTAAAGGTTAAATAAAGTAGCTTGTATATATCTAATGCAGTACAAAATTTAACTTCTTGGGTTGTTTTTAAAGACAATGCAGTAACGTCCAGGCATGTCCAAACTATGGCCCGTGGGCCAAATGCGGCTCTCAGACAAATTTTTTCTTCCAGGTGAATTGGCCCAAATTACTTTGAGCAGAACTTTTGACTACCTTGATAAGACAATATTTAATATTTATTGGTGGTTTTGAGGATTTTGAATGAATAAAGGACTGATAGCTCATTTTAACGTGTTAAACATGCAGATATTTCAATTATTCACTGTACTGAGCACCAGTCTCTGGCCCTCAATTGGCCCTCTGCTTCGTTTGTGTTTAGATATGTGGCCCTTGATGAAAAAAGTTTGGACACCCCTGAGCTACACTGATTGGAGTTGAGAACACGTGACCTGTCCACGCGCAGCTTGCTTCTGATTGGTGAGCTCAGTGGCGTGGCAGAGAGGCGGACCAGGTGGCATACGTGTGTGAAATTGTTGATGAAACAAAACCTGGGTCAGTTAGGAGCACTGCAAAAAACTTTAACGATCTTAATGATCTTTAAAGATCCCATGCTTTTATATGGCGCCTTAATGGTTCCCTAATACTGTAAATTAATCCTTCTTCAAAATCAAGCCTCAGTGCATGAGAAAGCCCCATGAACACAGTCAGAGTCAAAAATATCTCTCTCAAACACTTTATTCTGGGTGCTGTTGCTTGAATGCAAATGAGGACAGAGACAGGCCAGTGCAGCGGGTGGGGGTGTGGCCAAACTCTCCGCTCTTTCCTCTTTAGCGGTGCGCTGTGCGCTGGCACAGAGGAAGATATGAGATGATTTCCACTGAAAAATAAACACATTTCCATAGAAAATAAAATGAAACCACTGCTGTTTCAGAGGTTCGGAGGCTCGGATAAAGGACATCCGAGCCTGGAAACACTCTCACATGCCTCCAGGCAAACAAAAAAACGCATCTCGCATTACGTAGCTCCTTCGCGGTCCAAACTCTCTGGGCATGATTTCCAAAGACGGTGGGTAGACAATAACATCCAGACGGGCGGTGGAACTGCATTTGCATTTTTCACCGAGTGTGATGTCAGAAATTTCCCTTGTTCAGAATCGCCCGTTTGGGCTGTCTTTTTTTCAAATGCAGAAAAGGATCGCAAATGCTCAGTTTACACATTTTGCAACTTTTAGCCATGGGGGGGGCCCTAAACAGGGTAGGGGAGCTCACATTAACGTTCAAAAACCTCAGAAAGTGAAAATTTCATGCTATGGGACCTTTAACGATTCAAGCAACTTTAATGATCCCAAAATCGTGTTGCCTGAGATCGCGATTTTCAATCTAAAACGATAGATCTTTCAGCCCATTTTGCATAATATGTCCTTTAAAATAAGACAAGACAATGATAAAAGGAGAAATTCAATTTGTCAACTGGACAAAGTTTGTTTGGTCGAAAAATGTTTCGCCGCTCATCCGAGAGGCTTCGTCAGTTCTGGTTCTAGTGCTGGTTAGACCCTGTTTATATCTAGCTGCAGGGAGGAGGTCACTACACTGAAATAGCTCTGAAACTATCTCAACTAATCTGTCTCTTTTGTTTTTCGAATTTCTCTGGCGTCTAGTATTAGCATATCTATTCAGCCCTAGGAGAAGCTCACTACACTGAAATAGCTCTGAAACTACCTCAACTAATCTGTCTCTTTTGTTTTTCGAATTTCTCTGGCGTCTAGTATTAGCATATCTATTCAGCCCTAGGAGGAGCTCACTACACTGAAATAGCTCTGAAACTATCTCAACTAATCTGTCTCTTTTGTTTTTCAAATTTCTCTGGCGTCTAGTTTAGCATCCCTATTCAAGCCTAACGACCCTCGCCACCCCTCAGCCCTGGGTTGTCTGCCCTAATGTTTCTTTGTCGGTTTTTGACTTGGTTTGAGAATCGAATTATAAATGGGAGACAAGTTATGTCTAACTCCCCCATTTCTGTTTAACGACGGATTCTCTTTTTTGACAAAAAGTGCCTCTTTAACTCCCCTCTCAAACTAGTTCTTTTCCCTGGCTAAGATCTGAACCTCACTGTCCTCAAAAGAATGGCCCGTGGCTTCTAGGTGAAGATGTACGGCAGATGACGGTCCACTCTGGCACGCCCGCCTGTGACAAGACAATATTACTTTCCTTTTCTGCAGTAGACAGTATATAAATACACATAGCTAACCCGCTAGCCACCGCATTGAAAAACTGTCACCCCGTCTCTAACAGCTTTTTTATTTTGCCATTTTGTGCATAAATAAATTCCTATTCCTTATATGGATCTGGTGATATGTGGTAAGCAAGGAATAGACAAAGCGATAAATGTTAAATAAGGAAAATTAAATAAGGAATAAACCAAATCACAACATACCCTCTCTGTTCAATGAAATATCCAGATGGTGAAACTGAAACTTCCTTAGATTTAAAAGCACTCAAACACAATAGCTTCACTCTTCTATTCAGGTCAGGAGTTTGGGTTACAATTTATCAAAACACCACAAATTTATTATCTCAAATCTTCCCAAAAACAACACTATAAAAAAAAGATATGTATGCAATGTTTTTCTTCTTCTTCATTGATCAAAATGTGTCTTACCCCAGTACAGATATATTGTATAAACAGCTCTTGAGGTCAAAATAAGGTCCGCTGTGTACTGTCTGCATCTGATTACAAAACGTTTTATATTCCGAGAACCATGAAGGGTGCTGTTAGCATGCTAGCTGTTGTTGTTAGCATTACCGTGACAGCAAAACTCACCTCTGAGAGTTGTGAAAAGCTCTTATTAATTCGTTGAGGTGAATAATTAGGATGTTAGGAATGCATACGGTAAGTGAGGAATGACTATGGACCACCGCAAACTGAACAAATTCTGTTTTTCACATTTGTTTTGAGGAGCAGGAAGGAGCAGAGCTGAACATGTTTCTCTCTTTATTAATAACGACGATATGTAGGATTCATCATTGAGAAAGCTCCAGATGTTTTGGAGCTAAAGTCCGATTTTTTCAGACTGAGAACCTGTTACGGAAGAGAGTGACTAAAGAAGAGAAGGATGCTGACTCATCATTATGCTGTGAAAACTGAAACAGGCTGTGACTGTTGTTTTTCACTATTGCGAAACAGGGACAATGTCTTGAGTCCAAAACTAAAACTCGTATCAAAACTAGATATGGAAGTGGTATGGAAGTCATCAAGCATAGCAAGTATGTCAATAACTAAAGCTATTAAACTGAGACAGAGTCATAGTGTAATTTCCCAAACAGGAGAGTAAAGGAATACTTCTGGCCTTTTGTGGTTAATTTTACGCTCGATTTGTCTTTTGTGTGATTCTTGACTCTCAGCCAGGACATTTACAGACAGATTTAAGCACCTTTCTGACGCACTGTTATAGTATCGCCTGCATTTTGTTAAAGAGAATACAAATAAATCATGAGTTATCATCCCATAACTCCATTATTTTATGTTCATGCACTATTAAGGCTAATTAGAAGTGCTTTACCTTGGGAGATATGGGAGAAGACACATTCAATATCAGAGAGAAATGGAAATTGGAGTTAAAGGTAATTATTGAGGATAAGACATGGAGGGATATGTGTGTGGTCACAAAGGTGTCAACAGTAATCTGTGGAAGGAATTTGACTGGAAGACAAAAATTAGATATTTTAGAGCCCCTTTAATAATTTCAAGCTTCTACAAAAACATGTCCCCACTATGTTGGAGAATTTGTGGCATGGTGGCAGACCACTCACATATTTTCTGGGATTTCCCAGTTTTTTTGTAATTATTGGCAGGACATTAAAATAGAAATAGAAAAGATACTGTCCTGCGAACTCCCTATGGATCCACTGAATAGGTAGTAGGAGCATTGTCAGATAAAGCATGTGTAAAAGATCAACAGTATGTTCTCCGTATTCTCCTGATGACTGCACGAAAAATGATAACAGTTAAATGGTGGAAACCCTCTCCTCCGACAAGGACAGAATGGACACAAAAAGCCCAATTCGGACGGGATTAGTTTTATGGAGTGACGTGGGGTAAAGTAATAATTACCAGGGAATTTAGTCCTGTCCGAACACGCCATGTCCGTAAACATAACGGAGTATGTCTGCGAAATTTACAGCGAGTTTCACCTTCTGTAAAACGGTCTGGAGGAATTACCATAGGTAATATTAATCCCATGCAAATGCGACCCTCGGTAAAGATGTATGTAATATTTCGTCACATCCGTTTAAAGAAATAATTTACCGCAATTTTCAAACACGGAGGAGCTTGAAGTGCTTTGTTTTGCCGCCAAACAAAATGATCTACCGGTACTCTCGAACAAACGCACACATCGACCAATGAAAAAGACCAAGAGGTATAAATCAATCGTCAGAGGCATGAAACTTCTGCTTGTTTTAGGTCATGTATGCTCTATTAGTCCTGATTATGGGCAATAATTTGCATAGTTCGCTAATATTACACATAGGCTAATCATTTAGCATTCTGCTAAATCTGGTGCAGCCATCTTTTTAATGTACCTGCACATAAAACATGACGTCATAAACATGACGTGCACGGCAACGAATACGTAACGGCAGAGCATAAACAAACTCCTCCCATGTCAAATGAATATTACGGACATTTCTTGTCCTGTGTGAATGGGGTCATTTATATTACAGAGGTCCTGTGATAAACCGACATTACTCTACATCCCCCTGTAAAACTAATCCCGTCCGAATAGGGGTCTAGAGCCCTATTCAGACGTCAACAAGTCAATATCATGGAACAGTTAACAGACAAACTCCAGCTGAAAATGGACTTGTTCCTAGAACGATGGCCTCCGGTGACTATGTACCTGAATAATGGCTAACATAATAACCCTTTGTCAAGGATTGTTCAAAATGTTTATTTACTTTGCTGATCTTAATAAACTAAAGTTCAAAAAAAGAAAGAAAAAAAGAAAAAAAAAAGAAGTGCTGTACCTGACTTTTCCTGTCTTAAAAATGTGAAAAACAGAACTAGTTTGATTTACAGTAGTCCAATGTTATTCTTCACTTATCTTATGCATCCAGAGTTTAGAGTTTAAAGTTAATAACTTGCATGCTAACCGTGCACTTTCTGATGTTTGGACAGTAAAACACTATTTAGTTAGATGCAGATAGTACAGTGGACTTGTTTTGACGTCAAGAGCTGCTTATAGAATATATCTGTACTGGGGAAAGACATATTTTTCCCTTAAAGGTCCTATATTACACAAAATAGACTCTTTTGAGCTTTAAACCATGTTATAATCCTGTTTCCTCATCAAAAACAGACCTGGAGTTGTGTTTTGTTTCATTCACACGTTTGAGTAACCCTTTATTATTAGTCCGTCTACATCTCCAAAGCTCAAAATACTCTGTTCCACCTTGTGATGTCATGAGGTGGCAGTTTTCAAGTTAACAGCTCCTTTTAACCTTAAGTTCAGTAGAGATTTTCAATTCCAGGGCAGATTATATTATCCAAATGATTCTAGTGAAGGTGTTTGGAGTTTAAAAACAAAACAGAGCACCTCCTTTATTTCCACATGACATCACAAGGTAGAACATAGCGTTTCCTGTTTGAGAGAAGAATTCAGCCTAAATATGCAGGGTTTTATGTGTGAAACGTGTGAATGAAACAACACACAACTCTGGATATGTTTGTGATGAGGAAACATTATAACAGATCAGTAAATAGCGTAATACCCCCCCTTTAAAGCTGAGTATTATTTCATTATGTTATCGAAATCTGTACTTTATTTCCCCTTTGTATGGAAATAGTTTGAAATTCGAGCACTGCGTCAGTACAAAACAAGTCCAGATAAAATGCTTTTGTCCTTGCACTTGCTGGAACCTTGTGAGTTGGAACTGAAAGCCTGTAACGTGTGCTCTGCAGCAGATCAGACTTCCTCTTTGAGTCTACGCCACAGTTTCCGGAGACTTGAGCAACATTCTCCTCTCTCTCCTCTCCGAGCCCAGTGCACTCACGTTGTGGCCAAAGGCACGCCAAAGACACGATTTACACAAACTTTAATTATCCACAAGGGAAATTATTTGGATGCAGTAACTCACACGTCATAATATAATATGATAAAGAGAAAAAATATAAATGGTAGTAATAAATTCTAGATCAGCAGCAATAAAAACAAGATGCAGCGTGATTCAGGATTGTTAGGTACAATAGGACGAATACAAGACACAAGAGAGTTATGGAGTAAAGGCTCTGTGGCTCAGTGGTTGGAGAATTCGCCTACAAACCCAAAGTTCTCCACTTCTATACAAATTCTGGTGCAAGCAAGGGCCAACAGACTCAAAAACAGCTTCTTCCAAGGGCCATAACCACCTTGAACACTCACATGCAATGACTCACCCCATATTCCTGCCCCCACTCTCCTCCATCCACCCGCTGTGCAATTACGTAACACCGTGCAATATTGTGGACAATATTTATTACAGTGTAATAATATAGTTTCTGTAGCATATCCACCTGGGCGATATTTATTACTGTGTAATATCTTGAACTGAGTTTTTGTAGCGTATCCACCTGTTGTTGTGCACCTAATTACCAAATTACAGAGATACAGCTTGGAAAAGTAACGTTTTTTTACAATTTGAGCCTTATTTCGGTAATAAAACAAGTTGTTTTACTCACCCATAGCACTTTGGTGTCATATGCAGCACTTCCAGAGATGTTTTAGATTTGCGGTTAGCCTAGCGCGACTTCTAGCCATAGCTCGGGGCATATAATATATTCCCCAAGCATGTAATATGCCCCGTGCGGGCTCCAAATAACACAAACTTTAGCACTTTTCAAATCATAGAAGCCCGATGTCTTAGTCTATGATTTCGTTTGAAGCAAAAGTGGCCTGTAATCCGAGATTTATCCATAGTTTACAGCTTTGCGTTTCATGTTTGGGTCCCGGGAGCTGAGAGCACACTCCGCACATGCGCACTGGCGTCCTCATCTACTCGAAACTATGGCTAAATCTCGGATTACAGGCCACTTTTGACCACACAAAATCGTAGACTAAGACATCGGGCTTCTATGATTTGAAAAGTGCTAAAGTTTGTGTTATTTGGAGACCGCAAATAAGTGCCCCGAGAACTCACATGATGGAGATCGCAAATCTAAAACATCTCCGGAAGTGCTCCATATGACACCAAATTGCTATGGGTGAGTAAAACAACTTGTTTTATTACCGAAATAAGGCTCAGATTGTAAAAAACATTACTTTTCCTTTAATACAGTACAATTTGCTAAACTAACTTCTGTGAAACATCTCCCTCTACAATGTAGAGACTCTCAAGTGTGTGTATATATGATTATATGGTTGTACGTGTCACCCCCACTGCAATATCTGAGCAAGACGTGCAATAACCTGGTAACTAATGTGTAGTACCAGCTGTAGAGGACTTTTTTGCACTAATGTTTTTGCACTATTTTTTTTTTCTATACTGTGTTGTAAATATCCTACTTAAGAGTAGTAAGTAGTAGTTGAAGTGAGATGCTTTCAGTCTCATTGTGAGTATGTATGATGTAAATTGTACATATGAATAGTGACAATAAAAGACATTCTATTCTAAGAAAGACACTTGATGCTGAGAACTCAAACTCTCCAAAAACTAGTAAAAGCTGCATTGTGTAACTTTTCGGTTGGGGGTTCATCACCTTCTTGTTTCTATTGAAATGTCATTGTTTTGCTTAGAATGTTCCACACGATGACATTAAACAGCTTTACCTTACATGTATTCAATTACAGGTGGTTTTATAGCTTAAAAATACCTAGAAAAACAGGCATTCTGACTGTAAGCGGGGTTGCCTCCTCACAGATCTGACCTGTAACTTGGTCTGGTTTGGACTCCATGAAGTCTTAATATCGGTATCTGGAAATATTGGTTATTATCGCCACAACAGCAAAACAAACAGTGAATATCGGTTTAAAGGGTCCATATTACTCTATTTTCTGATCTGTTATGTTGTCTCCTCAATACAAACAGACCTGGAGTTGTATTTTGTTTCTTTCTGTTTCTTTGTTTAACACACAAACCCTGTATGTTTAGGCTGTGTAACTACGTGATCCACCTTGTGATGTCATGTGGTATCCAGGAAGTGATCCACTGTGTTTTTAAATTCAATACATCTTGACTAGGATAAGTTTGTTCATCTCTACTGAACAAAACGTAGCTGTTAACTTGAAAACTACCGCTTCATGACATCACAAGGTGGAACGGAACATTTTGGGCTCTTGAGATGTAGACAGACTAATAATAAACGGTTATTCAAACATGTGTGAATGAAACCAAACACAACTCTGGGTATTTTTTTGATGAAGGCTACGTTTATATGATGACGGTCTGAACAGAAGACGCAAAAGTGGCGTCGTGTCTTCACTTTTTATTCCACGTTTAGACGAGCGTTTTTGGGAGGAAATCTGCGTGCATACGGTGACGCAAAAGTGTGTGAAAATCAATTTGGTATGCATGCCAGGCGGCTAGGTGGTGCTGTGATACATTATCACTATGTCCACGCACATGTGTAGAATCTTCCTTCTTCTCATCTGCGCTACGAAAAGCAAAACAAAACATGGCTACGGTAGCAAAAACATTTGTGTGGTCAGACGAAGAAGTTCAACTATTGCTTCAGACCACGTTAGACTACAAAGCAACGAAGGCGCAACAAGGTGTGGACTGGGAGTCCTACTAAACAAAGTACACTGATATATGGACCGATGTGACATAAACACGTACACGACGTCAGCAGATTTGACCAGAGTTTTGCGTCTTGGGCAGGGTAGACGAAAACGCTACAACGGAGCATATTCAAGTTTTCCACTTTGGAGGGCAGTTTCAGTTTTTTGCATTTTTAAGCCCCCAAAACGCTGTCACCGTCTAAACGAAAGCATTCTCGTGTAAACAGGCCCGACATTATTATAACATGACTAAAAACTCATATCAGTCAATTTGCACAATATAGGATCTTTAAAAAACAACACAAGAACAAGAACCAAAGATCAGAATGAAACACCTTCACTTGACTACTGCGTCTCATCTCGTGGCTCAGTGTGATGCGAGACCCCACAGCAAACACGTTATCAAAACATTTTATTAGCAGTAGATACTGGCTTCTTTGTCAGGACTAGCTATGAGCCCCGGACAACATGGATGCCCAAGTGAAGAGATATGTCAGTAATTTTGATAGCACAAAGGCCAGTATTGAAACGGTTCCAGGATATGCAGTAAAAAAAAACATGACAGTAATAAACACTTTATCACACGGAAAAACCCCAATGACTGTGAAGGCAATGTGTGAAAGAAGAACATACTTACATACTTACTGTTGAGGAATATAGTTTAAATGATGGATGGGGCTGTTTTCTTGAGACTTCCTGTTTACTTCCTCATCACAGTTCTGGTTTTCATGAAACGTATGATTGCCAAAAAGCTATTAAAAGCACGTATCATAAACAGTACTGACGTGACGTTTCAAAAATTTTTATAATAAAGGGCCTGTACTCTTTCTGATCCATGTTATAATGTTGTTCCCTCATCACAAACAGACCTGGAGTTGTGTTTTGTTTCATTTACACATGTTTAAAATGCACAAACCCAGTATAATTAGGTCTTTGTGGTCTTTACTCACTCTACTCTTCCATCTTGTGATGTCATGTGGTAATACAGGAAGTGCTCCACTGTGTTTTTTAACTCCATACACCTTCACGAGAACCATTTGGATAATTTCAACCCTGGAATTGCCAATCTCGACTGAGCAAAAGGCAAAAAGTAGCTGTAAACTTGATTTTTGCCGATATTTTTGGGTCAATACGTGGGGCAATTTTTGATTTTCTCCCCCAAATACACAATATAAGTTTACAAAAAACTCACTCACAGATATTTTTTCACCACAAACCTTTAAGAGAGCTGTAGTCACCTTTTCAGCAGTTATCTCATTGTTCAAATAAAGCTTTACGAAGTTTTTGTTTTTAAGCAGCAGGTCACCCAAAACAAAATATGTGTTGGTGGTTTAAGGCTGATAGCTGATACACCAAATATCGGCTCTAAATATCGGCCAACTCAACGCTATATCTCTAGTAACAAACGAATGAAGAGCAAAACCTTTAAGAGAGTTTAAACGACAGTCTTCAAGCTCAGATGAGGTCTACTATGGAGTATTAAGATAAGATAAGACTTTATTGATCTCACACAGGAGAAATTTACTTGTCACAGTAGCTCCAGGTAGGGACAGTTTGAACAAGAAGACAAGTGCATGCAGGCAAGAATGGCATAAAGATAGGTAATAATAATAATAATAAAAAATAAGTAATAAATCGAATAATAATAATAGCAGTAATAATAATAATAAAAACAGTGACAGGGAGAGTATTGAAAAATTGGAAAAACGATATTGCACGATAGGAGTATTGAAAAAACAACAATATTGCACATTGGGAAAACGATATTGCACGTCTGGACTATACAGTGGAGTTATACAGTCTGATGGCGGTGGGGATGAACGATCGATTACATTAGGAAATACTGATACTTCTGCATCTGCCGATACCCGATATTAACCAATACCAGTGTAGGGATGGAAAATGGCAGTTATTTCCTTAAAACACAGTTACTTTATTACACAAGAGAGCCAGTTGTGTAATACAAACGTTATTTATCCTTCAAAACACCACTGGACAGTTTCTTATAGAGGTGTGACGAGATACGGAGATTGGATCAACGAGAACAAGACAAGACAAGATTTTTACCATAATAATTCATAATAAATAAATGTTGTTATTCAGTTCATACGTTTGGCCTCAACATTTCTGATTTATTTTTTATGTTACTGTAGCACTATTTTTGGTACAACAGCTAATCAAGAAATGTTTCTGGCCTGCACTTAAGCCTTTTTTGTCCAATCCAAATGCAAAAACATGGGAGAACAAGCTCATGAGAAATTTTGAATTTTATGTTATTATTGTACATAGATTATTTTATGCATTTGATGCTTTTGCACCTTAAAACCGCACTGCTGTTTAAAAAGGAAGTGTCAATGATTTTGTGAAAAGTAAAGGTGGATTTGTGCCTTTGGAAACAGAGATGCTGGAAGTGGGACTTTATATACACTCAACAAAAATATAAACGCAACACTTTTGTCTTTGCTCCCATTTTTCCTGAGATGGACCCAAAGATCCAAAATTCACTCCAGATACACAACACTACCATTTCTCTCAAACATTGTTCACAAATCTGTCCAAATGTGTGACAGCGAGCACCTCTGCCCCGCCGAGACAATCCACCCCACCTCACAGGTGCGCCACATCAAGATGCCGATCCGACATCATGACCAGTGCACAGGTGCGCCCCAGACTGCACACAATAAAAGGCCACCCCGAAATGTCCATTTTTTTTTTTTTGCTTTATTGGGGGTCTGGGGACTCAGAACCAGTCAGTATCTGGTGTGACCACCATTTGCCTCATGCAGTGCAACACATCTTCTTCGCATAGAGTCAGGCCTGGACTGGCCATCTGGCATACCGGGCATTTTCCCGGTGGGCCGACAGTCCTCGGGGGCCGGTACCGGTGCTGTTTTTTTTTTGTTTTTGTTTTTTTTAACTTAGAGCCCGGTCACCGGCTCACAATCTAAAGGAGGCGGCCCATTGGTCCATCTTCAATATAGACAGTGGACTAAACCAATCAGGATATAGAGAGCGGCCCCACCCCTTTCTCTGCGCTGAGCCCCGCCAGTTTCATAATCATAACTGTTGAGCGAATGAGCGGGGAAACAAGGAAACGCGCAAGAAAGGAGGTGCGGAGAATTAGCGGACTGCACCGGCTATGGATCCTACACACTGGCCGTGACTTTCATCTACCCATCTCTATACAACACAATGCACAAGAGGAATAAAACAGCAACACAATCAACAGCACTGTCAACAGGACTTATTATCGCCATATGTTTAATGTTATCCGGGGACATCCACCCGTGCCCGGGCCCACAACACTTCAAAACGGCGGGAGAGGCTCACCCACTCGCGGAGGAGACACGCGTCACTCCTACCTTACAGGTATGCTCTTTACGTACTCCTCCGTGTTCCTCTGCTTACTCTGTGCCCGTCGCCAAACGCGACTGAGCTGTCGACGGCGATGTTGTGGATGGCGCGGTCTGTCGGTGAGCTGCACGGGGAACGGCCGGTGGCGCATCAGATAGTAGCATTAGTCGGGAGTCCGTGGGAAAGCTGCGCGCTATAGCCTCTGCATCAGCGGCTGACAGCAGACCAGCGGCACCAGGCGGGGTCGTGCCGATGGTAAACCCCAGAAACACCGCATGTTTAAAAAACACCGCATGTTCAAGTTTTTTCAAACACTCAACCAGTCCAAAATGATCTGGGACCCCAGTGCCAAGCCAAAGGGACTATCATGTGGACATCTAAATGTTAGAAGTATATGTTACTATTGTGAACAGGTTGAACATCTCTTATGCAAGTCTAATATCGACTGTTTTGGTATGTCTGAATCTTGGTTAAAACAAACATCTGCAGAAGCTTTAATAAATATGCAGGGATATCAAGTCTTTAGAAAAGACAGAGAGGGGCAATGGTGGGGGGGGGTCGTCCTGTACATTAAGAACACCCTAAAATGTAAACAGACTGGCCAAACAATACTCAATTTGATTCCATTGGTGTGGAAGTCACACTATCCAATGAAATGTACGTGAATGTAGATTCAATGAGGAAAAACACTTCGTTTCCGCAGGATGAAATCCAAGTTCTCGGTGAATTTCACCTGGGGGTGTGGTCGCAAAAACGGCATGAATAATAAATGAATGTTGCTATCCTGTGGTTGTGATGCAGTAGCCGGTCAGCTAGCTCTAAAGTTTGAGTGCTCAAAATATCTGCAGTGGGGTACTAGCCCGGACTATGTTGTATCAGCTCTAATGATTCATATTAACAAGAATCCATGTTCATGGTTACAACAAGGTCACCCTAAATCATTGAATCATTGATTGTTTCCCTCATGATATTAGCCCACTTCAGCACACAGTAAATGGATAGGAGACGTAGTTAACGAGCTAGTGGGCAGCTAAAAAAATAAATAAATGTTTAGATGGCAATCTACAGTGGTCTATTTGCTTGATTATATTTACATCGAGCCTAAACAACAAACCATGTTGATTGAATAGATAATACTCCCTACACCTGTATACAGCTGGTACTGTACATCATATTTGATACTGTATTTTATATTTGACTACTACTTTTCTATTTAAATCTGATTTTACATATATATTTATTATTATTATCTTATGTATATAATTGTGTCTCATCTGACACAGGTCTGTTGCTCTTTGGTTGCTTTTCCATCTATTTTTCTTTTTGTTCTTTTACCCTCTGCTTTATATCATATATCATATATTATATTTGATGAGTGAGCGACTGTACCCAAAACAATTTCCCTTGTGGATCAATAAAGTCTAAGAATACACTTTAGGTTAGGAAACCTTTTAATCATGTAAATGTTTCCACACTACTGACTCCACTGGTGACATCCATATTGGTCAGACTTTTTTTGATAAACAATAAATTCCACACACATCATACATTGAATAGGCCGATTTAAGAGCATCGTTACTTCCGCTCAGCCATCTTGCCTTGTCTCGCGTTGCCTTAGTATGAGATTTATCTGATCATTATCAAAAGTAAAAATGTAACCTAAAGATACTAAATGTTTTGATGGTTTAGATAGTTCCACCGTTTTTCCAGGTAGTTCCCAATATTTTTATTTTTGGTTTTCTATTTATCACTTAATAAAGTGTAATAATCTGTCCCTCTTCCTGTCTGGTCGAGCCAGGCTGTTGAGGAGAGAGAAGAGAGAGTAGACTACTTTTCCCGCCCAGAGCCTGATAGAATGTAAGAATTTTTAAATCACCACCCAAAGCGAGATGCTACAAACCCTGTAGTGAAGAAGTAGTGTAGTGTTTCCCCTTGGCCAAGACGTAACAATAGTAAAATACATCACTTTGGGGAACACATACATAAATTAGTCTGTTGTGCTCCGCTAATTATGAGGGGCCGTTCTGAGCCAAAAATGCCAGGGCCGTTTTTTTGTCCCAGTCCAGCCCTGCATAGAGTTTATCAGATTGTCAATTGTGGCCTGTGGAATGTTGGTCCACTCCTCTTCAAAGGCTGTTATGGACGAAGAACACAGGTGCATTTTATTGATGGCATTTTGAATGCACAGAGATACCGTGATGAGATCCTGAGGCCCATTGTTGTGCCATACATCCATGAACATCACCTCATGTTTCAGCAAGATAATGCACGGCCCCATGTTGCAAGGATCTGTACACAATTCTTGGAAGCTGAAAATGTCCCCGTTCTTGCATGGCCAGCATACTCACCGGCCATGTCACCCATTGAGCATGTTTGGGATGTGCTTGACCGGCGTATACGACAGCGTGTACCAGCTCCCACTAATATCCAGCAACTTCACACAGCCATTGAAGAGGAGTGGACCAACATTCCACAGGCCACAATTGACAATCTGATAAACTCTATGCGAAGAAGATGTGTTGCACTGCATGAGGCAAATGGTGGTCCCCAGACCCCCAATAAAGCAAAAAAAATGCACATTTCTGGGTGGCCTTTTATTGTGGGCAGTCTGGGGCGCACCTGTGCACTGGTCATGATGTCGGATCGGCATCTTGATGTGGCACACCTGTGAGGTGGGGTGGATTGTCTCGGCGGGGCAGAGGTGCTCGCTGTCACACATTTGGACAGATTTGTGAACAATGTTTGAGAGAAATTGTAGTGTTGTGTATCTGGAGTGAATTTTGGATCTTTGGGTCCATCTCAGGAAAAATGGGAGCAAAAACAAAAGTGTTGCGTTTATATTTTTGTTGAGTATAGTTGAATACCAAAAATGACATAAGGACTTAACCAGGACTAAACCAGGACTAACTGGGACTAAACAAGGAGAAAACAAAACCTGGACTAACCAGGCCTAAAACACGACTTAAGAAGTACTTAACAAGGACTAAACCACGACTAGGAGATTGGATCCACGAGAACAAGATTTTAACATAATTCATAATAAATAAATGTTGTGATTCAGTTCATAAGTTTGGCCTCAACATTTATGATTTACTTTTTATGTTATTGTAGCACTATTTTTGGTAAAACAGCTTCTCAAGAAATGTTTCTGGCCTGCACTTAAAGGTCCCATGACATGGTACTTCTTGATGCTTTTATATGGCTCCTTAATGGTTCCCTAATACTGTAAATGAATCCTTCTTCAAAATCAAGACTCAGTGCATGAGAAAGAGAGATAAGATGAGAAAGAGTCATAAATATCTCTCTGGAACTCTCCATTATGGGCATTGTTGCTTGAATGCAAATGAGGAGGACAAAGATAGGCCAGAGTAGCGGGTGGGGGCGTGGCCAAACTCTCCGCTCATTCCTCTTCAGCAGTGCGCTGTGCGCTGGCCCCACTTCCGCGTTTTTGCGCAGAGGAAGAGATGAGAAGCGTTCCATTGAAAAATAAACACATTTCCACAGAAAATAAAATGAAACCACTGCTGTTTCAGATGTCCACAGGCTCAGATAAAGGACATCCAAGCCTAGAAACACTCGCACGTGCCTCCAGGCAAATAAAAAAACGCATTTCGCATTGCGTAGCTCCTTCGCAGTCCAAACTCTCTGGGCGTGATTTACAGAGACGCTGAGTAGAGACACAGACGGGGGGTGGAGCTGCATTTTTCGATGTGACGTCACATAGTTGCCTTGTTCAGAATCGCCCGTTTGAGCTGTGTTTTTTTCTAACGCAGAAAAGGACCGCAAATGCTCAGTTTAGACATTTCGCAACTTTTAGCCATGGGGGGGTGGCCCTAAACAGGGTAGGGGAGCTCACATTAACGTTCAAAAACCTCAGAAAGTGAAAATTTCATGCCATGGGACCTTTAAGCCTTTTTTGTCCAATCCAAATGTAAAAACATGGAAGAACATGCTGATGAGATAATTTTTCGCATGTGTGCACGATCTTGTGGTACAAGATTGTGTCCCATCCCTAGTTTCTTACGAATTAAAGTTCAAAGGTCTTATTATTACAGCCAATCAAAGGCCCGACTACAATATCTGCTCAATCGATATCATGGAACCGGCACCTGATATTCGAGACCAGTATCTGCATCGGTGCCTCCCGAATTACAATGTTGTTACTGTAGAAAAGTAGAAATGATCCTCACCGATGGTTTGACGAAGCTCTGTACACAGACTGATGTGGGGGAACTGTAGCATCTGCTTCCACTTCTTACTCTTTCCTTTTCTGTTCCCTCCACCTCCTGGAAAACAACAGCAGCATTCACAGGTCAGAGGCTCAGACCACAGCATGTTACCGTTATCATTTCACTAGCAAATGTATTAATAGAGACCAGGTTAGTGTTGTAAATGAGATGGTTTGCAGTCCACCTACCTGGATGAATAAATAAAAATAAATACAAATAAATAATGCCACAAAACACACAGCTTATTAGATTGGGAGTACACCAGTGGTAGAAGAAGTGATTTCAACTTTTTGGTTGGGGATTCTTCACCTGCTTGTTTCTACAGAGCTGTCTTTGCTCTGTCTGGAATGTTCCACAGTATGACATTAAACAGCTCTACCTTACCATCCATCCATTTTCCTCTGCTTATCCGGGGCCGGGTCGCGGCGGCAACAGTCTACGCAGGGACTCCTAGACTTCCTTCACCCTGGACACTTCATCCAGCTCCTCCGCGGGGACCCCAAGGCGTTCCCAGGCCAGCCGAGAGACATAGTCCCTCCAGCATGTCCTGGGTCTTCCCCGGGGCCTCCTTCCGGTGGGACATGCCCGGAACACCTCCTGAGGGAGGCATCAAGGAGGCATCCGGAACAGATGCCCGAGCCACCTCAGCTGCTCCTCTTGACATGGAGAAGCAGCGTCTCTACTCCGAGCTCCTCCCGTGTGACTGAGCTCCTCACCCTATCTCTAAGGGTGCGCCCAGCCACTCTGCAGACGAAACTCATTTCGGCCGCTTGTATCTGCAATCTCGTCCTTTCGGTCATTACCCAGAGCTCATGACCATAGGTGAGAGGAGGAATGTAGTTTGACGGTAAATCGAGAGCTTTGCCATTCGGCTCAGCTCCCTCTTCACCACAACGGTTCGGTACAGCGACCGCATCACTGCCGACACTGCACCGATCCGCCTGTCAATCTCGCGCTCCATCCTCCCCTCACTCGTGAACAAGACCCTGAGATACTTGAACTCCTCCACTTGAGGCACTTGACCTAAGTGCCTCAAGCTCTACCTTACATTTATTCAATTACAGGTGGTTTTATAGCTCAAAAATACCTAGAAAAGCAAAAACATTCTGACTGTGAGCGGGGTCGCCTCTCCACAGACCTGAACTGTAACTTGGTCTGGTTTGGTCTCTAACAAGATAGACAGGTTTAATGCCATACTGTGAAACCTTCCACACAAAGCAATAACATCTCCATGGTGACAAGCGTTTGACAGACTCTCGTCCAGAAAAGTTACACAATGCACCTTTAAGTAAACGTATTAAAGTACCTGTTTAAAAATACTTAAAGGAAAAGTAACATTTTTTACAATCTGAGCCTTATTTCGGTAATAAAACAAGTTGTTTTACTCACCCATAGCACTTTGGTGTCATATGGAGCATTTCCAGAGATGTTTTAGATTTGCGATCTCCATAATGTGAGTTCTCGGGGCACATGTTTGCGGTCTCCAAATAACACAAACTTTAGCACTTTTCAAATCATAGAAGCTCGATGTCTTAGCCTACGATTTCTTTTGGTCAAAAGTGGCCTGTAATCCGAGATTTAGCCATAGTTTCGAGTAGATGAGGACGCCAGTGCGCATGTGCGGAGTGTGCTCTCAGCTCCCGGGACCCAAACATGAAACGCAAAGCTGTAAACTATGGATAAATCTCGGATTACAGGCCACTTTTGACTCAAATTAAATCGAGCTTCTATGATTTGAAAAGTGCTTAAGTTTGTGTTATTTGGAGCATATTACATGCTCGGGGAATATATTATATGCCCCGAGCTATGGCTAGAAGTCGCGCTAGGCTAACGCTAATCCAAAACATCTCCGGAAATGCTCCATATGACACCAAAGTGCTATGGGTGAGTAAAACAACTTGTTTTATTACCAAAATAAGGCTCAAATTGTAAAAAAAACGTTTTCCTTTAAAGAGTAAAAAGTAAAATGCATCAATAAAGCTTCAAATTTACTGATTTTGATTGTTTTTATTTTTGTGTTAAAAACAGACACAGGGTTTTCAGCAGGTTTCACACAGTAAAAAAAAAAAATCCCAAAACAATTTCCCTTGTGGATCAATAAAGTTTGTCTAAGTCTAAGTCTAAATACTTTTACTTTTCAGTTCTGGTCAAAAATGTAGTAGAGTAGGAAGTACAGATCTGCTCTCAAATGTAGTGAAGTAACAGTAAAAAGTACTTAAAGATACACTGTGTAACTTTTTTTGAGGAGGGTACACCACATACTAGTCTCCACCTCTAATGAAACAAAGGCTGAAAAGACTTTTAATGCCATACTCTGGAACTTACCAAGCAAAGCAATGACATCTCCCTGAAGACAAAAATGTGGCATATCCTCCATCAGAAAAGTTACATAATGCACCTTTAACACAGTGCTTTACTAATTTTACCACACATTATTAGGTACCTTCATAAATTATAATGTTGAAACTCATTTATTTCAGTAACATATTTCTAATCAATCCCATTTCTATTGGAAAAAACATGCTGCAACAAATAAGTACAAGAATGAATGCTTTAGTAGCTGTTTAAGAACTATATAAGAAGTTATTCAACCCTCTACAGATTTATTTGAATTAAAGCTACCACCACCAGACAAAACTTTGGACACACCATTTAACATCTCATTTAATGTTTTTCTTTCTTAATTTTTTAAAATACTTTCTACATGTTATATACATACAAGGCATCAAATAAATGCTCCTGATGGATGGGTCAAATGCAGAGAAATAATTTCCCTACGGGGATGAATAAAGTCTGTCTTCTTCTTCTTCTTCTTCTAAAACATATGGAATTATGTAGCAAAGAAAAATATTTCAAATCCTCATAGTGGCCACCCTTTGCTTTGTCGAAAAATATTTACAAAAGTGACCTTTTCCTTTTCTGCATAATTCCATATATCTTACTTCATATATTTGATGTCTTCTCTATTTATATAAATGTGGAAAGTAGTAAAAATTTTAAAAAAATTATAGGGGTGAATTTGGAGTCGAGTTCCATATTAGGAATAGGAATTTACGGACAAAAAATAGTGAAACAAAAACACCGGGATCATGTAGAGCGGGTTAATAAGAGCATTTTCAGACCAAAATGAGGAGCCTGACAGCAGAGAGAGGGGAAGCGTTTTTTCAGTGCAAAGTGAGTTGGAGCCAGAGTTGATGGAACTGGAAGTGTGCCCATGCTCACTTCCTATTTGGAACTTGGCAGCTAGCGGGTTAGTTATGTCCATTTACAGTCTATGTTGTTGACAGTGAGAGTGGAGGTGATTCAAGATTCAAGATTGTTTATTTGTCATATGCAGGATCAACACAAGGTCAACAATGCAATGAAATGATAACAGGAGAAGTTCAATTTGTCAACTGGACCAAGTTTGTTTGGTTGAAAAAGTTTCGCCGCTCATCCGAGAGGCTTCGTCAGCTTTTTCAACCAAACAAACTTGGTCCAGTTGACAAATTGAACTTCTCCTGTTATCATGGATTCTACCTGGACGACTGAGGGACTTTTCACGCAATGCAATGAAATGCTAAGGATCAGAAGAAACGTTGACTCGCTAAGAAAGATGAGAAGTATTAATAGTAGTGCTGTCAGGCGATTTTAAAAAAATCTAATTAATTACAGGATTTGTAATTACTTAATCTAATTAATCGCATTTTAAGAGTGTAAGAGAGAGATTGTGAGTGAGCGAGCGATCGAGCGAACGAACGAACAAATGAACCCACTTTGCAATTGAGTTTGTTAGTTTTCAAGTGGTCGCTTTGCTCATTCGTTTCTCAAATTCTGCGAGCGTGGTTTGGTGGTTTGGTGAAGTTCGCTCACGCTCGCACCATCACTGGTAACGATGGAACTTGTCTGGTCTTGTTGACAGTCCCGTCTTTGTTCTAAATAAACTTGCCGTTCAAAGGCCCTGGCAGTGATTTGTTCGCCGCACGCCAAATTTAAAATGCGCGGGCATTGAATTGCCGCTCATAATTAATTGCATTAATTTTTATAACCCGTTAATTTGCAGTGTAATTAATTAATCTAATTAACGTGTTAAACGGACAGGCCTAACTATTAGCATGCAATAATAGTACATGGTAAAAAAGTGTTGCAAAAAAGTGCAGGGGAAAAGGTAAATATAATAAAAAACAATTTAATAAAATAATAATATACAAAGGTACAGATAGGATTAAATAAGGTCTAAGTAGAGTATTTCACAGATTGCACATAATATAGTGTACTATAAGTACTGCACGTGGATTTCGTATTGCACATAGTATAGTATAAATATTGCACGTGTGTCTTTATATTGTATGCAGTGCTCTTTTTGTCTGTATTTCAACGTTAGCCGTCGCATTCCAAAGAGGAAGTGTGCCAGGCGGCTCTTCCAGCTCCTTCTGACCCTGGCTCCAATTGACTTTGGGATCTTCTTGCCCCTCTCTCTGTAACTTCTGCTCTGAAACTCGTCATTTTGGACTTAAAGGTCCCATGGCATGAAATTTTCACTTTCTGAGGTTTTTGAACGTTAATGCGAGCTCCCCTACCCTATTTAGCCCCACCCCCAAGGCTGGTTTCTGACGTCACACTCCAGGAAAAATGCAAATGCAGCTCCACCCCTGGACCGGACCGGACCCCACCAGGACTGGACCAGGTCTCAACCTGGACTGGACCAGGTCTAGACCTGGACTAAACCAGGATTAAACTACCAACTGCCGCTCTTTGCTGGTTTCGTGCGGCTGGTTTGTGGCTCGGGCTCCAGAGGACGCGGTCCGGGCGCCGCGGTTCTATGCCGTGCTCCTCGCGCGGTGCGTTCATGTCTCCGCGCTGCTTCCGGAGTCGTGTCTCCCCCCACGCTTCACTATTTAATACATTTTGTTGAAAATCTTGCGTGTTCGGCGCTAGAGCTAAGAGGCCGAGAAAGGTGCTTTTTGAGCGGGGATAACAGCAGGGCGTGCATCTGAGCGCGCATTATTCGAATTTTTGAGATTTCGCGTTTCGTACCTTGAATATTCTTTCGTATCTAGAGACCAAAATTTAACGTGAAGGCATTTCGTAACTTGGATTTTTCGTATGTAGGGTCTTTCATAAGGTGAGGTACCACTGTATTTTTCAATGGAAATCGTCTCATCTCTTCCTCCGCGCAAAAACGCGGAAGTGGGGCCAGCGCACAGCGCACCGCTGAAGAGGAAAGAGTGGAGAGTTTGGCCACACCCCCACCCACTGCACTGGCCTATCTCTGTCCTCCTCATTTGCATTCAAGCAACAACACCCAGAATAAAGTGTTCCAGAGACATATTTTTTGACTCTGACTGTGTTCATGGGGCTATCTCATGCACTGAGGCTTGATTTTGAAGAAGAATTCATTTACAGTATTAAGGAACCATTAAGGCGCCATATAAAAGCATCAAGAAGTACCATGTCATGGGATCTTTAAAATGTTCGTATTAACCCACTCTACATGATCATGAATTTTGCATTGCGCAATTTTGTTCCTAAATCAAGATATGAACATAAATAACGAACCAATCAGATGCCTTCATTCCTCGAGGTCGTTCCCACTAACGTTAGCAACGGGTAGCAACAGTTCAATTTTGATTTGCGTCCTACCCATGGATCTCCAAGTAACAAAACATTTGTATAGTTGCCATTAGGCCTGTCACGATAACAAACTTTGAACCACAATATATTGCTACAAAGAAATATTGTGATAAACGATAACAGTGAAACTACTTTATGCCGCCGATATAATAACGATAAAGCGGGATACACACCAATTTTCAAATATAATGTGTAATTAAAAGGCCTGAGCTGCAAATAAATAGCAAAATTAACTGATAATTCCTCAAAATATCGCCTGTATAACCCGTCCAAACAAGTCCACTCCAGAATCCAAGGGCGCCATATTCTTTTAGCGTCCTTGGACTCATCTCAATGCATCTGTTCACGACTAATTATTCACCCATCACTTCTCATTTCCCATGATTCCCGGCAATTCTTCTTAATTAAAGCTGAAATTGCATTGGATTTGACCTTATCTGTGGTTCATCAGAGGGTTAATATAATGGGTGGGAGGATGATAGGATCTTCATGTGTTCCGGATGCAAAACAAATGTGTTTGCATCAAGGCTCCATTCATTTTGTGTCGTGACGATTTGAATGGCAAATCCAGAGAGTTCCTTCAGCCTCTGTCCAGGAGCATGTGGTGCAGTATTTATAAAGCAAGTAAGTATAAATCAACACAAAAACTATTTTAAAAGGTCCGATATTACACAAAATTGACTCTTGTGAATGTTTTGAATTTTAGAATATTGGTATCTCCTCAAAAACAGACCTGGAGTTGGTCGGTCCTGGTTTAGACCCTGTTTAGTCTTGGTTTAGACCCGGTTTAGACCCGGTTTAGTCCTGGTTTAGTCCCGGTTTAGTCCCGGTTTAGTCTTGGTTTAGTCCCGGTTTAGTCGCAGTTTAGTCCTGGTTTAGTCCTGGTTTAGACCCTGTTTAGTCCTGGTTTAGTCCTGGTTTAGACCTGGTTTAGTCTGGGTTTAGTCCTGGTTTAGTCCCGGTTTAGACCCGGTTTAGTCCTGGTTTAGTCCTGGTTTAGGCCTGGTTTAGGCCTGGTTTAGACCTGGTTTAGACCCGGGTTAGTCCTGGTTTAGACCTGGTTTAGTCCTGGTTTAGACCTGGTTTAGTCCTAGTTTAGTCTTGGTTTAGTCGCGGTTTAGTCCCGGTTTAGACCCGGTTTAGTCCTAGTTTAGTCTTGGTTTAGTCCCGGTTTAGTCCCGGTTTAGGCCCCTGCTTACAGCTAATATGTCCCTTTGATGCAAAAATAATACGATAATATGACTCACCCCATAAGAACGCGGTCACTCCGTTTTAACAGTTTGCCGTGTTAATTTGCGTATTCACGTGTATGTGCGTGTCGCGTATATCCAGGGACTAGCGTAGCAAGTTAAGGATTTTCTCCAGTTTCATGAAATGCCGCGTACATATTCATGAAGCTCGCTCACAGCTGATCGGCGAACAGGCTAAAACACAACTGCGCTAATCGTCATGATTGGCAGGGAATTATGCTGCAGGGAATTATGCTGCAACATGATTGGAAGCTGGAGCGCAGTTCGGCCCTTCGAACTTGCGGGGATTTTGCTCAGTCAAATAATATTTTCCCGACCCCCCCCCCCCCATCTTTTTTTCTCTTCAGATCTACACGATTCACGTAGGTCACCTATTTTGACTTCAAAACGGCGAATTTCAACGAATGGTGAGGGATTTTCATGCCTGGTGATGTCAAGAAGTTTCAGGCTACCTTTAGTTCAGTTGAGATTGGTAATTCCAGGTTTGAAATCATCCAAATGATTCTAGTGAATGTATATGGAGTTTAAAAACACAGTGGAGCCCTTCCTGTATTGCCACATGACATCATAAGGTATGAGAGAAGCCTACATACAGTATGCAGTGTTTGTGTGTTAAATATGTGTGAATGAAAAAAAACACAGCTCCGGGTCTGTGTTTGATGAGAAAACAACATTATAACATCGATCAAAATAGCATAACGTGTACCCTTTAAAGCCGCTGTATCTTAAAACTGTGAAAAACAGAACTAGCTCATTCTAAATGGTTTGCAGTGGTCCAGGGTTATTCCTGTTTTGATAAATGTTGAGCTTTTGGCCTGTGAGCTTAATTAAAACGAAGGGTACGGTGTAAAATGGTGGTGAAGAGTAGAGACGGACATTCAGTGTGCTCTGACCAAATCTCTAGGTCATTATGTTTGTGCTTTTCTCAACTTTCAGAGGCCAGAGTGGAGTTTTGTCTTCACGGTAATCACAACTACCATGATAACAGTGCACTTCCTGATTCTCGGACTGGAAAACGATTTTAGATTTAGATGCAGACAGTACACAGCAGACGTATGTAGACCTCAAGAGCTGCTTATACAAAACATCTGTACTGGAGCAAAACATCCCAGTGCTCAAGTACCTTTTTTTAGTTTTTCTTGAGATCTTAAAACTTTTTTGTCTGGGTTTGCTCTTGTGAGAATTGTGTTACCATGGTAACTACTGACCATTCCACCAATAAGGAAACCCTTAGAACACCCCTAGCGTGATGTCACTGCTAAATATCAATACTGGCAAAATACAGCTCTGGAAAAAAATAAGAGACCACTGCATTTTTTTCTGAAATCAGCATCTCTACATGTATTACAGCCATTCCATTCCAGCGTCTGTTGAATTCCAACACAAACACAAAGCTGAGCTTCTTCAGTTCTTGCACCAGGAGTGGAATAAAGTCACCCAAGAACAATGTGAAAGACTTGCATGCCAAGACACACGAAAGCTGTGATTAAAAATAAGGGTTATTGCACCAAATATTGATTTCTGAACTCTTCTTAAGTGTAAACATTAGTATTATGTTGTTTTAAAATGAATTTGATCTTGTTTCTTTGCATTGTTTGAGGTCTGAAAACATGTATCTTTTAGTTATTGTGACCATTTGTTATTTTCTGCAAATAAATGCTCTAAACGATCATATTTTTATTTGGAATTTGAGGGAAAAGTTGTCAGTAGTTTATAGACTCAAACAAAAATGTTCCTTTTGCCCAAACACATACCTATAAGTAGCAAAATCCGAAAAACTGATAATTTTGCAGTGGTCTCTTAATTTTTTCCAGAGCTGTATATATGAAGTTGGGCATTATGGACATGGCATAACTCTTATTGATCGGCATGGAGAATGTTCCAAATTTTATTTTAACTTTCCATTTCCATGGAATCATGCACGTGCTGTGCCATTGTACAGTTGTTAGCATGCTAGTTGTTGTTAATGGCAAAGGAGAAATTCAATTTGTCAACTGGACAAAAGTTTATTTTGGTGAAATATGTTTCGCAGCTCATCGTTCAGGCCCATAATGGGAGCTTTCACACCCCTGGACCTGACCTGGCTCTCCCTATTGTTTTCTTTGTTTTGAATTTAGGTCTGAGGATGGAGTTGTAAATGGGAGACAGATGATGTCTGAGCCCTCCATTTTTGTTCAAGGATGGATTGTCTTTCCTAACAAAAATAGCCTAACTCCCCAATTCTTTTCTCTGACTAAGATCTCTATCCTCAAAGGAGTGGCCCGTGGTTTTTAGGTCCACTATTGCTCTCTCTGAATGTCCCACCCTACTCTTCACCTCCATTTTACACTTTACCTTTAAATAGAGTTTGCAGGCCAACATTTACACAACATATATCAAAACAGTGGAACCAAATGTTTAACGTAAGATTATGGTAAAAGGAGAAATTCAATTTGTCAGCTGGACAAAGTTTATTTGGTCGAAGACATTTCGCAGCTCATCCAAGCTGCTTCGTCAGTTCAGAACTGACAAAGCAGCTTGGATGAATACCATGGATTCTACCTGGATGACTCAGGGTTTCTTCACACAACGTAAGGTTATGACAAATGACGTAGCCGTTTGTGTAGTAAGTGTCACTCTGTACAGAGATGGTCCATAAATGGAATCTCTGAGCTCGCTGTTATTTTCATCACAAACAGAAGAGAGGCTGAAGCTTTGCAACTAAAGATGTACTATGAAACCTTTCTGGTAGAAGATAATTCACCTGCTTGTCTCCATGGTGAATCAAGCTGGACACTGATAAGATTATTGAAATAATATTGTGAACATTGCTCATTTAAACCAAAAAAATTCAGATATTTATTTTTGTCAAATGCTTTTTAGATGTAGATTCTATTGTTTTGCCTTGAATGTTCCAGGTCAGATCTATGGAGAGGCGAGCCCACCACACTAAGAATATTTCAAGATATTTTACCTGTAATTGAATAAGATAATGGTGGTTCAGCCTATATTAACCATGAGGTAAGGAGGCGCTGTAGGGACAAAAAGTGCACCAAAACTGTGTGTAAACAGGAAGTATGTACTAGTTAGCACAACATGCTACTTCCATCCATCCATCCATTTTCTTCCGCTTATCTGGGGCCGGATCGCGGGGGCAACAGTCTAAGCAGGGACGCCTAGACTTCCTTCACCCCAGACATTTCCTCCAGCTCCTCCGGGGGGACCCCAAGGCGTTCCCAGGCCAGCTGAGAGACATAGTCCCTCCAGCATGTCCTGGGCCTCCTCCCGGTGGGACATGCCCAGAACACCTCCCGAGGGAGGCGTCCAGGAGGCATCCGGAATAGATGCCCGAGCCACCTCAGCTGGCTCCTCTCGACGTGGAGAAGCAGCGGCTCTACTCCAAGCTCCTCCCGTGTGACTGAGCTCCTCACCCTATCTCTAAGGGAGCGCCCAGCCACTCTGCGGAGGAAACTCATTTCAGCCGCTTGTATCCGCGATCTTGTCCTTTCAGTCATTATACAACATGCTACTAATGCTAATATTTAATATAAAAATATTTAATATGATATTGAGAAATGTTAGCATATATTAGCACAACATGCTACTAATGCTAATATATGCTAACATTTTTCAATATCATATCAGATAATATATAAAATAAATAAGAATAGCTTAAAAGTACATTGTGTAACTTTTCTGGTGGAGGGTCTGTCACCTGCTTGTCTTCATGGAGATGTTATTGATTTGTCTGAAATGTTCCACAGTATGGTATTAAACCATGGAGACCAAACCAGCCCAAGTTACAGGTCAGATCTGTGAAGAAGCGATCCCACTCACAGTCATAATGCTTGTTTTTCTAGGTATTTTTGAGCTATGAACCCACCTGTAATTGAATAAATACTAAGTAGAGCTGTTTAATGGCATACTGTGGAACATTTGAAGCAGAGCAATGACATAAAACAAGAAGGTAGAGAACCCCCAACCAAAAAGTTATGCACCTTTAAATAATGCAGAGTTTATGAACTGGCATCCGAAAAGTCTACCACAACAATATTTTATTCATAAAACTTAAAACTGCACGTGACAATGCCTTTAACATCGGACTGAAGAACAGGTCATTCACAACATTCACTTGTAACTGATTTGTTGACCTGGTTTATGGTTATTAATGTCTCTGTAATTACCGGGTTTATCTGTTTAAAATAGGGATGCAAATTATCGATTAATTCATTAATTGATAGTTGATTGACCTTATCGATCGATTAACGATTAACTGATAAGCGGCATTTTTCAGTCAAAAATATATCATAGTATTATTATATTGTATATTCCTCAATTAATTATTTCTTAGTAAAAAGCATGCAAATGTATTGATAACAAAATACATTCTTTATTGAAAATAAATTGAGGAAGTTTTTTGGAAAAGCTCCGTGATATGAAATGATAAAAAATGAATTGATCGGGGAAAACATTTCACTCACACACACGCACAGTCGCACACACACACACACACACACCGGCACACGGGCCGGACAGCGGGCTGCTTCTACTGCGTGGAGCCTGCTACACGGCCTGGAGCGGAGGAGCACGTGTTCTTGCAGACAGCGGGACGCGGAGCAAACCAAGCCGCAAAAATTGGGTTCGCAGGAGAACATTTTGCACTGCTTCTAGATCCGGCCGCAGATGTAACGCTATGGTCCTTCTCGCGAGTGGGTTTGCATCTCGTGTTCACATTCCAGAGTAGCGCCCTCTCCTCTAGCGATTAGTTACAATTAATGCATTTTAAATCGACCAACGTGTTGATCCCTAGTTTAAAATAAAAACTACCACAGAGTTCGATGAATTCTTGTTAGGATTTACAAAAGTGATAGAGTTTACATAACAGCTTCATAAAATAGTGCCATTATTCAACTCCAAAGACTTAAAAAATGTTTAAAGGGCCCATATTACACTAGTTTCTGATCTATGTTATAATGCTGTTTCCTCATCCTCATCACAAACATAGCTGGAGTTGTGTTTTGTTTCATTCACGTTTAACACGCAAATCAAATCAAATTTAACACTGCATATTTAGGCCGAGTTCTTCTCTCAAGCAGAAAACATCCTGTTCCACCTTGTGATGTCACTGTGTTCTGAAACTCCATACGCCTTCACTAGAATCATTTGGATGATTTCGGCCCTGGAATTGCTCATTTCTACTGAACTAAAGGTAAAATGAAGCTGTTAACTTGAAAACTACAGCTTCATGGACATCACAAGGTGGAACAGATCATTTTGAGCTTTAGAGATGTACAGACTAATAATTAGGGATGCACCGATGTGAAAATTTTAGCCGATACCGATATCCGATATTAATGTTGCTGTTATGGCTGGTAACTGATATTAACCGATACCAATATTTTTATTTTATTTTTTATAATATATATATATATATATATATATATATATATATATATATATATATATATATATATATATATATATATATATATATATATTTTTTTTTTTTTTATACAGACTGAAAATCATGCAAAACGAATTTTTGGATGTCTTCTTTTATTTTCAAAACGTGTTTTGACTCCATAAAGTTTAACTTATTTTATTCACAAAACCCCTGTGAGAAAGTTTAGATTAAAAAAAAAAAAACACAAGGATGATAAATCACCATGTGCTGTCCTCACGACACGTGACTGTGTGAGGCTCGACAGCCAGCGAACTAATAAAGAAAAACTCTGTACACAAGGCGTACTTTTCTTGTTTCTTGTTTCATGTAGTAACTGTAGTAACTATATTTATGTAAAACAAAGAAGGCACATTACTAATTTCGTAGTACATGTGATGAACAAAATACGAGTAGCTAGCTTAAACAGTTAGCTCCGTGAAACCACAAGGTCTTACTTGTTCAAATGCAATATATACATCACCTTAATCAAAGTGCTTGTTAACATAAAATACTCACAAAGGCAAAAGTTTGGCGAGGTTCAAACGTTTAAAACATATTCAGCGTGAACACGAGCCGTCTTCATGCTTAATTCGTATAAAACAGACCGGACTTTAACACAGGAACGCTCACTCTTTATTCAAAATAGAACAATCCTTAAAGGAGAATTAACGTTTTTTACAATCTGAGCCTTATTTCGGTAATAAAACAAGTTGTTTTACTCACCCGTAGCACTTTGGTGTCATATGGAGCACTTCCAGAGATGTTTTAGATTTGCGATAGCCTAGCGCGAGTTCTAGCCGTAGCTCGGGGCATATAATATATTCCCCGAACATGTAATATATGTGGTCTCCAAATAACACAAACTTTAGCACTTTTCAAATCATTGAAGCTGAAAAAACATCTAAAACATCTCTGGAAGTGCTCCAAATGACACCAAAGTGCTATGGGTGAGTAAAACAACTTGTTTTATTACCGAAATAAGGCTCAGATTGTAAAAAACGTTAATTCTCCTTTAAAGGTAAAGATTTCTCACTCTGATTTTACCTAACTCTTTTTAACAATTTACAAATATGAAATGAACTCATTTATAACCTTTAACTAACTTATTGATCTTATGAAATATTGATGTCTTTTAACACAAAGACATGACACACCACGTCACTCTTAATCTGGTATTTATAGTAATGACAAATATCGGTTAATATCGGCCCAGTTTTACACATCGGGCCGATACCGATATGTTAAAACCTTGCGATATCGGCCGATACCGGTGTTAATGACGATATATCATGCATCCCTACTAATAATAAACGGTTACTCAATCCTGTGTGAATGAAACAAACACAACTCCAGGTGTGTTTTTGATGAGGTAACAACATTTTAACATGGTTTAAAGCACACAAGAGTCAATTTTAGCCGATATAGAAACTTTAATACGGCAAGTTTGTGGTGCCCCTTTCAAAAAAAGGTATCTTCAGTATAGTTATATAGACCCCTTAGCTCCATCTGAAATTATGGCATCATAAAATTCTAACCACTTGGTACTTACTTCCAATATCTTAAAATCTTAAATTGTATTTACCCACTCTACATGATCCCAGTGTTTTTATTTTGCTATTTTGTCCGTAAATTCATTCTTATTTTAGGGATGTTCTGATCCAGCTTTTTCTGCCTTCTCTCGATATTTTGGCTTAAAGGGACAGTGTGTAAGATTTTTACCCGTTAATTACCGAAATTGAAGATACCCATGCTCGTGGTTTTGGGTAAACAACAAGCATGCTGCTGTATCACACGTCGTAATGGATCTAACACGTGTTTTGGACTAAATTGTTTTACTGGATTTTATTCGCTGGATCCTTACGGACAGATTGATACCAAGCTTGTGGTGAAATACAGAGTTTGACCTGTGCAAGGCCTTCAAAGGTAAGCAAAGTAACAAACCTCATTTTGTGCTTTTCCGTATAAAAGCCCCATGTGCTCAGGGAGTGATTGTTGTGCCGGGAAATGAATTGCATAGTCAAAAAGAGGAGACTGTAAGGTTTCATTTGATATGTAGATTGTCATGGTACACGATCGGGAATGTGTGTTTTCATGCGAAAAGAAAAAAGAAACAGTGAACGGGAGGGCTCGCAGCGCCGGGTGCACGCAGGTACGCGAGCTGTCCGCTACGGCGCGTCCGAATGACCCTCGAGGTTTGCCGTAGCTAAAACAGGAAGTGCCATAGCCACTATCCACCTATGCGCCACGAATCCTACACATTGGACCTTTAAGTATTATTTCCTGGTATGGTTAAATATTACCTAAATGTGTTTTGTAACTGTTAATTATCATTTAGAGTAAATACAGAACAACTTTGTAAAAATACAAGTTCAATAATACCGGGTGTTTTAGGCCAACATTGGATCGTCAATCATCTCATTACACCAGTTTATAATCCAAAATGAGATACTGACAGAACTGATGACAGATCCATCAAAATGTTCAATATCTGTGCCAATATCGGATATCAGTATTGTATCGGTCCATCCCTATTCCTAATTCCTAATACGGAATTACGAATTTGGAGCAGGGATGTAGGGATGGGACAAAATCTCGTGCTGCAACATCTCATGAGACCAAACTGACCCAAGCTTGTGGACACATGAGAAAAATGATCTTGTGAGATTATTTTTTCCTTCTGTTTAGTTTCAGATTTGACAAAAAAGGGTTAGGGTTAAAAGTACATTTCATTGAGATGATGTAGTTTAAAAAAAAAAAAAATACAGTGCTACAGTGACAGCAAAATGAAATAAATTAAACCAAATGGAACCAAAATTGTTAAAGGAGAATTAACATTTTTTACAATCTGAGCCTTTTTTACAGCCTTATTTCGGTAATAAAACAAGTTGTTTTACTCACCCATAGCACTTTGGTGTCATTTGGAGCATTTCCGGAGATGTTTTAGTTTAGCGATATCCGTTAACGTTTACCTGGCCAGCCAAATGATATCTCTCTGTATTTCCTATACACCGCGATACCATTTGGACACTCTCCATCCACTCTCGCTCCTCCGGTTCCAAACCGACTCCGCGATTCTGATTCGTTCAAAGATGGTGACGTCAGTGCACCCGCCTTTGCCCGCAAAGTCACTCTTAGGCAGCGGAAGTTCCGCCTCAGTTTTGAATCAAGATGGCGCAATCTCTGATTGGTTCACTTAGCTGTCTGTCTACGCGCAACCGCAGCGCATTCTGTGGATCAAGCGTTACCAGACTCACTCGCTGGTACAGCGATGAGTCATGGATTCTTCCAGGCAACGTTAACGGGAGTTCTCGGGGCAAATGTTTGTGGTCTCCAAATAACACAAACTTTAGCACTTTTCAAATCATAGAAGCTCAATGTCTTAGTCTACACTTTTGTTTGAGTCAAAAGTGGCCTGTAATCTGAGATTTATCCATAATTTCGAGTAGATGAGGAGGCCAGTGCGCATGTGTGGAGTCACATCTTATTTCGCTCTCAGCTCTCGCGACCCAAACATGAAATGCAAAGCTGTAAATTATGGATAAATCTCGGATTACAGGCCACTTTTGACTCAAACGAAAGTGTAGACTAAGACATTGAGCTTCTATGATTTGAAAAGTGCTAAAGTTTGTGTTATTTGGAGACCGCAAACATATGCTCCGAGAACTCACATTATGGATATCGCTCAGATTGTAAAAAACATTAATAATCCTTTAACTGAGCTGCACCATTTCTTTGTCTAGTCTCGTTCTCGTGGACCAAATCTCGTGTCTCGTTTCGTCTTGTGGAAATTCTCTGACTGCTAGCCTCGTGAGCTTCATTTGACTGGAGCTGAATGCCGTAGGTGACGTCACACTCCCTTAGTCCACTTCTTTATACAGTCTATGGTTCAGCTTGTTTTTTAGGTTAGATTAGATAACTTTTAGACGGCAGGTACAATGCGAGTTTATCTACAGTGTCCACATCCTCTTTCACAAACCAAAGTAATGCTGCAACATCAGCAAGGAAAAGCCACACGTACACTCACTGAAGGCCAACGCGCATCCGGTGAGACAAAACGTGACAGAAAACTGTTATGAAGTAAGTAAAAGACTTGGTTTAGGAGGTGCATTGTGTAACTTTTCTGGTTGGGGGTCCGTCACCTGCTTGTTTCTATTGCCCTGCATGGAATGTTCCATAGTATATTAAATTACAAGTGGTTTTAAAGGTCAAAAAACACCAAGAAAAACAGGTATTCTGATTGTGAGCAGGGTTGCCTCTCCACAGATCTGACCTGTGACTTGGTCTTGTTTGGTCTCCATGTAGATAGAAAGGTTTAAAGCCATACTGTGAAACATTCCATACAAAGCAATAACATCTCCACGGAGAAAAACATTTGACCGATCACAGTAAACTAGTTGTAATTACATTTGCCCTGGTTTAGTCTTGTATTAGACCAGACTTAATCCTGGTTTAGTTCTGGCTTAGTCCTGGTTTAGACTTAATTTGTGGTTTGATCTTTTAATAGCCAAATGCAGATGCAGAACAGCCCACAAGAGCTGGACTAAACAAGGACTAAATGAGGTCTGAAGCAGGACTAAATCAGGTCTAAACCAGGTCTGAACCAGGACTGAACTAAAACTAAAATAAGACTAAACTAGGACTAAACTAGGAGTAAACCAGGACTGAACCAGGGCTAAACAAGGACTAAACTAGGTTTAAACCAGGACTGAACCAGGACTGAACTAAGACTGAAATAAGATTAAACTAGGACTAAACTAGGAGTAAACCAGGAGTAAACTAGGAGTAAACCAGGATTGAATCAGGACTGAACCAGGACTGAACCAGGACTAAACTAGGACTAAACTTGGACAAAACTAAGACTAAACTAGGACTAAACCAGGACTGAACCAGAACCAGGAATGAACCAGGACTGAACAAGGACTGAACTAGGACTAAACCAGGACCAAACTAGCGACTGAACCAGGATAAAACTAAGACTAAACTAGGACTAAACCAAGACAGAACCAGGACTAAACCAGGCCTAAAGCAAATGCATTTTTCATGTTTTTTATAAGCTACAATTATTCTGCATGTCTTGTCTGATTGAGTCATAAGCAGCGCTGTTCACATGGGACTGTGCACCTTTGGCAACACTAATTTAAGTAACGAGGTCCACATTAAGAAGGCGGGATAAACTATTAAATAACATGGGTTTAAATACGATCTTAATGCAAATCTACCTTACGTGGCGAAAAACATTATTATTATTATTATTATTATTATTATTATTATTATTATTATTATTATCATTATTATTATTATTATTATTATTATTATTATTATTATTATTATTATTATTATTATTATTATTATTATTATTATTTAACTCTTTTGCATATTCATCAGTTGCTTCTATTGCTCCGTGCACTATAGGAAGTTAACATCCAGTTAGTTTGGGTTAGTTTGGGTTAGTTTTATCAACCAAATGGGGTTTAGTTTATTTCTAAACGCATGCCGAATTAATTGTCTGTCTCTAAAAATGTTATAAGTGTATATAAATTGTGCAATAATGTGGTAAAAGTCGAGGTATTACGAAGATGTTTCAGTAAATGTGGTATTTCCAAAGGGAGTTCGTGTCTCAGAGCGTTTGAGGGAAATGGCTGGTAATTTAAGTGTTGTCAGTCCAAAAACAAGAGATTAAAATTTGTAAAATTGTACAAAATACTGCAATTAAATCAAACCAATAGCGATTACTATGACAAATGTCCCGAAAACACCTCTACTCCACGACCCCACCGAGTGATCGCGGATGTCACACCGGACTCCCTCTCACCTTCGCGGGCTTTGAGCAGCACGGTGTTCGCCACGATGTTCTCCAGCTCCATGGCGCTGATGTCCGGGCTCACCGCAGCAGAAAGCCCGCTCCCTCGTCCCCCTCTCCCGGCTCTCCAGGTCTACCTCCAGCCAGGTGGGTATCCTCCTGAGAGCTGTCCGTGCAAAGCGAGCGGCCGGCGGAGGAGGAAACTCGGTGTGCGCCTGTGTGTCTCTCGGGTCTCGGCTGGTCCCTGGGTCCCTCCCCGGCTGACAGAGCGCTTCTTCCCCGTCTCGCAGCGCCTCTTCCCCGCCCTGATTCTGCTTGAGCGCCGCTGTCAGACCTCCCACTCTCTGACGCAGAAGGGATGTCCTCCACCATTGTCCACATAATATGGTAATAACACACAACCATGTCATGTGTTCTTCTGTTTGTCCAAAATCATTTAAAATCCTCTATTTGACGTAGGAAGCATAATTACAGCTTTGAAATGTCTTTGTCTCCTTGTTCATTGAGATGTTTTTATATAACTGTCTTATATAATCTTTTCTTATATCCTAAGAAGTTGTAGCCAAGTTAATAAGGTCAGGATGTGTCTATTTTATAATTTCATTTCCATTGTGGTTTTGTTGATAGACTTACAAATACATTGCAAATACATTTAAATACTTTTTTGATGCTGACACTTCTGCTTAAATGACACTTAAATTACACTGACACTGCTGCTTAAATGACACTGACACTGCTGCATAAATGACATTGATACTGCTGCTTAAATGACACTTAAATGACACACTGCTGCTTAAATTACATGTAAATTACACTGACACTGCTGCTTAAAGGACACGTAAATGACACTTACACTGCTGCTTAAATTACACTTAAATGACACTGACACTGCTGCTTAAAAGATACTTAAATGACACTTACACTGCTGCTTAAATTACACTTAAATTACACTGATACTGCTGCTTAAAATACACTTAAATGACACTTGCACTGCTGCTTAAATGACACTTACATGACACTTACACTGCTGCTTAAATGACACTTAAATGATACTGACACTGCTGCTTACATGACACTTAAATGACACTGAAACTGCTGCTTAAATAACACCATTTAAGCTTTATTGCGCTACACATTGTGTGTTCTACCTATTTGTATGATATCCAAGTTTATTGTACTTCTGCTACAGGTATATGTGATGTTTTAGTCATGGTGTTTATTGTCTTGTTTATCAGATGTTTTATGTTCACTGTGGGCCTAGAAGGCGCTGCGATTTCAAATCCTGTCTGTGCAACCTGTACATATGTTTTTTGACAATAAATCTGACTTTGAACTTTGAACTTTGAACACATGTACATATTAAGGATAATTTTCTGGTGCTCAAAAGGAGTAGGATGATGTTTTAAAAAAGTTATTGTGTCAATTTGAAGTATCTGTAATTTACTTAAGCACATTTTCCAGTGGGTGCTTTGTACTTTTACTTCACTACATTTGAGAGCAGGTATCTGTACTTTCTACTAGATCTGGACTGAAAAGAAAAAAGTACTTTTCTTCATGGTTTGAGACCTGCTGAAATGGTTGTGACTTATTTTTAGCTCATTTAATTTGAGTTAACATAGGGTGACCAGATGTCCCTATTTATCCAGGGCAGTCTCATTTGGGAGCTCTGTGTCTCCTGTCCCAGCAGTTATTCAAACCTCACACAAATTACTTCCACCCATACAAAGTTCAAAGTTCAAAGTCAGCTTTATTGTCAAAAAACATATGTACAGGTTGCACACACAGGATTTGAAATTGCAGCGCCTCCTAGGCCCACAGTGAACATAAAATGTCTGATAAACAAGACAATAAACACCATCACATATACCCATAGCAAAAGTACGGTAAACTTGTATATGATACAAATAGGTAAAACACACAATGTGCAGTGTAGTAAAGCTCAAATGGTGTCAATTTAGTGTAATTTAAGCATCAGTGTCAGTGTCATTTAAGTGTAATTTAAGCAGCAGTGTCTGTGTCATTTAAGTGTCATTACAGGAAATACAAGAAATGTCCCAGGTGTCCCTATTTTGACCCATTTGATATGAGTAAATAGTAAAAAGGGCAATATATTGTAATTTGTTAAGCTAAAATACAGAAAAGTGTACTTGAAAATTAGCACAAGGCAAACAAAATCAGATAATATACTGAGCCACAAGTGAGTAGAGAATAGACAATGCCACGTCCAGTTTTCATAGTTTCATTTATACCAACCATCCCAACCCAGATGTTTCCCCATTTTTAATTTTGAAAATCCGGTCAGCCTAAGTTAACATCACTACTTTGAGCACATGAAATACACAAAAACAAGAAAAATGAAGAAATCATTTGAATCGCTACAAATCAGCTAAATTCTGTATCAAAATCACTACATTTGATGCTTTAATTGTTCCAAAAATATCAGCAAAATATTTTTACTTACTTAATTTTTACACACACACACACAGACACACACAGACATACAAACCAATGTGAGTTATTGAGCAGATCAATGGAGCAACATTAAAAACGCATTAAACTCGTTGTTTTGAATCTTGGGCGCGGCTCTTCGGTATCGATCCTCCTGCAGATCAGCTTCCTGTGTCAGGGCCATTACAAATACGCCGCACACAGAAATAAACAGCCCTAATCGACGCTAATGGAGAAGATAGCAGAGAGATGCAGAATCCTCGTGTTTCCCGATGAGGTTAAGAGCAGGTTAAAAGGGACGGGGCGGTGTTGTGTAAAATGTGGGATGCTTTGCTGACATTGCGGTGGTGTTGCGGTGGAGCTGGTTGCGCTTTCGTTCTGGGTGCGTCATTTCTGGGTAGGCCGCTTTCTTCCAGACTAGACATCGTTTTGACCACGATTTTAAAGTGGGACTAAACCACAGAGAGTATAAAGAAGTGGACTGAGGGAGTGTGACGTCAACTATAGCATTTGCCTGCAGTCAAATGAAGCTCATCGATGGGTGAATTTTGAGCGGACGTCCATATTTGTATTTGTATTTATTTATTATAGAGACAATACATATTAAAAGAGAAGATAATGCAAAAGACAAGCATGTACTTAAATATGTAAATATGCTGGAATGTAGCTAAAAATAATTTCCATCTTTAGTCCCCAAGACCAGCCACAAAACCCACACAGTCCATAAAACATGACAAAAGATACAATAAAGCTCATGGTTCTTGACCGGAAATAGGTGGCTTGCCCTCTCCGGGTGGGTGGAGAGTCCCTGCCTCAGGTGGAGGAGTTCAAGTATCTCGAGATCTTGTTCACGAGTGAGGGGAGGATGGAGCGTGAGATTGACAGGTCGATCGGTGCGGCGTCGGCAGTGATGCGGTCGCTGTACCGAACCGTTGTGGTGAAGAGGGAGCTGAGCCAAAAGGCAAAGTTCTCGATTTACCGTCAATGTACGTTCCTACCCTCACCTAGTCATGAGCTCTGGGTAATGACCGAAAGGACGAGATCTTGGATACAAGCGGCCGAAATGAGTTTCCTCAAGAATTTACAATTTACAAGTTGGCCAATATAATATAACGTAATATCGGATATTGTCATATCTGTGTAATATAGTGATGGTTTGATTTTTTAAAATGTGTTTTAGTGGCACTAATTGGAACACAGAATATTCTGATGAGATATGTGAGCGTAAACTGCAGGTCTCATCGTGCGATGGACCACCTGATGGACTGAAAACACTGTAAAAATGACAACTTCAATTTGTTCAGATTACTAGGATTTTAGCGTTCATAGACAATAAAACTGCCAGTTGCATCGTACACTGTCTCAAATGAGTAATTTCAACTCCCTTTTGTAAGTTTCTGTTAAAAAGTTGATCTTAATTCATATTTTGAGTTGATGATAAAAGAAGAAATTCAATTTGTCAACTGGACAAAGTTTGTTTGGTCGAAAACGTTTCGCCGCTCATCCGAGAGGCTTCGTCAGCTCTAATAAGAATGCTGGTAAGACACTTGCTTATATCTTGCTGCAGGGAGGAGCTAACTAGCTAAATACTTTCCGAAACTATCTCATTGGTTTCAGTCTTTTGTTTCTCTGGCGTCTAGATTAGCATACCTATTCATCCCTACAACGACTGTTTTTCACACCTCTGGCCCTGACCTGGCTAGCTCTATTGTTCCCCTGTTTGCTTGATCTAGGCTTAAGAATGGAATTATAGATGGGAGACAAATTATGTCTGACTCCACCATTTCTGTTCAAAGAAGGATTCTCTTTTTTGACAAAAATATATATAATGCCATTCTTAAGCCTAGATCAAGCAAACAGGGGAACAATAGAGCTAGCCAGGTCAGGGCCAGAGGTGTGAAAAACAGTCGTTGTAGGGATGAATAGGTATGCTAATCTAGACGCCAGAGAAACAAAAGACTGAAACCAATGAGATAGTTTCAGAAAGTATTTAGCTAGTTAGCTCCTCCCTGCAGCAAGATATAAGCAAGTGTCTTACCAGCATTCTTATTAGAGCTGACGAAGCCTCTCGGATGAGCGGCGAAAGGTTTTCGACCAAACAAACTTTGTCCAGTTGACAAATTGAATTTCTTCTTTTATCATGGATTCTACCTGGACGACTGAGGGACTCTTCACGCATTTTGAGTTGACATGATATAGAAATTCAAGTGGACGGTAGTTTGGGCCAGGCCAACTAATCTGCGCATGCTGATTAGTGCTCATTAGTGCTCATTTGGAATAATCTGCCGTTGGGATCTGCTGCAACAGGGTAACCGGAGGAGTTTATCAGGGGTTTTCCTTGGGTTTGGCTTTGGAAAAGAAACGTCCACCATTTTTCCCCTCAGAAGTGCCGGCTGTCTTTGCAGAAAACTTTGTCATAAAGAGACTAATGAGTCCTTTTGATGTTGACGAAAACGAAATGAGACATTATTTTATCTCCTCTTCGCGCATTATTTGCAGTTAAGTTGGTAAAATAGAAACTTGAACTTAAAATGATTAGCTGGCGTGGGCAGCAGTAGCTAGCAGTAGTAGTTGGTAGAGCGCTTGTCTGGCAAGACACTTAACCCCACCTCTCCCCCAGTGTCTGCGGACACTGGTAACCCCCATGGCAGAAGATACATCAAGGCCTGTTGTGATGTGAGCTGTCCTCCTGTGGACCCACCACCTGCGGGAGGATTCATGGGGGCTGGTGCATTGTGTTCCTGCGACCCAGAAAATGGAAAAGTGGAAGAAGATTAGCTGGCACAACTTTAAAAGCTTAGTTTACCCAACTGGAAAAGCTGAGTTGGCATTACTTTAAAAGCTTAGGTGACCCAACTTAACTTAACAGCAATACTTAAAAACTTAAAAATTTAAGTTGATACTCACAACTCAAAACTCTGTGCAGTCGGTTGCCTTGAAAATTTGAGTTGAACTAACTATTTTTTACAGTGTACCTGCCACAGACCTCTTTTTTTTCATGATGTTTATTGTTTGAATTTCCCTATGGGGATAATAAAAGTATACACATACATACAAAACGCGTTGTTCACTCTAAGCCCAATAAAGGAATAAGAGTAAAGTCAAGCGAGTGTGCGGTAAATTTCTTTTTTTTCTGAAATTATTCAATGTTCCTATTGTTACCAGCACCTGGAAACTGTGCATGGAGTTTTGAACTTTTATAATTTGTTATGTTTTAATTTGTCAGAAATGAGCTCAGTATTAAATTGGACGCAGTAGCTCACACATCACAATATAATAATAACAAAGAGAAAAAGATAATGATAAATGGTAATAATACATTGTGAATAAGTAGGCTAGCAAAAAAAGGAAAGAGACTGATGTCAAATAAGCATAATTATATAAATCTATGTGTACAAATAAAAATGAAATAAAATATAGAAATAAAGAAATAAAAAATATATATCTCAGCTATACACAAGAGGTTGGGAGATGATCTGATTGACATGAGATAAGTTTGGTGTGTCAGGATGGCCGAGTGGTCTAAGGCGCCAGACTCAAGGATCATCTCCTTCCGCCGAAACGGGACTTCTGGTCTCAGATTGGAGGCGTGGGTTCGAATCCCACTTCTGACACATACATTTTGCTCCGGAAGGATGGGTGAAATGCAGAGGATAATTTCCCTACAGGGATAAATAAAGGATCATAAAAAATAATAATAATAACGGTGAGTTGTACAGTTGTAGGGAGTATTATCTGTTATATTTTTATTATGAACGGTATAATATTCAGTAGGGGGCAGTGATGTAAATTGTTTGGAAAATAAACAAAAGAAGAAGCCGATCTCACTCGAACATTTTTATTGTTTATGTTATTGTTTATACTATTGTAAATTACTTTGTATGATTGAAATAAAATAATAATAATAATAAAAAGTGTGTGTAGACAGCTCCTCCCTTCAGACAGATGTAAGAAGCAACTTTATTGATCTCACACAGGAGAAATTCTTCTCTGCATTTAACCCATCCTGTTATTAGGAGCAGTGGGCAGCACATTACTGCGCCCGGGGACCATCTCCATGATCTTCTTGCTTCAGCTTGGTCAGGACCTCAGCTGGAGGATTTAACCTATGGTGCATGTTTTGGGTTGATGGGGGAAACCGGAGTGCCCGGAGGAAACCCACCAAGACACGGGGAGAACATGCAAACTCCACACAGAAAGGCTCGGGCGACCCGGGGATCGGGTCACACACAGAAAGGCCTGATCGAACCCGGAACCTTCTAGCTGTGAAGCATGAGCGCTAACCACTCAGCCACAGTGAATTATTAGTAACCTGAACTGAAGAAGCCTCTTGGATAAGCGACAAAACATAATCTCTCTTAACAGTCCTATATTATGTTAAATTCACTCGTGTACTTTAAGTCAGTGTTTCCCAACCAGGGGTACAAGTACCCTTAGGGGTACGCGAGCACATTGTGGGTACTCGGCAGTGTCGCTGCCAGGCGCAGGGGGAGATTTTTTTGATTTTTTAAATTATAATTTGAGTAAATTTCAGTTAAAGAAAAGAGAGAAAATGCCTGAGAATTAAATTTTCAAATTAAGGAGATGAAATAAAATGATTTTCATTTAATAATCCGTTGTGTTACATTCTACTTTTGGAGAATTATCAACACGTATGAGTGAGGGGGAACTCGAGATATGACAAAAAGGCTCATGGGGGAACACAAGACAAAAAAGGTTGGGAAACACTGCTTTAAGTCATGTTAAAAAGTTGTTATCTCCTCAAAACATACCTGGAGTTGTGTTTTGTTTCATTCACACATGTTTGAGTGACTTTATTATTAGTCTGTCTTCATCTCCAAAGCTCACAATGCTCTGTTCCACCTTGTGATGTCATGCAGTGGCATCAACAGCTCCTTTTACCTTTGGTTCCGTAGAGATTGGGAATTCCAGGTCTGAAATCATCCGACTGATTCTAGTGAGTTTAACACAGTCCATGTCCATGTCATATAACATGTCCATGTCCATGTCCAAGACTCACCTGTTTAGCTTGGCCTTTGATTGAATTTGGTTGTCTGTTTTTCATTTTGTTCCTTCGTTTGTTGGTTTGTTCGTCTGTGTGTTTGTTCGTCTCTTTGTGTGTTCGTCTGTTTTTTTGTTTTTGTTTTTTCTCTGTTGGCAGCATGGTGGCTGAGTGGCTAGCACTCATGCTTCACAGCAAGAAGGGCCCGGGCCTTTCTGTGTGGAGTTTGCATGTTCTCCCCGTGTCTGGGTGGGTTTCCTCCAGGCACCCTGGTTTCCCCCACCAACCCAAAACATGCACCATAGGTAAAATCCTCCAGTTTGGGTCCTGACCACGCCTAAACAACAAAATCATGGGGATGGTCCCTGGGTCAAATGTAGAAACAATTTCTCCTGTGTGAGGTCAATAAAAGTCAATCTTCTAATCCTTAATAACTGTAAGGCGCTTTGTGTTACATTTTGTATGAAAAGCGCTTTATGAATATTATTTGATTGATTGATTGATTGATATAACATGTCCATGTCCATGTCATATAACATCTCCATGGAGAAAAGCAGATGGCGCACTCTCCACCAGAAAAGTTACATAGTGCACAAGATCCTATGGAAAATTCTAAAGAAAATGTAGTGGAGGGAAAAAGTTAAAATATGATGCTTTTTCTTCAAAGCAAGGCAAACTTTATAATTTGTTATGTTTTAATTGGTCAGAAATTAGCTCAGTATTAGATAGGACGCAGTAGCTCACACATCACAATATAATAATAACAAAGAGAAAAAGATAATGATAAATGGTAATAATACATTGTGAATAAGTAGGCTAGCAAAAAAAAAGGAAAGAGACTGATGTCAAATAAGCATAATTATATAAATCTATGTGTGATTGACAGGCGATAAGTTTGGTGTGTCAGGATGGCCGAGTGGTCTAAGGCGCCAGACTCAAGGATCATCTCCTTCCGCAGAAACGGGACTTCTGGTCTCCGATTGGAGGCGTGGGTTCGAATCCCACTTCTGACACATACTTTTTGCTCCGGAAGGATGGGTGAAATGCAGAGGATTATTTCCCTACAGGGATAAATAAAGGGTCATAAAAAAATAAGAATAATAAGAGTGAGTTGTACAGTTGTACGGAGTATTATCTGTTATATTTTTATTATGAACGGTATAATATTCAGTAGGGGCAGTGATGTAAATTTGGAAAATGAACAAAAGAAGAGTCCTCCTGTGGACCCACCACCCGCGGGAGGATTCATGAAGGCTGGTGCATTGTGTACTGGGCAGTGGAACACTGCTTGGACTGCTGCCCCCGCGACCCAGAGAATGGAAAAAGCGGAAGAAGATGAATGAATGAATGAACAAAAGAAGAAGCCGATCTCACTCGAACATTGTTATTGTTTATGTTATTGTTTATACTATTGTAAATTACTTTGTATGTTTGAAATTAAATAATAATAATAATAATAAAAAAAGTGTGTGTAGACAGCTCCTCCCTTCAGACAGATATATGACAGTGAATTATCAGTATCCTGAACTGAAGAAGCCTCTTGGATAAGTGACAAAACATAATCTCTCTTAACAGTCCTATATTATGCTAAATTCACTCGTGTGCTTTAAGTCATGTTAAAAAGTTGTTATCTCCACAAAACATACCTGGAGTTGTGTTTTGTTTCATTCACACATGTTTGAGTGACTCTTTATTATTAGTCCGTCTTCATCTCCAAAGCTCAAAATGCTCTGTTCCACCTTGTGATGTCATGCAGTGGCATCAACAACTCCTTTTACCTTTGGTTCCGTAGAGATTGGGAATTCCAGGTCTGAAATCATCCAACTGATTCTAGTGAGTTTAACACAGTCCATGTCCATGTCATATAACATGTCCATGTAAAACATGTCCATGTATAACATGTCCACGTCTATGTCCATGTCATATAACGTCTCCATGGAGAAAAACAGATGGCGCACTCTCCACCAGAAAAGTTACATAGTACACAAGAAGATTCTAAAGAAAATGTAGTGTTTGTTATGTTTTAATTTGTCAGAAATTAGCTCAGTATTAAATTGGACACAGGAGCTCACCTATCACAATATAATATAATAACAAAGAGAAAATGATAATGATAAATGGTAATAATACATCGTGAATAAGTAGGCTAGCATATATATATATATACAGTGCCGTGAAAAAGTATTTGCCCCCTTCCTGATTTCTGTGTTTTTTGCATATTTATCACTCAAAACATTGTCAGATCATCAAACCAATTTTAATATCACACAGAAACAACCCAAGGAAAGACAAAATTCAGTTTTTGAATGATGATTCCATTTATTAGTGCACAAAAAAAATCTAAACCTATCTGGCCCTATGTGAAAAAGTAATTGCCCCCCCTTGTTAAATCACAAACTAACTGTGACTAACCACAGTTTTGAGAAAACTTAGTTCAGTTCTACATGCCACACCCACACCTGATTGTCACCACCTGTGTTGAATCAAGAAATCACTTAAATAGTTCCTGTCAAACAAAGTGAAGTTGGCTACAACATCTCAAGAACAAACACATCATGCCACGATCCAAAGAAATTCAAGAACAAATGAGAAAAAAAGTGATAGAAGTCTATAATTCAGGAAAAGGTTACAAAGCCATTCCCAAAGCTCTGGGGCTCCAGCGAACCACTGTCAGAGCCATTATTCAAAAATGGAGGAAACTGGGAACAGTTGCAACCCTTCCCAGGAGTGGTCGACCAACTAAGATTACTCCAAGAGTGCGACGACGGCTCATTCAGGAAGTCACAAAAGAACCTAGACGCACATCGAAAGAACTACAGGCCTCGTTGGCCTCAGTTAAGGTCAGTGTTCATGACTCCACCATTAGAAAAACACTGGCCAAAAATGGCATCCATGGAAGAGTTCCCAGGAGAAAACCACTGCTTTCACAAAAGAACACAAAGGCTCGTCTCACCTTTGCCAAAAAGCACCTTGATGACCCTCAAGACTTTTGGAGAAACATTTTGTGGACCGATGAGTCTAAAATTGAACTTTTTGGAAGGTCTGCAGCCCGTTTCATCTGGCGTAAAAATGGCACAGCATTTGATAAAAAGAACATGGTGCCCACAGTAAAGCATGGTGGTGGCAGTGTGATGGTCTGGGCCTGCTTTGCTGCCTCAGGACCAGGACAACTTGCTGTGATTGACGGAAAAATGAATTCTGCTGTTTACCAGAAGATCCTGAAGGAGAATGTCCGGCCATCAGTTCGTGCCCTCAAACTCAAGCGCTCTTGGATCATGCAACAGGACAATGATCCAAAACACACCAGCAAGTCCACCTCTGAATGGCTCAAAGAAAACAAAATTAAGGTTTTGGAGTGGCCAAGTCAAAGTCCGGATTTAAATCCGATTGAGATGCTGTGGTGTGACCTTAAACGGGCAGTTCATACAAGAAAACCCTCCAATATGGCAGAATTGAAACAATTCTGCATAGAAGAGTGGGCCAAAATCCCTCCCCAGCGGTGTGAAAGACTCATCACCAATTATCGCAAACGTTTGGTTACAGTTATTGCTGTCAAAGGAGGCTCAACTGGCTATTAGATTAAGGGGGCAATTACTTTTTCACATAGGGCCAGATAGGTTTAGATTTTTTTTGTGCACTAATAAATGGAATCATCATTCAAAAACTGAATTTTGTCTTTCCTTGGGTTGTTTCTGTGTGATATTAAAATTGGTTTGATGATCTGACAATGTTTTGAGTGATAAATATGCAAAAAACACAGAAATCAGGAAGGGGGCAAATACTTTTTCACGGCACTGTATATATATATATATATATATATATATATAATTTCATTTTCACTTGTACACATCAGCTGTACCCAAGGGGTCGTGAGATGATCTGACTGACATGAGATAAGTTTGGTGTGTCAGGATGGCCGAGTGGTCTAAGGCGCCAGACTCAAGGATCATCTCCTTCCGCAGAAACGGGACTTCTGGTCTCCGATTGGAGGCGTGGGTTCGAATCCCACTTCTGACACATACTTTTTGCTCCGGAAGGATGGGTGAAATGCAGAGGATAATTTCCCTACAGGGATAAATAAAGGATCATAAAAAATAATAATAATAAGGGTGAGTTGTACAGTTGTAGGGAGTATTATCTGTTATAGATCTTGGATACAAGCGGCCGAAATGAGTTTCCTCAAGAATTTACAATTTACAAGTTGGCCAATATAATATAACGTAATATCGGATATTATCATATCTGTGTAATATAGTGATGGTTTGATTTTTTTAAATGTGTTTTTAGTGGCACTAATTGGAACACAGAATATTCTGATGAGATATGTGAGCGTAAACTGCAGGTCTCATCGTGCGATGGACCACCTGATGGACTGAATACACTGTAAAAATGACAACTTCAATTTGTTCAGATTACTAGGATTTTAGCGTTCATAGACAATAAAACTGCCAGTTGCATCGTACACTGTCTCAAATGAGTAATTTCAACTCCCTTTTGTAAGTTTCTGTTAAAAAGTTGATCTTAATTCATATTTTGAGTTGATGATAAAAGAAGAAATTCAATTTGTCAACTGGACAAAGTTTGTTTGGTCGAAAACGTTTCGCCGCTCATCCGAGAGGCTTCGTCAGCTCTAATAAGAATGCTGGTAAGACACTTGCTTATATCTTGCTGCAGGGAGGAGCTAACTAGCTAAATACTTTCCGAAACTATCTCATTGGTTTCAGTCTTTTGTTTCTCTGGCGTCTAGATTAGCATACCTATTCATCCCTACAACGACTGTTTTTCACACCTCTGGCCCTGACCTGGCTAGCCCTATTGTTCCCCTGTTTGCTTGATCTAGGCTTAAGAATGGAATTATAGATGGGAGACAAATTATGTCTGACTCCACCATTTCTGTTCAAAAAAGGATTCTCTTTTTTGACAAAAATATATGTAATTCCATTCTTAAGCCTAGATCAAGCAAACAGGGGAACAATAGAGCTAGCCAGGTCAGGGCCAGAGGTGTGAAAAACAGTCGTTGTAGGGATGAATAGGTATGCTAATCTAGTCGCCAGAGAAACAAAAGACTGAAACCAATGAGATAGTTTCGGAAAGTATTTAGCTAGTTAGCTCCTCCCTGCAGCAAGATATAAGCAAGTGTCTTACCAGCATTCTTATTAGAGCTGACGAAGCCTCTCGGATGAGCGGCGAAACGTTTTCGACCAAACAAACTTTGTCCAGTTGACAAATTGAATTTCTTCTTTTATCATGGATTCTACCTGGACGACTGAGGGACTCTGATATACAAATTCAAGTGGACGGTAGTTTGGGCCAGGCCAACTAATCTGCGCATGCTCATTTGGAATAATCTGCCGTTGGGATCTGCTGCAACAGGGTAACTAGAGGAGTTTATCAGGGGTTTTCCTTGGGTTTTGCTTTGGAAAAGAAACGTCCACCATTTTTCCCCTCAGAAGTGCCGGCTGTCTTTGCAGAAAAATTTGTCATAAAGAGACTAATGAGTCCTTTTGATGTTGACGAAAACGAAATGAGACGTTATTTTATCTCCTCTTCGCGCACTATTTGCAGTTAAGTTGGTAAAATAGAAACTTGAACTTAAAATGATTAGCTGGCGTGGGCAGCAGTAGCTAGCAGTAGTAGTTGGTAGAGCACTTGTCTGGCAAGACACTTAACCCCACCTCTCCCCCAGTGTCTGCGGACACTGGTAACCCCCATGGCAGAAGATACATCAAGGCCCGTTGTGATGTGAGCTGTCCTCCTGTGGACCCACCACCTGCGGGAGGATTCATGGGGGCTGGTGCATTGTGTTCCTGCGACCCAGAAAATGGAAAAGTGGAAGAAGATTAGCTGGCACAACTTTAAAAGCTTAGTTGACCCAACTTAACTTAACAGCAATACTTAAAAATTTAAGTTGATACTCACAACTCAAAACCTCTGTGCAGTCGGTTGCCTTGAAAATTTGAGTTGAACTAACTATTTTTTACAGTGTACCTGCCACAGACCTCTTTTTTTCATGATGTTTATTGTTTGAATTTCCCTATGGGGATAATAAAAGTATACACATACATACAAAACGCGTTGTTCGCTCTAAGCCCAATAAAGGAATAAGAGTAAAGTCAAGCGAGTGTGCGGTAAATTTCTTCTTTTCTGAAATTATTCAATGTTCCTGTTGTTACCAGCACCTGGAAACTGTGCATGGAGTTTTGAACTTTTATAATTTGTTATGTTTTAATTTGTCAGAAATGAGCTCAGTATTAAATTGGACGCAGTAGCTCACACATCACAATATAATAATAACAAAGAGAAAAAGATAATGATAAATGGTAATAATACATTGTGAATAAGTAGGCTAGCAAAAAAAGGAAAGAGACTGATGTCAAATAAGCATAATTATATAAATCTATGTGTACAAATAAAAATGAAATAAAATATAGAAATAAAGAAATAAAAAATATATATCTCAGCTATACACAAGAGGTTGGGAGATGATCTGATTGACATGAGATAAGTTTGGTGTGTCAGGATGGCCGAGTGGTCTAAGGCGCCAGACTCAAGGATAATCTCCTTCTGCCGAAACGGGACTTCTGGTCTCCGATTGGAGGCGTGGGTTCGAATCCCACTTCTAACACATACATTTTGCTCCGGAAGGATGGGTGAAATGCAGAGGATAATTTCCCTACAGGGATAAATAAAGGATCATAAAAAATAATAATAATAACGGTGAGTTGTACAGTTGTAGGGAGTATTATCTGTTATATTTTTATTATGAACGGTATAATATTCAGTAGGGGGCAGTGATGTAAATTGTTTGGAAAATAAACAAAAGAAGAAGCCGATCTCACTCGAACATTTTTATTGTTTATGTTATTGTTTATACTATTGTAAATTACTTTGTATGTTTGAAATAAAATAATAATAATAATAAAAAGTGTGTGTAGACAGCTCCTCCCTTCAGACAGATGTAAGAAGCAACTTTATTGATCTCACACAGGAGAAATTCTTCTCTGCATTTAACCCATCCTGTTATTAGGAGCAGTGGGCAGCACATTACTGCGCCCGGGGACCATCTCCATGATCTTCTTGCTTCAGCTTGGTCAGGACCTCAGCTGGAGGATTTAACCTATGGTGCATGTTTTGGGTTGATGGGGGAAACCGGAGTGCCCGGAGGAAACCCACCAAGACACGGGGAGAACATGCAAACTCCACACAGAAAGGCTCGGGCGACCCGGGGATCGGGTCACACACAGAAAGGCCTGATCGAACCCGGAACCTTCTAGCTGTGAAGCATGAGCGCTAACCACTCAGCCACAGTGAATTATTAGTATCCTGAACTGAAGAAGCCTCTTGGATAAGCAACAAAACATAATCTCTCTTAACAGTCCTATATTATGTTAAATTCACTCATGTACTTTAAGTCAGTGTTTCCCAACCAGGGGTACAAGTACCCTTAGGGGTACGCGAGCACATTGCGGGTACTCGGCAGTGTCGCTGCCAGGCGCAGGGGGAGATTTTTTTGATTTTTTAAATTATAATTTGAGTAAATTTCAGTTAAAGAAAAGAGAGAAAATGCCTGAGAATTAAATTTTCAAATTAAGGAGATGAAATAAAATGATTTTCATTTAATAATCCGTTGTGTTACATTCTACTTTTGGAGAATTATCAACACGTATGAGTAAGGGGGAACTTGAGATATGACAAAAAGGCTCATGGGGGAACACAAGACAAAAAAGGTTGGGAAACACTGCTTTAAGTCATGTTAAAAAGTTGTTATCTCCTCAAAACATACCTGGAGTTGTGTTTTGTTTCATTCATACATGTTTGAGTGACTTTATTATTAGTCTGTCTTCATCTCCAAAGTTCACAATGCTCTGTTCCACCTTGTGATGTCATGCAGTGGCATCAACAGCTCCTTTTACCTTTGGTTCCGTAAAAATTGGGAATTCCAGAAATTCCTGAAATCATCCGACTGATTCTAGTGAGTTTAACACAGTCCATGTCCATGTCATATAACATGTCCATGTCCATGTCCATGTCCAAGACTCACCTGTTTAGCTTGGCCTTTGATTGAATTTGGTTGTCTGTTTGTTTTTCATTTTGTTCCTTCGTTTGTTGGTTTGTTCGTCTGTGTGTTTGTTCGTCTCTTTGTGTGTTCGTCTGTTTTTTTGGGTTTTTTTTGTTTTCTCTGTTGGCAGCATGGTGGCTGAGTGGCTAGCACTCATGCTTCACAGCAAGAAGGGCCCAGGCCTTTCTGTGTGGAGTTTGCATGTTCTCCCCGTGTCTGGGTGGGTTTCCTCCAGGGACTCCGGTTTCCCCCACCAACCCAAAACATGCACCAAAGGTAAAATACTCCAGTTTGGGTCCTGACCACGCCTAAACAACAAAATCATGGGGATGGTCCCTGGGTCAAATGTAGAAACAATTTCTCCTGTGTGAGGTCAATAAAAGTCAATCTTCTAATCCTTAATAACTGTAAGGCGCTTTGTGTTACATTTTGTATGAAAAGCGCTTTATGAATATTATTTGATTGATTGATTGATTGATATAACATGTCCATGTCCATGTCATATAACGTATCCATGGAGAAAAGCAGATGGCGCACTCTCCACCAGAAAAGTTACATAGTGCACAAGATCCTATGGAAAATTCTAAAGAAAATGTAGTGGAGGGAAAAAGTTAAAATATGATGCTTTTTCTTCAAAGCAAGGCAAACTTTATAATTTGTTATGTTTTAATTTGTCAGAAATGAGCTCAGTATTAAATAGGACGCAGTAGCTCACACATCACAATATAATAATAACAAAGAGAAAAAGATAATGATAAATGGTAATAATACATTGTGAATAAGTAGGCTAGCAAAAAAAGGAAAGAGACTGATATCAAATAAGCATAATTATATAAATCTATGTGTGATTGACAGGAGATAAGTTTGATGTGTCAGGATGGCCGAGTGGTCTAAGGCGCCAGACTCAAGGATCATCTCCTTCTGTAGAAACGGGATTTCTGGTCTCCGATTGGAGGCGTGGGTTCGAATCCCACTTCTGACACATACTTTTTGCTCCGGAAGGATAGGTGAAATGCAGAGGATTATTTCCCTACAGGGATAAATAAAGGGTCATAAAAAAATAATAATAATAAGAGTGAGTTGTACAGTTGTACGGAGTATTATCTGTTATATTTTTATTATGAACGGTATAATATTCAGTAGGGGCAGTGATGTAAATTTGGAAAATGAACAAAAGAAGAGTCCTCCTGTGGACCCACCACCCGCGGGAGGATTCATGAAGGCTGGTGCATTGTGTTCTGGGCAGTGGAACACTGCTTGGACTGCTGCTCCCGCGACCCAGAGAATGGAAAAAGCGGAAGAAGATGAATGAATGAATGAACAAAAGAAGAAGCCGATCTCACTCGAACATTGTTATTGTTTATGTTATTGTTTATACTATTGTAAATTACTTTGTATGTTTGAAATTAAATAATAATAATAATAATAAAAAAAGTGTTGTAGACAGCTCCTCCCTTCAGACAGATATATGACAGTGAATTATCAGTATCCTGAACTGAAGAAGCCTCTTGGATAAGTGACAAAACATAATCTCTCTTAACAGTCCTATATTATGCTAAATTCACTTGTGTGCTTTAAGTCATGTTAAAAAGTTGTTATCTCCACAAAACATACCTGGAGTTGTGTTTTGTTTCATTCACACATGTTTGAGTGACTCTTTATTATTAGTCCGTCTTCATCTCCAAAGCTCAAAATGCTCTGTTCCACCTTGTGATGTCATGCAGTGGCATCAACAACTCCTTTTACCTTTGGTTCCGTAGAGATTGGGAATTCCAGGTCTGAAATCATCCAACTGATTCTAGTGAGTTTAACACAGTCCATGTCCATGTCATATAACATGTCCATGTAAAACATGTCCATGTATAACATGTCCACGTCTATGTCCATGTCATATAACGTCTCCATGGAGAAAAACAGATGGCGCACTCTCCACCAGAAAAGTTACATAGTACACAAGAAGATTCTAAAGAAAATGTAGTGTTTGTTATGTTTTAATTTGTCAGAAATTAGCTCAGTATTAAATTGGACACAGGAGCTCACCTATCACAATATAATATAATAACAAAGAGAAAATGATAATGATAAATGGTAATAATACTATATATATATATATATATATATATATATATATATATATATATATATATATATATATATATATATATATATATATATATATATATATAATTATATATATATATAATTTCATTTTTACTTGTACACATCAGCTGTACCCAAGGGGTCGTGAGATGATCTGATTGACATGAGATAAGTTTGACGTGTCAGGATGGCCGAGTGGTCTAAGGCGCCAGACTCAAGGATCATGTCCTTCCGCAGAAACGGGACTTCTGGTCTCCGATTGGAGGCGTGGGTTCGAATCCCTCTTCTGACACATACTTTTTGCTCCGGAAGGATGGGTGAAATGCAGAGGATAATTTCCCTACAGGGATAAATAAAGGATCATAAAAAATAATAATAATAAGGGTGAGTTGTACAGTTGTAGGGAGTATTATCTGTTATATTTTTATTATGAACGGTATAATATTCAGTAGGGGCAGTGATGTAAATTGTTCGGAAAATGAACAGAAGAACGTTGTTATTGCTTATATTATTGTTTATACTATTGTAAATTACTTTGTATGTTTGAAATAAAATAATAATAATAATAATTTTTAAAAAGGAAGAAAGAAGCCGATCTCGCTCCACGTGCTTCCGGTTCACTTCCTGTTTTCCCCACGTTGTTTCTCCTCCGTAAAAACGTCGTCGCGTTCATTCATTTTTAAGAGTTTCCAGCTGCATTTAAAATAACAACATGCCAAAAGCCAAACAGGCCAAGAGGAGGAAGAAGTTCGATTACAACAAAGACAGGAAGAAACTAAAAAAGAAGATGCTGAAGAAATACAACCCGAGGATCGAAAAGTGAGCGTTAGCATTAGCTTGTTAGCAGCACAGCAGATTCCAGCAAAGATGTGCGTTTAAAAATATCAAACATGGTGGCATTACATCGTGGAAAATAGGACCGATCGGGTTGTACAATATTTTATTTATCATTTACATTATTCTTATTTCTATAGTATTAATCTTTAGAAACCAATCGATCCTTTAAAAGTTAGGCAGCAGATGAAAGGATGGAACTTTAAGCCATGTGAGAATGTTATTTCTCCATCAAAAACACACCTGGAGTTGTGTTTTGTTTTTGTTTTTTTTCATTTACACATGTCTGAGTAACCGTTTTCTAAAGCGCAAAATACTCTGTTCCACTTTGTGATGTCATAGTTTTCAAGTTTACTTGTACTTTTTGTCCAGTAGAGATTGACAATTCCAGGGATAAATGATCCATGTGATTGCAATGAAGGTGTGTGGAGTTTAGAAACACAGTGGAGCGCTTCCTGTATTACCACATGACACAAAACTCAGCCTAAACGTGCAGGGTTTGTGTGTTAAACGTGTAAATGAAACAAAACACAACTCCAGGTCTGTTTGTGATGAGGAAACAACATTATAACATAGATTATAACAGATCGCCACCTGCTTTTCTCCATGGAGATAGTATTGCTTTGCCTGGAATGTTCGTCAATAAGGCATTAAAGGAAAATTAACGTTTTTTTTACAATCTGAGCCTTCTTTCGGTAATAAAACAAGTAGTTTTACTCACCCATAGCATTTGTCAATTGGAGCAGTATCGCAGAACTTATGTTGAGCCGTTCTGTTCTACCACTGATCCCGTATCTGTTAGCATGAGTGCTCGGGGCACTCATTTGCGGTGTCCAAATAACACAAACTTTTCACTTTTCAAATCACAGAAGATCGCTGTGCCAGGGTAGACTTTCAGTGGATTCCAAAACGGCCTGAAACCCGATATCGCAACAGTTCAGAGCGGTGTTAGCCTCTTTCGGACTAGCTGTGTTTACAAAACAGCTGAGTTCACGCATGCGCACTGTCCTCTCTGATGACGTCATCAAATGAAACTATAGCTGGATATCGGGTTTCAGGCCGTTTTGGAATCCACTCAAAGTCTACCCTGGCACAGCGATCTTCTGTGATTTGAAAAGAGCTAAAGTTTGTGTTATTTGGAGACCGCAAAGTAATGCCCCGAGCATATGATACGAGCACCATGTTAACGGATACGGGATCATTAGTAGAACAGAACGGCTCAACATAAGTTCTGCAATACTGCTCCAATTGACAGCAAACTGCTATGGGTGAGTAAAACTACTTGTTTTATTGCCGAAAGAAGGCTCAGATTGTTAAAAAAAAACGTTAATTTTGCTTTAAGCAATGTGGTACCCCAAGTATAGTGCCCCTTTTGGACACTTTTTGAAGTCCTGTATTTTTCCTGTATTTTTCATATTATGATTATTGTGTTTTCTTTCTTTTACAGTGATCAGATTCGAAATGCGTGGGACAGAAATAAGTCAATGGCGAGGAATCTTCTGGACATGGGTTTGGCCTTTGACCCAAACAGGAGTGTGCCCATAAAGTCACCGAATGTAAGAAAACATTACAGCAAATGTACTGGTAAAATGTACCCTGTTCTAGATAAATGATTTTGAAATGTTAAAATATAGAACCCTCCCTCTTTTTGTTTATATTCAGCCATTTCATTGTTTTATTTTTATTTGTCTGTTCTTCAGATGAATGTGGCATGTGGATTTAAAGTTTTAAACATTTTGGCTACAATGATGAAAAATCATGATTTCATTTGTTTTAAATTTTTTTGAAATTGAAAATCACTGTTTCTGAACCACTTTAACATGTAATTGCAGTTTTCTTCCAGAAGATGGAAGTGGTGTTTTATTTACTTCAGTCTTTTTAGATTTTAAAAATTATCTTTACTAATATTTCTGCTCCACTGGGAATCTTTATGATTTATCAGCTCATCTCCATTTTGGCTATAGTTCCATGTGAGCAACTACATAAAACGTTGTGTGTAGAATCCCTCAGTCATCCAGGTAGAATCCACGGCAAAAGGAGAAATTCAATTTGTCAACTGGACAAAACTTTATTTGGTCGAATACGTTTCGCAGCTCATCCAAGCTCCTTCTTCAGTTCAGGTCAGACGCTGGTGGACACTGCCTATATCTGCCTGAAGGGGGCGCCAACTACAGTGAAATTACTATGAAACTATCACACCTATTTGTTTTCAGTTTCTGTTAGATAGGTAAGCCTATTAAATATGCAGTGGGAGTGGAGTGTGGGGTCTTGTTAGCAGAACCATTCAGGGCCATAATGGGTGTTTTCACACATCTGGACCTGACCTGCTGCCCTATTGTTTTTCTTTGTTTGTTTTGATTTAGGTTTGAGGATAGAGTTATAGATGGGAGACAAATGATATCTGAGACCTCCATTTCTGTTCAAGGAAGGATTCTCTTTTTTGACAAAAATAGCCTCTTTAACTCCCCTCTCAAACCAGTTCTTTTTTCTGGCCAAGATCTGTACCTCACTGTCCTCAAAGAAGTGGCCCTCAGGGGTTTCCCAGAATCTTCAACTTCTGAACCACTTTGTAGAGATCCACATCATCAGAGCTCTGTCTAAAGCCCTCACGTCTGCGCTCAACTGTTCTTTTTGGCTCATTTACCCAGCATGCCTGTGGATCCTTCACACCTCTGAACACTTTTCTTTTGTAGAAGCATTGATGTTTATTAAAACTCTGGGTTGTATCATGTTTGATCTGGTCACGTGACACGGCGCAGTCTCTCCCTCCAGAGTTTGTTCCACACACGCTCCAGGCTCTGTGAGCGTTAGCTTAGCGTTAGGTCAGTGTGAGTAGGACACTTTGTTCTGCTTTGGAGGAGCCTGCTTTGGAGGAGCCGACTCTGGAGGAAGGATCCTGGGAAATGAGAAGCATCCCTAGTACCTGTAGCACCTGTAGCCGTGTCCCAATTCCCAGAGTGCATGGTTCGGAGCGTGGTTTGAAGGGCATGTGCGTCACATCCGGCATGACGACTGCTGTCCCGTTTCTTTTTTGTCCCATGCACAGTTAACACGCGAGCTGAAGACTGCAGTCTTCTTCGCCGACGTCCATGCGGTCCCCGGACTGCACTCAGGGCTGAGCAAGTATGCACAGCCTTGACTGCGGTCTGAGCCCCCTTCAAACCACGCTCCGAACCTTGCACTCTGAGAATTGGGACACGGCTTGTGTGTTCATATAAGCCGTGTGCACAGTACGGAGTGTGGTTTTAATGGCGCATTAGTCACTTCTGGCACGACAACTGCTGTTCCATTTCGTTTTTGTCCCATGCACAGTTAAAATGCACCCTGAAAACCGCAGTCCTTTCCATGGACATCGGGGCATGAACCAACTGTGCATCCATGCACACTTCACGCAGTCATATATCCAGCATGCACTGTGCGCTACTTCTTCTAAGGGAGAAAATGGAGTCGGCGGCTGCATCTGGTAGTTGCGGGACCTGTCCTATTTCGCCGATGCCCGTGCGGTTTGCAGAGTGCACTCACAGTCCAGAGTGCTGTTAAAACCACACTCCGAACTGTGCACACTGGCCTCATGGCCAAACCAAATATAGGCCACCATGTGCTCAAACAGTGACCTAAATTAACCCTGATACAAAAGACACAAAAATGGCTCCTGTACTAGCCTCTTTGAATAACTCTTTGTGTTTCCTTTATTTCCAGCTCATTGGTAAAGGCTCTGTGACCAAGGCTCCAGTCGTCACTAAACCCTATGTCCTCAACCGTAAGTCACCTGACCTCTGCCTGCTACAGTTTTGGAAATGTCTTATTACGATTAGATTTGCTATGTATGATGTAAAGTCAGATTTTTTTTTTAAAGAAGCAATAATGGAATATGAACTGACAAGAATCCCAACACAATCCCCTGCATTTCAGAGCATGTTTATAGAAGTCTAATGTACAGAGTTTAAAATATGACGAGAGTTTTTTTTCAGAATTTATGTTACTGCAATTATTTCAGTATTTGAGTCGCAAATTCTGATTAAATGGCTCATATTACACTATTTGTTTCCTCATCACAGACTTGGAGATGTGTTTTGTTCTAACATGGCTTAAAGCTTTAATCTTACAAACCCTACTGCTACTGTTTTTACATTCATTAAAAGCAAATGTACAAGACGGTCTTTTGGAATACAAGTTCATTATAGTGGATTAATGAGCTGTTAGTGGATTTTCAAAGAAGCGCTGTCAGAATGGATCACTAATGGGTGAATGAACAGCAATGAAACCCAATATCGTTATCAGATCTTCTTAAAAAGACAATGTAACTGTTAAAAAAGAAAAAAAATCACTCACACTCTTTCAAAATGTCACCTATCCTCATTACATAAATGTAATTAAAATAAAAACAAACAAAAATCATTCGTGTCATACTGATAAAAGGAAAAGGGGATGGGCCGTTGGCTAAAAGGGAAACAACATTGTGAAATAGATGAGGAAATCACATAATATGGACATTTTAACGGTCATTTTTTAATCAGATTTGTAACATGTGCTAAGTTTTGGATTAGACGTTTAGGCTTGTTTTATTATTTGCACTGTATTTTGATCTGTAATAATTCTAAAATTGTTGTGTAATATTCTTTGCTGTTCAGAGTTGGAGGAGGAGGCCAGTCTTCCAGAGAAGGACACCAAAACACTGTCTTCAGACCTGATCGAGTACGTTCAGTACATGATCCGAGAGCACAAGGACAACTACAAGGTAAATGAAAGAGAAACCACTTACAAGCACTTAGAGGGCACTGTTTACCATTGTGTTGACTCTTGGTGAGCTTAAAAGTCCCATGACATGGTACTTCTTGATGCTTTTATATGGCGCCTTAATGGTTCCCTAATACTGTAAATGAATCCTTCTTCAAAATCAGCACTCAGTGCATGAGACACATGTACACAGTCAGAGTCAGAAAATCGCTCCCTGAACAACTCATTCTGGGCCTTGTTGCTTGAATGCAAATGAGAAGGACACAGATAGGTTAGAAGAGCGGGTGGGGGTGGGAGGGGGCAAATACGCCACTGGTTAGGTGCGCTGTCTATAAGCGCGGAGGAAGAAAGGAGAGGAATTTCAATGAAAAAAACACATTTTCACAGAAAATAAAATTAAACCACTGCTGTTTCAGAGGTCCAGAGGGTCGGGTAAAGGACTTCCGAGCCTAGAAACACTCGCACGTGCCTCCAGGCATGTTAAAAAACGCATTTCGCATTGCATAGCTCCTTCGCGGTCCAAACTCTCTGGGCGTGATTTCCAGAGACAGGGGGTGGACATCCAGACGGGGGTGGAACTGCATTTGCATTTCTTTTTTCGATGTGACGTCAATAAGTTTCCTTGTTCAGAATCGCCCGTTTGAGCTGTGTTTTTTTTCTAACCCAGAAAAGGACCGCAAATGCTCAGTTTAGACATTTCGCAACTTTTAGCCATGGGGGGGGGGGCCCTAAACAGGGTAGGGGAGCTCACATTAACGTTCAAATTTTAATTTAATTTAATTTAATTTATTTATAACGGACAGTGCATATTGACCAACAATTACTGTATAACATGCCAGAATTAGCCAAAAGGCTAGTTTTCATCTATTGTCCGATGCCTGGTGGACACATGGCTCCCTGGAAAAAGTGCAATAATTGTTATACATCAATAAAATACTTATTAATTAACACATAATCACAAATTTTACAGTGTAGTAAAAGTTGCAGGCAACAGCAGTGGCAGCGGCAGTAGTTTAGTGCTGACAGGTCTGGTTTGTTAAGAGAAAACGTTTGAGCTGGGATCGAAATGAGTTGTATGTTGGGCTTTCCCTGATTATTGTTGGGATGCTGTTCCATTCTTTGGATGCTCTAATGGAAAAGGCTGATTGGCTGAATGTTGTCTTCCTAAATGGGATTAGACAGTCTCCTCTTGATGCACCTCTGGTGACACGACTGGAGCTAATAAGCTAATAAAATCACTAAGGGGTGGAGGAGCAAGACCATGGAGGATTTTATAAACCAGGCAAGTATCTGTGAATTTAACAAGATTATCCAAACTTAAAAGATTGTATTTAGACAGGATGTTGCAATGATGAAAGTGACGTGGTTTCTTGTCCAGTACTTTAAGTGTCTGCTTGTACAGTGATTGTAATGGTGTGAGTGTGATATGGTTGGCCTGGGATAGACTTGTGAGGCAGTATGTCAGATGAGAAAAAATCATGGAGTGCATGTAAATCTTGGCTGCTTGTGTGGACATTGAATTTCGAATAAATCTGAAGTTTGATAGATTGAATTTGATCCTTTTGATAGTTTGTGAAACGTGTGACTTAAAATTGAGGTGTGAGTCTATAATGATTCCAAGGTACTTATATTCTTCAACAATTTGTAGTTTTTTTCCAGATACTAATATGTCAGGGTGAGCAGTAGAGTTAACTTGTTGTTTTAACTTTGTTTTGTACAGTGTCCTTGGGTGTCTTGAAAGGCGCTTTTAAATAAAATGTATTATTATTATTATTAACCGTTTTAGTGAAATACATACCAACTGTTTTGGACACATTTAGTTGAAGACAACATTGGTTCAGCCATGTGGTAACTTTAACCATTGCGTTTGTGAGTTTGTTTGCAACTTCTGTTTTTGATTAGCCTTGAACAAACAGGACCGTGTCGTCTGCGTACCAAAAATCCTCAAAAACCTCAGAAAGTGAAAATTTCATGCCATGGGACCTTTAAACCAGGGGTGGGCAAACTTTTTGACTCGTGGGCCACAAAGGGTTCTAAAATTTGATAGAAGGGCCAGATAAGGAGCAGGTGGATTTAGTGGATTTTTGGTAAAAACACTAAAAATAACATGGGATATGTAGAAAACATGTGCTTTATTTCAATTAAAAATTAACAAAAGCATTACAATAAAATGTCCATCTTTCAAGTTCCACAGTATTTAGCTATTTATTGAAATGAGTCCTAAAACAGAGAAAATTTAATTAATAAAATGCAGCTTTTTTAAAAATTACTAACAGTTACTATTTTAAAGCACTGAAAGTTCTGTTCTTCAGGTTCATTCTTTCGTTGGCTGCTTGCTAGCATAGTTAGCATGTTTTGTGGCAAAGTGACGGCTGATATTCTTTAAAAAACGCTACAGTCTCTTGGCATATCAGGCATACAGCAGTTAAGTATTTGGTGAAAAAATCTTTACTTGTGCACTCCTTATTAAACACTCGACATTCTCTGTCCACGTTTCTTTTCTTAGCTCTGCTCATCTTTACAGGAGGGCTGAGGGGTTAAAGAGTAAAGCACAAACGTGGAGCAAAACGCCGCACCTCAACAAAGGTCAATGTTTCTAGTGCGCCAGCTATTGGAAAACGCTAGAATTGCAGGGAAATTAAAACATTAACAAGGTTTATTAATATAATTTCTTCAAGTTCGGCGGGCCGGATTAAGAAGCTTAACGGGCTGCATATGGCCCCCGGGCCGTAGTTTGCCCGTGCCTGGCTTAAACCAATGTTACAATGTTACATCAAAACATACTTTAGAGTTGTGTTTTGTTTCATTCACGCATGTTTGAGTAACCCTTTATTACACTGGTCTACAAGCAAAATGCTTCTGGAACAAAAGTAGTGAAACTTTTCTTGGTTTAGGTCACTAATAAAGAAAAAGTAAGTCAGAAGTGCTGATTGGCTATAGTTTCCAAAATGTTAGCCGTGTCTCAATTCTCAGTGTGCACAGTTCAGAGCGTGGTTTTAAGGGGGCTCAGACTGCAGTCAAGACTGTGCATACTTGCTCAGCCCTGAGTGCAGTCCGCGGACCGCATGGCCGTCTGCGAAATGCCACAGGTCTCGCAACTATGGGAAGCAGCCACCGACTCCATTTTCTTACATAGAAGAAGAAGAGCACGGTGCATGCTGGGATATATGAGTGCGCGAAGTGTGCTTTTTGGTCCACGCCCCGATTTCCATGGAAACGACTGCGGTCTTCAGACCCCGTGTTAACTGTTCATGGGACAAAAAAGAAATGCGACAGCAGTCGTCGCGCCGGCTGTGACGTACATGCCCTTCAAACCAGGCTCTGAACTGTGCACTCTGAGAATTGAGTCACGGCTATAGTATTGGGTCAAAATAGGAAATTTATTCAAAATAGGGCAAAAACGGTAGTTTATCAGAAGGTACAGTGTGTCTACAAGCAACCAGTTCTATCTGAAAGCCTGTCTGCACATTCCAATACATTCATTTTAATATGTCTAGAGTTTTAGCATGTATCAATATATATATTATTATTATATCATTAAATATCTTGAATACATTAGCTAACCAGCACAGTTATTAATTAATTTTCAGTTCATCTTATCAATATAAATGAAATTTAGCCACTTTTATTTCGGAAGCAGATTGAGCCCAAAAATTTGTAGACCAGTGTAATTAGTCTTGTCCACATCTCCAAAGCTGAAAGTGCTCAGTTCCACCTTGTGATGTCATGAAGCAGTAGTTTTCTTCAGGTTAACAGCTCCTTTTACCTTTAGTTCAGCAGAGATCGGCAATTCCAGGGCTGAAATTATCCAAATGATTCTAGTGAAGGTGTGTGGAGTTTAAAAACACAGCGGATTTGAGTTTGAAAGAACTTTTCTCCATGAAAATGTTATTGCTTTGTCTGGAATGTTTTGCAGTACGGCATTAAACCTTTCTATCTTAGAGACCAAACCAGACCAAGTTACAGGTCAGATCTGTGGCGAGGCGGCCCCACTCACAGTCGGAACACCTGTTTTTCTAGGTGTTTTTGAGCTATAAAACCACCTGTAAGTGAATAAATATAAGGTAGAGCTGTTTAATGTCATACTGTGGAACATTCTAGGCAGAGCTATGGCATATCCATAGAAACAAGCAGGTGACAGACCCCCAACCAAAAAGTTACACACTGTACCTTTTAAGAGCAATTTAAAGAAGGGGTATTTGCAAAATCATTCCATTTTTTGCATGTGTAATGTTAATTGAGAGGGACTTTTTAAACAATGTGTTGAAATAAACATCCAACAAAGCCTCAGACAGAGCAGAGCCTACAGTTAGCATCACACTGCACAGTATCGGTATCGTATAATCTAACCAATCAAACATTTGTTCATTCAGTGTTTATGTCAGTGAAATCATTTTTTTAAATTTTTCCATTTTGTTTGTTCAAGGCGATGGCGAGAGATGAGAAGAACTACTACCAGGACACCCCCAAACAGATCAAGAGGAAGATAAACGAATACAAACGCTGCCACCCCGACCATTATAACGCCTTTATGAGCTCCCTCACAGAAGCTCAGCCCATGGAACAGTGACCCCTAGTGTACAGGAGGGTTATGGACACAAGAGACACTGGGTGGCAAAAAACAGCCAAACATCTGTCAGTAAAAGAGTGAAAACGCTTTGGTTCAGAATCTTGTTTTCTGGTGGTTTTGACCAGTTTGTGTGTTGCTCAATTTTCAAGGTATTGTCTATCCACCGTATTCTGGAAGTTCCTGTTGCTGTAGGAGCCACCATCATCATTCGAGTTTGTATTATTTTTATGATTCCAAAAAAAAGAAGGTTTACCGCACTCTTGTTCGCTCTAACCTAATAAAGAAAGTCAAACAAGTGTGTGGTAAACCTTCTCTTTTTTGGAATCCTTGAATATTCCTGCTGTTACCAGCACCTGGAAGCTGTGTATGGACTCTTGAACTTTTGTATTATTCTATGTTGGGCTGATCTTGACAGCAAATAAGTTAAATCCAGACGATAAAACCATTTTAAAGTAAAAGAGTAAAAGAATTCAAAACAATGGTAAACCTGAAACATCTGTTACTCTTTTTCAGTCACATTAACCCCACAATGCCTTCTGAGTTTAACTTTCTTAACTTTGTATTAAAACACCACAATGTCTTTGTTTGCCAAATAAACATAAATATAATACAAGATATGTCACAACATTTTTTGTCCACCTGCCAAACTGTGTAGAAAAAAAGTCAAAATTAGCATGTTTAGTGGTTTTTTTCTTGATCAGTGAGAGAAATCTAGCCTCTGTTGAGCTTTAACAAGTGCATCAAAGTCAGGTTCATGTTTGAGGTGGAGATGTGAAGCACGTCCGACAGATGATCATCAATACAAATGCATTATGTACAATTTTGAAAGTAGGTTTTATTTTCTTAATTCCAAGCAACCTTTCACGGGCCAGTCAGAGTCAGCTCGCGGGCCGCATTTTGCCCCCGGGCCTTGAAATGCCCGGGTCTGCTCTAGAGAATAGGTGCAGTGTTTTGTCACTGGTGCACATGAAAATGTAACATTTTACACAAATGAACCACCTTTATACCGCATTTAAGATGCAAAACATTTCCAAAATTCTCTGTTGACATGAATGGGATTCTTGTTTAACCGGAAAGTGTGGTTTAGACACTAAAGTGGGCGGGGTGGAATAAGGCAGATACTAGAAAACTATAAATTAAAAAAAACACAAAAATCAAGCAAGCACATCCACCAAGAACTTTGTAGTAAAGCAGTCTAAGACTAAACAACAATATATAATCTAAAAATAACTGAAACTTCACATTATTAAAAGAAACCTCTGAAAACATCAAGTAAACAAGACCAAAAAAAACAGTGACTAGTTTCAAAATGTGGGGTTTAATTTTGAGTAAAGACCCAGAGAAAATAAAAGATTTACATAAGTTCAGGTAAATTCTGATGGAGTGTCCGCCTGCTGCTGGTCTCCATGGAGATGTTGCTTTGCTTAGAATAAGAGAAGACTTTATTGATCTCACATAGGAGAAATTTACTTGCCACAGTAGCTCAAGGCAGACAGTTTGAAAAAGAAAAGTGCATGCAGGCGAGAATAAAATAAAATAAGTAATAATAAAATAAGTAATAATGATAAAACGGTTGAATGTTCCACAGCATGGCATTAAACTCGTCTGTCGCAATACAAGCAAGCAGGTGGCGTGGTGTCAGATCTGTGGAGAGGTGAATCCACTCACAGCAGTATTCTGTGTATGTGTCTGTAAATACACAATAGACAAGTTTAAAGCCATACTGTGTAACATTCTAGGTAAAGCGATACCATCTCCATGGAGACGAACAGGTGGCAGACCCTCCAACAAAAAGTTGCTGCATTGTTGGCGAATTTCAAGAAAAATTCAGTCAAAACTACGTATATAAAGATTATTCTGAAGGTTTTTTTTTCACTGAAGAGGAGCTTTTTGTTCAGCGTGAAATTTTTTTTTTGTGTGTTAAATCTTTCTGAAATCCTGAATATTATTAAAAATTCTTTTAATAAATACCAAAAAGAGTGGATTTAAGTTCTGCTTTTGGGCTGTAGACAGGAGAGGAAAGGCAGAGGAGAAGGAGGGTAAGAGAGAGAGGGAACAGAAAAGCAAAAGACGTGAGGGACGGGGCCGGACAGGAGAGATAAGGTAGAAAGAGGAGAGGAGGAACAGATGGGGGTAGAAAGAGGGTAGAGAGGAGAAGGAGAGGGTACAGACAAGCAAAAGATGTGAGGAGCAGGGGGGTAGAAAGAGGAGAGATAAGGAAGGAGCAGAGGTAGAAAGAGGAGAGGAGGAACAGATGGGGGTAGAAAGAGGAAAGGAAGAGTAGAGGGTGAGGGATGGTAAGGGTGAGAGGATACATAAAAGAGAAAGACGAGCAGGACAGCAGGACAGGAGAGATGAGGTAGAAAGTGAGAAAAGGGAAGAGGAGGAGCAGATGGAGTGGAGGAGAGGGTACAGAAAGCAAAAGATCTGAGGGGCAGGGGATAGAAAGAGGAGCGCTAAGGTAGAAAAAGAAGGAGAGGAGGAACAGATAGGGGTAGAAAGAGGAAAGGAAGAGTAGAGAAGAGGGTGAGAGAGGGTACAGAAAAGAGAAAGATGAGGAGCAGGAGATGGAGGAGCAGGAGAGATGAGTTAGAAAGGGAGAAAAGGGAAGAGGGGGAACAGATGGGGTAAAAAGAGGAGAGAAAGGGAGGAGAGGGAGATATGAGAGGGAACAGAAAAGCAAAAAGATGTAAGGGAAGGGGCTAGACAGGAGAGATAAGGTAGAAGGAGGAGAGGAGGAACAGATGGGGGTAGAAAGGAAAGGAAGAGTACAGAGGAGAGGGTGAGAGAGGGAACAGAAAAGCAAAAAGATGTGAGGAGCACGGGGTAGACGGGGGAGATGAGATAGAAAGGGAGAAAAGGGAAGAGGAGGAACAGATGGAGGTAGAAAGAGGAGAGAAGGGAGGAGAGGAAGTTAAGAGAGGGTACAGAAAAGCAAAAAGATGTGAGGGGCATGAGGGGTAGAAAGAGGAGAGATAAGGTAGAAAATGGAGGAGAGGGAGAAAAGGGGAGAAGAGGAACAGGTGGGGGTAGAAAGAGGAGAGGAAGGGTAGAGAGGAGAGGGTAAGAGAGAAGGAGAGGGAGAAAAGGGGCGGAAGGATAGAGAGGAGAGGGAGGGTACAGAAAAGCAAGACATGAGGGGCAGGGGATAGAAAGAGGAGTGATAAGGTAGAAAAAGGAGGAGAGGAGGAACAGATGGGGATAGAAAGGAAAGAAAGGAGGAGAGGGAAATAAGAGAGGGTGAGAGAGGGTACAGAAAAGAGAAAGATGGGGAGAAGGGGGTAGACAGGAGAGATGAGGTAGAAAGGGAGAAAAGGGAAGAGAAAGAACAGATAGCGGTAGAAAAAGAGAGAAGGGAGGAGAGGACGTTAAGAGAGGGTACAGAAAAGCAAAAAGATGTGAGGGGCAGGGGGGTAGAAAGAGGAGAGATAAGGTAGAAAATAGAGGAGAGGGAGAAAAGAGGAGAGGAGGAACAGATGGGGATAGAAAGAGGAGAGAAAGGAGGAGAGGGAGATATGAGAGGGTACAGAAAATAGAAAGACGTGAGGGGCAGGGAAGAGAACATAGAAGGAGAGGGAGAAAAGGAGAAAAGAGGAGAAGAGAGAGAGAGTACAGAAAAGCAAAAGACGTGAGGGGCAGGGGGTAGACCGGAGAGATAACGGAGAGAGAGGAGGAACAGATGGGGTAGAGAGGAGAGAGAGAGAGGATACAGAAAAGCAAAAGGTGTGAGAGGCAGGGGGTGGGGTAGAGAGAGGAGGAACTGATGGAGGTAGAAAGAGGAGAGAAAGGGTGGAAGGAAGGGAGTGTTACTGAGATTGTAAAGGAAATGAGGAGAGGGAGAGAGGGAGGGAGGGTAAGGGTGCAAGAGGGTACAGAAAAGAGGAAGACGTGAGGTGAGCGAGGAAGAAGGAGGAGAGCACGGAGCAAGAGATGAAAAAGAAGGAGAAGAGAGAGTGAATCAGACGTCGTGATGAGGGACCCACACGATCCATCTGCTGCAGGTGGAACTCATGAGTCAGAAAAACATTCAGATTCACGCTGAGAAAGCAAAGTCACCACAAAACTATAAATATACAAAATATTACACAAAAATGATTCTCGTGAGCTTTAAAGGTGCACTGTGTAACTTTTCTGGTAGAATGTCCTTCACCTACTTGTTTCTATGGATACGACATTCCTCCACAGTGCGACATTAAACAGCTCTACTTCATGTTTATTCAATTACAGGTGGTTTTATAGCTCAAAAATACCTAAAAAACAGGGATTCTGACTGTGAGCGGGGTCGCCTCTCCACAGATCTGACCTGTAACTTGGTCTCATTCGGTCTCCATGAAGATAGAAAGGTTTAATGCCATACTGTGGAACATTCCAGACAAAGCAACAACATCTCCATGAAGAAAAGCGTTTGACGGACCCTCCACCAGAAAAGTTACACAATGCACCTTTGCCAGGGGTGTCAAACTCATTCTGGTCCGGGGGCCGTATCCAGCCGGCTTTGATCCCAAAGGGGCCGGATCAGAAAACTCATACTCAAAAATAGCAATAAGTCCAAAGATTTGACCAGAGAAATGCAAATCTATTACAGAAGTCTTTTTTATTCGATGAACTCTTTCTTTTACAAAATATTATAACATTATGAACAACCTGAAACTTTAAAGATCCCATGACATGTACCATGCTTTGATGCTTTTATATGGTGCCTTAATGGTTCCCTAATACTGTAAATGAATCCGTCTTCAAAATCAAGCCTCAGTGCATGAGAAAGCCTCATGAACACAGTCAGAGTCATAAATATGTCTCTGAAACGCTTTATTCTGGGCATTGTTGCTTGAATGCAAATGAGGAGGACAGAGACAGGCCAGTGCAGCGGGTGGGGGTGTGGCCAAATACTCCAGGTGGGTGACTGCGCTGTCACCCACTTCTGCGTTTAAGCGCGGAGGAAGATATGAGACGATTTCAATAAAAAAAACACATTTCCACAGAAAATAAAATTAAACCACTGCTGTTTCAGAGGTTCAGAGGCTCGGATAAAGGACATCCGAGCCTGGAAACACTCTCACGTGCCTCCAGGCAAATAAAAAAACACATCTCGCATTGCGTAGCTCGTTTGCGGTCCAAACTCTCTGGGCGTGATTTCCAGAGACGGTGGGTAGAAATACAGACGGGGGTGGAAACTTTTCCCTGAGTGTGACGTCAGAAAGTTTCCTTGTTCAGAATCACCCGTTTGAGCTGTCTTTTTTTCAAACGCGGAAAAGGATTGCAAATGCTCAGTTTACACATTTCACAACTTTTAGCCATGGGGGGGAGGCCCTAAACAGGGTAGGGGAGCTCACATTAACGTTCAAAAACCTCAGAATTGAACATTTCATGCCATGGGACCTTTAAGAAAAATGCAATTTCAACACAAGCATACAGGTTTCCCATTCATCTCCATGAACAAATAGAAATTAGTCAATTTTTCTTGGAAAATCCAGCAGTCGGCGTCCACTTTTCTCATTTTTGACATTTTGCTGATGAGGGTGTCACGTCAACAGTCAAAACGATGGTCCTTTAAGAGCGTTTGGAAAGAGGCGAGTCTTCATTTGTGCTGCTCTGGTGGGAGGGGCCACGCACAGAGGCGCTGGAGACACTGCTATGCTAAACTGCACAGAAAAGAGGCGCAGAAAATTACCAATATTTTAATAGAAAATTTAAATATAATTAAAATATTTTAATAGAAAATCAGCCGAGGACCAGATTAAAGGCCTTGGAGGGCCAGATCTGGCCTCCGGGCCACATGTTTAACACCCCTGGTTTAAGCCATGTTAGAATGTCATTTCCTCATCACAAACAGACCTGGAGTTGTGTTTTGTTTCATTCACACATGTTTGAGTAACACTTTATTATTTTTCTGTCTACATCTCCAAGTTAACAGCTCCTTTTACCTTTAGTTCACTCGAGATTGGAAATCCAGGGGTAAATCATCCAAATGATTCTATTGAAGGTGTGTGGAGTTTAAAAACACAGTGGAGCACTTCATTTATTACCGCATGACATCAAACGGTGGAACAGAGAATTTTGTTTTCTGTTTGAGAAAAGAACTCCTAAATAAACCTAAATATGCAGGTTTGTGTGTTAAACGTGTGAATGAAACAAAACATTAGAACGTAAAATGAGAAAATACTCACCAATATTTTATCATTTTGTCAGTTTTTATTGTTGGTTATGGCTGTAATTAAAGGAATAGTAAAGTTTTTACAATCTGAACCTTATTTCAGTAATAAAACGACGTCATTTACTCACCCATTGTACTTTGGCGTCATTTGGAGCATTTCTGGAGATTTTGTAGTTTAACGTGAGTGCGTGGGGCAGACTGTTGCAGTCACTAAATCACACAAACTTTAGCACTTTTCAAATGATAATGATTCTGCTACTTTGCTTAGAAGACACTCCGAACTTTTCTGTTGCGAGTGACACATGGTAGAAGATTCGGACTTCGAGACTGAAGAGGACTTATTTGAGTATGATGGCCGTCCCTATCGTTTTGAGTATACAGATGAGGAGGTATTAGAAAGAAGGAAGTAGAGACGGTTTTAGGAGCAGCAGAGAACAGCCATCGGTATCGCATTACTTCTCAGAATCGTGCGCTGAATCCGCTGGCCCTCCTTCTTTTCCTTTGCTGGTAAAAAAAAATCATCCTGACTGAAGTGGGTACTGCAAACACGATGGTCCAAACGTCTTACAGCTTTGCCTTTCATGTTTGGGTCCATTCTCAAAGCAACGAGCCACAGCTTCAATAACTCCGGATTGTGATGAGGAAGCCTGTGAAAACTCAACTTCGTCCAAGCTGTCATTTTGTTTTCACAACCGGGATAAATGCATGTTCGCACCATTTTGGGTTTTCTCAAGCGGAGATGTTTTCTTCTTCTTATTCAAAGTTCAAAGTTCAAAGTCAGCTTTATTGTCAATTCTGCCATATGTGTTCAACATACAGTGAATCGAAATTTCGTTTCTCTCTGGCCAGGTAGTGCAAAAAGACAGTGTACAGAATACAACATGAAGACAAAACACAACAAAAACTATCTAAGACAGAGATCTAAAGTTAAAACTAAAGTCTACGGTCTAAAATCTTAAAACAGTGCAACATAATAAATAACCTATACTATATACAGATTTCCAAAGTGTGCAGTGTGCATCAAAATGTGCAATGGAAGATACAGCAGTGAATTGGTCATGTGCAGTAGAATGTGCATTGGAGTTAAGATAAATAAAAATAAGTGTGCAACAGTAGTAATTCTAGTGCAAGAGGAGTAAACAACAGTACTAAAAATTCCAGTAGTAAATGTGCAATAACAGTAGTAAACAACAGTGCAACGGGGTAAAAATCAATAACAGGAGTAAACAACAGTACTAAAAATTCCAGTAGTAAATGTAAGTGTGCAATAACAGTAGTAAACAACAATTCCTTTGCTTCTTTATGAGTGTAACCGAGAGCTGAGAGCGTGGTCTTATCTGGAAATGAGGTGTTCGACATGCGCGCTGTCCTCATCATCCAATCGAAACCATGGCTGGATATCAGATTACAGGCCACTTTTGACTCAAACGAAAGTGTAGACTAACATTGAGCTTTTGTCATCTGAAAAGAGCTAAAGTTTGTGTTATTTGGTGACCGCAACCGTATGCCCCGAGCACTCACGTTAAACAGATATCGCTAAAATACAAAATCTCCGGAAATGCTCCAAATGACACCAAAGTACAATGGGTGAGTAAATTACGTTTTTTTATTACCGAAATAAGGTTCAGATTGTAAAGACGTTACTATTCCTTTAAATAGTAAAATACACTGTGAGTTGATTACAGGATAATAAAATATATTGTTGGTGCATTTTCAGGAGACATTGGTTTGAAAAAATCAAATTAAAACATGCACTGAAAAAATAAGCAAATAAGACCAGTTCAAATCAAATCCAGCGACTCAGAAACATGTCCATAAACGACTATATTTAACATTACACTGTACAAACTGCAGAAATGGACACAAGTTAAACTGACAAAAATGTACAAAAGAACACATTTACAGATTTCCAAGTTATCTAATCCACTAGTCCTCCTGTACAAGTTACATTAAAGGTCCTATGTTACGCAAAATAGACTCTTGTGAACTTAAAGTCATGTTATAATCTTGTTATCTCATCAAAAACAGACCTGGAATTGTGTTTTGTTTCATTCACACGTTTGAGTAATCCTTTAATATTAGTCTGTACATCTCCAAAGCTTAAAATGCTCTGTTCATGAAGCGGTAGTTTATTCACATTAACAGTTGCCGTTAGTTCAGTAGAGATTGTCAATTTCAGGGCTGAAATTATCCAAATGATTCCAGCGAAGGTCCATGAAATGTCAAAACACAGTGGAGCACTTCCTGTATTACCGCATGACATCACAAGGTGGAACAGTGTGTTTTCCCTCTGAGAGAAGAACTAAGAGCCTAAATATGTAGCGAAGACCATTTTGCAGGTCGAAAAGCCTCGTCGTCCCTCCATGTAATAAAGGACTTTTAATTTATTCAGTCGGTATGCCTCAGGTTTGTGCAGCTCTGGAAAAAAATAACAGACCACTGGAACATTATCAATTCTTCTGATTTTACTACTTATGTGTTATGTGTTTGGGCAAAAGGAACATTTTTGTTTGAGTCTATAAACTACTGACAACATTTCCCCCAAATTCCAAATAAAATATTATCGTTTACAGTGATCATTTGGCATTTGGGCACGTCAGAGGGGCCATGGCCCCAACAATGCCCATCGTGACCTCGTTACATATATATATATATATACATACACACACACACACACTCTTCACAATTCTATCCAATCCTGCTCCTCCTCAATATCTCCCTGAGCTCCTCGTATCTTCTCTGGAACTCTCTGGACAAATGTGCTATGGTCACATATGTCAACTGATCCTCCACCCCTTCCTGCTCAATGTTGAATCTCTGCCTGCGCTCCATAAGTCTCCCCATGTCTCCTGCTGCCCTCCAGTCATGTTCTCTCTCCTCCTCCTCTCCCACTGCTCTCTCAGGAGAGCTGGAGCTGGTATTGGAGCTGGTATTGCAGCTGGTATTGGAGCTGGTATTCTCCATGATAATAATTTAAAGTCTTGTGTGGACTACTAAAGATTTTTCTCTGAGTCTGCTGTCTCTGTGAAATCGTTGAAGACCTGTGTCTGCAAGAGGACACACTCACATACTTTGTTCTGTGACATCACAAAGCTCAAAGTTCAAAGATCAAAGTGAAAGCATTTGATGTGAAAAGCATTTGATCTTGTATGTGATCAGTCACATACATGACCTGTGTTCCATTGGGAAGTTACCATGGCGACATGCTGCATTCATCAGGCTTTTTTTTTTTTTTAATCTTTTATTATTAAAAATTCATCAGGCTTTATTGGTGGTTTTCAGATTCTAGAATGTGATGATGTCATGACCACATATTGTTGTTGTTAATGATATATAGTAATACACTATATTACTATATATACTCAACAAAAATATAAATGCAACACTTTTGTTTTTGCTCCCATTTTTCCTGAGATGGACCCAAAGCTCCAAAATTCACTCCAGATACACAACACTACCATTTCTCTCAAACATTGTTCACAAATCTGTCCAAATGTGTGACAGCGAGCACCTCTGCCCCACCGAGACAATCCACCCCACCTCACAGGTGCGCCACATCAAGATGCCGATCCGACATCATGACCAGTGCACAGGTGCGCCCCAGACTGCCCACAATAAAAGGCCACCCCGAAATGTGCTTTTTTTTTTGCTTTATTGGGGGTCTGGGGACTCAGAACCAGTCAGTATCTGGTGTGACCACCATTTGCCTCATGCAGTGCAACACATCTTCTTCGCATAGAGTTTATCAGATTGTCAATTGTGGCCTGTGGAATGTTGGTCCACTCCTCTTCAAAGGCTGTGCGAAGTTGCTGGATATTAGTGGGAGCTGGTACACGCTGTCGTATACACCGGTCAAGCACATCCCAAACATGCTCAATGGGTGACATGTCCGGTGAGTATGCTGGCCATGCAAGAACTAGGACATTTTCAGCTTCCAAGAATTGTGTACAGATCCTTGCAACATGGGGCCGTGCATTATCTTGCTGAAACATGAGGTGATGTTCATGGATGTATGGCACAACAATGGGCCTCAGGATCTCATCACGGTATCTCTGTGCATTCAAAATGCCATCAATAAAATGCACCTGTGTTCTTCGTCCATAACAGCCTTTGAAGAGGAGTGGACCAACATTCCACAGGCCACAACTGACAATCTGATAAACTCTATGCGAAGAAGATATGTTGCACTGCATGAGGCAAATGGTGGTCACACCAGATACTGACTGGTTCTGAGTCCCCAGACCCCCAATAAAGCAAAAAAAAAATGCACATTTCGGGGTGGCCTTTTATTGTGGGCAGTCTGGGGCGCACCTGTGCACTGGTCATGATGTCGGATCGGCATCTTGATGTGGCGCACCTGTGAGGTGGGGTGGATTGTCTCGGCGGGGCAGAGGTGCTCGCTGTCACACATTTGGACAGATTTGTGAACAATGTTTGAGAGAAATGGTAGTGTTGTGTATCTGGAGTGAATTTTGGATCTTTGGGTCCATCTCAGGAAAATAGTTTATATTTTTGTTGAGTTTATGATTTTAATGCAGTTGTTTAATGGGGCTGACGTCTGCCGCTGTTACCTGATGTGTTTTGTGTGTGTAGCCAACTGTTTTGGTATTTTATTCTGCGCGGTTCTGTGCTGGCATGTTGTGGTTGTGGACTAAAGTCACGATTGATGGGTTAATCTGAGCGTAATGTATGGTATTGCGCATGTCCATAAACGCTTAATGTATAAATGCTTCATGTGTGGTGTTGTCAGACCTAATTTCAACATCGACCATAGGCCTGCCTGACTGTGACACTCTCTTGCGATTAAGATAATATAAGACTTTATTGATCTCACATAGGAGAAATTCACTTGCCACAATAGCTCCAGGCAGTTTAGTGCAAGAGAAAGTCAAAAAATAAAATAAGTAATAATAATAAAATAAAGTAATAATAAAACAGTAACTGAGAGAGTATGGAAAAATATTGCATGTTTAGACTATATAGTGGAGTTACACAGTCTGATAACTCCACTATATAGTCTAAACGTGCAATATTTATATCTTTTAGTATCTTCCGGTAAGGGCTATTTTCTGTTGAGACAAAAATTTTAACTCTCGTAAAACTGTACTGCTATTTTTTTATTTATTTTTTTATGACCCAGTGAAGCGTTCCACCGTTTTTCCTTCATCTGACAACTCCAGGTCTGTTTGTGATGAGTGCACGACATCATAACAGAGATCAGAAAATAGAGTAAAACGGGCGCTTTAAAAAAATGCCCACCCCTCCCAGACACACAGTGCACCTTTTAAACATTTTCACAACACGACAATATCAACAGTAAAAATGTACAAAACATATTTCGCTAAAAAACTACCGTCCCTTATAAGACAAAGTTATATTTTACATTCAAAAATTACAGTCACTTTTTGAAATATCAGGAACACGGCTTTCTACTATAATGGCACCCTTGGCAAGCATACAAACTAATAAAAAGACCCAAAATAAAATAAAATCATGAATTGTTTTATTAGCTGGACGTGGATTAATTGGGTATTTTTTATTTTTTGATGAAGGAAAAAAGCCTCAGTAGTTTGGTTCGAGTTGCCAAAATCTCCATGAATATCTGCTGGAGGACTGGACTTTACTGACTTTACTCATATTTTTCCTGGTTTTTGTCCCAGTTTAGTCCTGATGTAGACTTTTCCTGTTCTAGTTTTGGTTTAGTCCTGACTAAATCCGTGTTTTTGTTTGTGCTACCAGCAAAAAACGCAACAACATTTGATTAAAACGGGGGTATTTTACTTTTATAGGGGTATTAATTGCTCAAACCTAACATTTAGATCACCATGTTACCTTTTATTTTTGTAAAAATACTATATTCGTTGAAGTGTGAAGAATCCCTCAGTCGTCAGGGTAGAATCCATGGCAAAATACGTATGGTCGAATACGTTTCGCAGCTCATCCAAGCTGCTTCTTCACTTCTGAACTTAGAACTGAAGAAGTAGCTTGGATGAGCTGCGAAATGTATTCGACCAAATAAACTTTGTCCAGTTGACAAACTAAATTTCTCCTTTTGCCATATATTCGTTGAAAACGTCACATTCACTTTAGTTTTTAAGCCTGTGAGTCGCTGCTCCTCACACTAAGGCTGCGTCCCATTTCTCTGTCTTACCCCTTTGTCTTACCCCCTACCCCTTGGTTTTGCGAGTTCATGTGAGGGCAAGGGGTGTCCCAATTCTGATTTTGATCAAGGGCTAGAGCCACGACTGAGGGCTACATACCCCTTGAAACGAAGTAAGCTCTCAACCAGACTTGAAACGAAGGGGTACGCCTACAAGCTCAGGCAGGTTTTGGGATCAGGATGGCAGCGTCACATCGACCAGCCAAGGAGTCTCATAAACGCATTTTCAGCAGTTGTAATTATCGATTAACAGTTTAGCAGGTTTACAATTATGATGCTTATGTTCTACGTTACTTTTAGTGAACTGTTGTTGTGGGTTTAATCGTAGTGATGTCTGTTTAGCCGACGTTATTGTTTTCATCGAACTTTCATGTATAAACAAGCTATTTTTTTTGTCGAGCTGAGGTACCCGATAATTCTTGACATTTGTTTACGTTTGTTTGCGTCAATTGTTGTCGCCTCTGTAGACGTAGCAGCCAGGTAGAGGCAAGGGATGATGAAGCGAACGGTAATCGAGTGGTGTCCCATTTCTTAGGGGAACATTCGTACCCCGAGCCCTCTCAGCTCGGTATCGAGGGGCAAGACAAAGACGTAGATAAAGGGGTAAGGGGTAAGACAGAGAAATGGGACGCAGCCTAAGTCACTCCCCCTTCAGAGTGCCTTCACATTAGATGCATCAGACATGGTAGAAAGCTCCATAAAGTCGTTGCATAACACCCCGTCTTTGTTAACAAGACAGCAAGACCAAAAGTTTATTATTTTATTACTCCAGCATGTCAATTTTGTGCTGTGATTGGCTAAAACTTCGCTTTCGAACCGTATTCAACCTGAGCCATTACATATTGATGCTACAAAGCTAAGAGATGAGTGATGTGATGATTAGACCTTTTGCAATGTCGAAATCAGGACTAGACCAGGACCTAACCAGGTCTAGAGAAGTCTTTAAAGGTCCTGTATTACGCCAAACTGACTCTTCTGGACTTTAAGCCACATTATAATGTCGTTACCTCTTCAAAAACAGACCTAGAGTTGTGTTTTATTCACACATGTTTGAATAATCCTTTATTATTAGTCTGTACAGTGGTCCCTTGTTTATCGCGGGAGTTAGGTTCCAGAAATAACCCGTAATGAGTGAAATCCGCGAAGTAGGACAACTTTATATTTTACAATTATTATACATGTTTTAAGGCTGTAAATGCCTTAAAACACTGGAATTAACGTTTTCTCACATTTCTCTCTCGTTTAAACTCAAACTTCCATAGATTTTCAACAAAATGTATTAATAGTGAAGCGTGGGGGCTCCGCCGGGAGCCCCGTCGGACGCGCGAGGGGAGCGACTCATCCAATGCCACTGCCACGTCCCGGGACACGGCGCGCACCAACCTCTTGGTAAAGTGCGTGTGGTCAAATCCGTGACAGAGCAGCACGACCGGCGCAAGGCCGGGGCTGCGAGCACGAGATCGAACCGCAGCGCCCGGACCATGCCTCCCCCTCAGGACCGCGTCCTCGCAGCCCGAGCCACAAACCGAACACGCACAAACGAACGCAAGAGCCGCACGAAACCAGCAAAGAGCCGCACAGAGTGATTTAATCCTGGTTTAGACCTGGTCTAGTCCCAGTTTAGTCCAGGTCTAGACCTGGTCCAGTCCTGGTTTAGTCCAGGCCCAGTCCAGGTTTAGACCTGGTCTAGACCTGGTTTAGTTCTGGTCTAGACCTGGTTTAATCCACGTTTAGTCCTGGTCTAGTCCCGGTCCCCCCCGCGTCCCCCGTCCAGCAAAGGTCTATAGTCTCTTAGCCAATCAGGACGCAGAACACAATGTTACACTATAAAAAAAATGTTAGACTATAAAAAAATAAAATAAAATCTGTGAAACAGCGAGGCCGCAAACAGTGAACCGCGACAGCGAGAGACCACTGTACATCTCCAAAGCTCAAAATGCTCTGTTCCACCTTGTGATGTCATGAAGTGGTAGTTAACAGCTCCTTTTACCTTTTGTTCAGTAGAGATTGGAGATTCCAGAGCTGAAATCATCCAAATCACTCTAGTGAAGGTGTATGGAGTTTAAAAACACAGTGGACTTCATTTATTACCCCATGACATCACAAATCTGCAGGTTTGTGAGTTAAACATGTGTGAATGAAACAAAACACAACTCCAGGTCTGTTTGTGATGAGGAAACATTAGAACAGCTCAGAAAATAGCGTAATACGGGCCCTTTAAAACATGTAAATACAGTTTTCACGATGCTTCATAAATTGATTTGATTTTGTGGTGTCTGTCAGGACCTGCATCAGGCCAGTTGCAGCAGCAGGTCCTGGAAGGTCTCTAGTCCTCGTGTGGAGTTTTTAGGTCCAGGATCTGAGTTGAATTGAGCCGCTAAAAGGAAGAGTTTCCGTTCTTCAGACACAGGACCGAGAGAGAGGGCCTCGTGGAGCTCAGAGATACTGGCTGCTCCGGGTTTGTCCTGGGAGAAGAATAGAACAGAAAAAAGAAATTATGCTATATAGTTATAACCCAAGACAACTGCGGATCATTATGTTGTATTTTGGACATTTTAAAACACAATATTGATAACAACTATAACATCTATCATCTATCTATAACATCATTGATAACATCTATAACAACTTACAACGTAAAGGTGCACTGCAGAACTTTTTTTGGTGGAGGTTTCAGCTACCTACTTGTCTCCATGGAGATTATTGCTTTGCCTGGAACGTTCCATGGCAGGCCTGGACTGGTAATCGGGCATACCGGGCATTTTCCCAGTGGGCCAACAGTCCTAGGGGCTGATGTTGTAATATAGACAGTGGACTAAACCAATCAGGATATAGAAGCTTACGAGAGCGGTCCCACCCCTTTCTCTGCACTGATCCCCGCCAGTCTCAGTGTTGAGCGTGGAAACATGGAGAAGCGGCAGAAAGGGGGTGCGGAGAAGTTACGGGCTAAAAGATTAAAACATCTCGCTATAGATGCTGCAAAATGTTCTAAAATAACAGACATATTCTCTGGAGGGGCTGGAGCCTCCACGTCCTCTGCAGCCCAGGCTGAAGGTGGACAGGGAGAGGAGCAGCCAGAGACTGTGGACAGGGAACCCGAGGGAACCCGAGGGAACCCGAGGGAACCCGAGGGAACCCGAGGGAACCCAAGGGAACCCAAGGGACAGAGTGACCAGGGAATTGTCGCCCAGGCACCGCAGGTAAGCAGTATTCAAAGTAGTCAACTTTATTGTTAATTCTGCCATATGTGTTCGACATACAATGACATCAGTAGGGATGCACCGATCCACATTTTTTCACTTCTGATCCGATCCGATACCTGAATTTGGATATCAGCCGATACCGATACTATTCCGGTACCAAAACATTTTGTTTTCAATGTTATCATCATTATTGTTTAACTACAATAATAAACATAGGCAAGTAGGTCTATGATATGAACAAATGTTTGTGTGTCCCAAAAGGAGATAAATAGGTATAGGTCAGAAAATGACGTCAGAAGAACAGGAAATTCTGTGATATTAGCTAACCTGGTTGACACTCGGTTGTAGAGTTTGGGTAGCGCAGTCTAAATAAATAGCTTCCGCCTCTCGGTACAACGGCTTTGCAAACATTGCACGTTGCTGTCTTGCTTTGAGGTGTTTCTAGTAAAAAGTATTTCCACACAGCGGATATGTCGTGATGAAAAGTTGGTTCGCTTGCTCGCTCGCGCTGCTAGTTCGCCTGCTAGCTGGCTGCAAACTGTGGAATGGATTTCCAGAACGGAGGCGTGTCTCATCATTACTGTGTCTCATTGAGATACGCCTCCGTTCAGGAAATCCATTCCACATTTTGCAGCAGGAGCAGAGCAGGCGACAGGGAATCACTCGTGGAGTCATTTCAGCAGATAATGTGTATGTACAGAAATGGCTCGTGGATCGGAAATTTTCGAAGGTTGGATCGGAAATTTCCGATCTGTGAATTACGTTGATATGGGAACCCGATACCGATACTGGATCGGATCAGCCCCATCCCTAATCGAAATTCTGTTTCTCCCTGGCCAAGCAGTGCAAAGGACAGTGCACAAAACACATTATAAAACAATACAAAAACTATCTAAGACATAATCTAAAAAGTAGTGCAAAGAATAAATACCTATTAACAGATTTAGTAAAATGTGCAACAGAATGTACATTGAAAATAAGGTAAACATAAACGTGCAACAGTAGCTCTCAGCAGCAGTTTTAAAGTGTCTAGAGTGATATGTCTTTTTAGGCGGGGGAAGGGGGGAGTGGGCAGGTAGTAATGTTAGGATAATCCCGGGACGTTTAGGTGATGGACAAGAATGAAAATTGCTCATCTTTTGGCCAACCAATGTGCTCCTGACCTCGTGTGCAAGATGCATTTTAAATAAACCATTGAATGTGGAGTTACTGCGAGTTTGCTGGTGGTTTTGGGGATTTTTCCTGTAAATGTTGCGCCCTGGTTTCCCCTCGGCCAAGACGTAACAATAGTAAAATACTTTGCTTCGGGGGAACACAAACATAAATTAGTCCGTTGTCCTCTGCTAATTATGAGGGGCCGGTCTAAGCCAAAAATGCCAGGGCCGTTTTTTTGTCCCAGTCCAGCCCTGTTCCATGGTATGACATTAAACATATACATCTTGCATTTATTCATTACGGGTGTTTCTGTTGATCAAAAATGCAATAATTCCTTTTGTGAATAGGGACGCCACTCCACAGATCTGAACTGTAATGTAGCGTAGTGCTGTAACCTGTTTGTCTCCCTTGTGACACGTAGGTTTAATCTATACTGTGGAACATTCTAGACAAAGCACTAACATTTCCATAGAGACAAGCAGGTGGCGGACCCTCCACTAGAAATGTTACGCAGTGCATCTTTAATGGTACAAAAGTGACTCGAATAAACAGATTATTACATTCACATTCCAACCAACCCCAGCTACAACCATAGAGCACTGTGTCCTTGGGCATTGATGTCAACAACATTCCCTGGGAGTGTGATGCTAACCGTAGGCACTGCTCTGACTGAAGCTCCAAATTAGACATTAAAGATCCCATGACATGGTACTTCTTGATGCTTTTATATGGCTCCTTAATGGTTCCCTAATACTGTAAATGAATCCTTCTTCAAAATCAACACTCAGTGCATGAGAAACAGAGATAAGATGAGAAAGAGTAATTTTTCTCTCTCTGAACAGTCCATTATGCTTGAATGCAAATGAGGAGAAAAGAGATGGCCTATAGTAGAGGGTGGGGGCGTGGCCAAACTCTCCGCTCTTAGCTGTCCGCTCTGATCCATTTCCGCGTTTTTGCGCGGAGAAGAGATGAGAAGCGTTCCATTGAAAAATAAACACATTTCCACAGAAAATAAAATTAAACCACTGCTGTTCAAAGGTCCAGAGGCTCAGATAAAGGACTTCCGAGCCTAGAAACACTCGGACGTGCCTCCAGGCAAATAAAAAAACGCATTTCGCATTGCATTCGCCGTCCAAACTCTCTGGGCGTGATTTACAGAGACGCTGAGTAGACACAGATGGGGGTGGAACTGCATTTTTCGATCTGATGTCAATAAGGTGCCTTGTTGAGAATCGCCTGTTTGAGCTGTGTTTTTTTCTAACGCAGAAATGGACCGCAAATACTCAGTTTAGACATTTCGCAACTTTTAGCCATGGGGTAGGGGGGGCCTAAACAGGGTAGGGGAGCTCACATTAACGTTCAAAAACCTCAGAAAGTCAACATTTCATGCCATGGGACCTTAAATCTGTGTTTTTTTGGAAATATGCCGTTTAAATCGATTTTCTACTTTTTCCTTGAGTTTTCAGACTATCTTGAAACTTTTTTGGTAGCGTTTGCTCATGTGTGCATTGTGTCACCATGGTAACTACTGCATGTATATGTATGGTGGAATATTCTGAATATTCTTCTAAAAATACCCCAGTATGTAAAAAAAAAAACTCTGTCAGTGGCATATATTAGCATATATTTTTGGCAGCGTTTGCTTGTGCATTCAGGGTAAAAAAAAAAAAAAAGCTGAACATTCCATCGTAGATATACATGTAGAACACCCCCGCGTGACGTCACTGCCACGTATCAGGAGAAGTACCTTGCCACCAGCTATGCATTGTGGGTAGTGGATATGATTAAACGTCCTACAGATTAGTCAAAGGAGCTTCAAACTCTCTGTGAATCAGACTCAGAGGGAGTGATTTTTCACGTATACTTTGTGCGAATGAAACGTGACGAGGTCTGTCCCACGCACTGTTCCAAAATATAAACAGCCCCCTCGTTAAAACGCAGAGGTGCATTGTGGGTAAATAAAGAGGCTCCGCCCCCTCAGACCTTCTGGAGTTTATCATTACGACAACCACATGTTCTTAAAGCTTGTGGAGGCGAGGAGAGAACGAAAAAAACACCAGTGAGATTTGAAAATGATGAACAGATCTCAAAAACGTTTGTGTTTTGAAATACAGCTCTGGAAAAAAATGCAGAGACCACTGCAAAATTATCATTTTTTTCTGATTTGACTACTTATAGGTATGTGTTTGTTTGAGTCTATAAACTACTGACAAAATTTCCCCCAAATTCCAAATAAAAATACTATCGTTTAGAGCATTTATTTGCAGAAAATGACAAATGGTCAAAATAACAAAAAAGATACATGTTTTCAGACCTCAAACAATGCAAAGAAACAAGATCAAATTCATTTTAAAACAACATAATACTAATGTTTACACTTAAGAAGAGTTCAGAAATCAATATTTGGTGCAATAACACTTATTTTTAATCACAGCTTTCATGCGTCTTGGCATGCTCTCCACAAGTTGTGGCCATGCCTGCCTGTCAAAGCCTGATCTCGTCAGATCTCAGAAGCTCAGCAGGGCAGGGCCTGGTTAGTACTTGGATGGGAGACCGCTGGGAATTCCAGGTGCCACAGGTGGGCGCCAGTGGAAAAAACTGTTGCTCTGTCCTTAGGCAAGACACTTCACCCACATTGCCTAGTATGAAAGTGGAGTGTGCGTGAGTGTGCGTGAGTGTTGGAGGTGGTCGGAGGGGCCGATGGCGCAGATTGGCAGCCTCGCTTCTGTCAGTCTGCCCCCAGGGCATCTGTGGCTACAAAAAGTAGCTTACCACCACCAAGTGTGGAGTGAATGAACAGTAAAGTGCTTTTTTTTTTGTTTTTTGTTTTTTTTTCATTGCATTTATATAGCGCCTTTCATGACATGCCTTATCATCCCAAAGCGCTCCACAGTTCACCGTTCATTCACTCCACACTTGGTGGTGGTAAGCTACTTTCTGTAGCCACAGCTGCCCTGGGGCAGGCTGACGGAAGCGAGGCTGCCAATCTGCGCCATCGGCCCCTCCGACCACCTCCAACACTCACGCACACTCCACTTTCATACTAGGCAAATGTGGGTAAAGTGTCTTGCCTAAGGACACAGCAACAGTTTTTTTTTTGCAACTGGCGCCCCACTGTGGCACCTGGAATTCCCAGCGGTCTCCCATCCAAGTACTAACCAGGCCCTGCCTTGCTTAGCTTCTGAGATCTGACGGGATCAGGCTTTGGGTGTTATGAAAGGCGCTATATAAATGCTATGAATGAATGAATTAATTAATTAATAAAGTAAGTTATTCACATTGTCCTTGGGTGACTTTATTCCACTCCTGGTGCAAGAACTGATGTAGCTCAGCTTTGTGTTTATGTTGAATTCAACAGACGCTGGAATGGAATGGCTGTAATACATGTAGAGATGCTGATTTCAGAAAAAAATGCAGTGGGCTCTTTTTTTCCAGAGCTGTATACTAGACTGGAACAGGGGTCTCCAGCCTTTTTCCTCTGGTGAGCTGACACTGCTGCTTAAAGGAGAAGTAATGTTTTTTTAACAATGTGAGCCTTATTTCGGTAATAAAACAAGTTGTTTTACTCACCCATAGCACTTTGGTGTCATTTGGAGCAGTTTCGTAGATGTTGTGTTGTAGTGGGATCCGCGAACGTGCGGTCTCCAAATAACACAAACTTTAACACTTTTCAAATCACAGAAGATCGCTGTGTCAGCATAGACTTTAAGTGGATTCCAAAGCGGCCTGAAACCCGATATCCAGCTATAGTTTCATCTGATGACGTCATCAGAGAGGACAGCGCGCATGCGTGAACTCAGCTGTTTAGAAGATAAACACCGCTGTCAGCTCTCGGGTACAGTCCGTAAGAAGCTTAGAAGACGAAAACATCTCCGCTTGAGAAAATGGTGCGAACATGCATTTATCCCGGTTGCGAAAACAAAATTACATCTTGGACGAAGTTGAGCTTTCACAGGCTTCCGCATCAGAATCCTGATTTATTGAAAATGTGGCTACTTGCTTTGAGAATGGACACAAACATGACAGGGAAAGCTGTAAGACGTCTGGACCCTCGTGTTTGCAGTACTCACAGTTAGTATTATCAAAATATGACTATATATAGGCATAACAAACCAATTCAATGCAAACAAATAATTGTGTGTTGGCTACTTACTCAACTGAAAGTTGCCCGTTTGGTCCTGCAGGCTTTGGCTGGCTCCTCCAATTCAACTTCGAAACATGAAAAAATGTTTCTATTACACCACGGTTCATCATGGCACGAATATCCTCCAGAGTTGACAGACACAGATTTCTGTTATCATCTCCTGGCCGCAAATCCCACTCGACACAGCAAAGGCATTCTTCCTCTGTTGCCATTGACATACAATGTCCACATAAACACAACGAGGTACTGTCTTTTCGTAGACGGGCCGTCTCTTGCTGTTCTCTTGTGCGCTGCTCCTCAAGCTCTCTTCGCTTCCTTCTTTCTAATATCTCTTCCTCCGTAAACTCAGGCTCAAAAAGGTAGGGACGGCCATCATACTCAAATAAGTCCTCTTCAGTCTCAAAGTCCGAATCTTCAGCCATGTCTCGCAACAGAAAAGTAAAGTTCAGAGCGGTGTTAACTTCTTTCGGACTAGCGGTGTTTACCTGCTAAACAGCTGAGTTCACGCATGCTCGCTGTCCTCTCTGATGACGTCATCAAATGAAACTATAGCTGGATATCGGGTTTCAGGCCACTTTGGAATCCACTTAAAGTCTACGCTGACACAGCGATCTTCTGTGATTTGAAAAGTGCTAAAGTTTGTGTTATTTGGAGACCGCAAAGCTATGCCCCGAGCACTCATGTTAACGGATACCGCTACACCACAACATCTACGAAACTGCTCCAAATGACACCAAAGTGCTATGGGTGAGTAACTTGTTTTATTACCGAAATAAGGCTCAGATTGTAAAAAAAACGTTACTTCTCCTTTAAATGACACTTACATGACAATTACACTGCTACTTAAATGACACTGACAGTGCTGCTTAAATGACACCATTTGAGCTTTATTCCGCTACACATTGTGCATTTTACCTATTTGTATTATATACAAGTTTACTGTACTGTTGACAAGTTACATATACTTTTGCTATGGGTATATCCTCCTGGGACCGAAAGAAAAAAAGTGTATTTTTTTTAAACATTTTAATTTTATTTGTATTCATAATGTGGCTGTAATAGTGTTGAACAACCAAACAAAAACACAAAAACATCTCTGACAAGCTTCTACAGTCACCTTAAAATGTTTTTAGACTCCCTTTTAATTTCTTATTTATTTTTTGATCCTAGTGCAGCCACAAACGAGTCTATCTCAAAACACTTAAAAGATAAACTGGTTAACTCAGTGCTCGCTATAAAGGACACAAATGAATGGGCCGGGTCTCAGGAGGATACGTGATGTTTTAGTCATGGTGTTTATTGTCTTGTTTATCAGATGTTTTATGTTCACTGTGGGCCTAGGGGGCGCTGCAATTTCAAATCCTGTGTGTGCAACCTGTACATATGGTTTTTGACAATAAAGCTGACTTTGAACTTTGAACTTTTACAAATTGAAAATGCCAGAGAGCTATTAATGTAAGTGTTTGCAAGAAATTTCGGGCATATAAGAGCCAAAGCCAAAGCAAGCCTTAAATGGCGTACAGTTCAGTGTCTATAAAATATAAACCATTATCCATGTAATAGTGCACAAATTCAGGCATCAAAATTACACATTTATAATGGTAATGAATCAAATTTTAGTTTTTCATCATCATAAATCCCTTGGGCAGCTACTTTGAAGGGTGAGGAGAGCGACAGCCTGGAGACCCCTGAACTAGAGGAAAAATGACTTGAATTCAGAATAATCTTGAAATATGAATATAATACAAAAACAAAAATACTGAAATACAAAAATGTATACTTTGCAGCTGTCATCAACATTCCCTAGGCGTGTGATGCTAACTGTAGGTTCTGCTCTGTCTAAGGCTTTGTTAGACTTTCATCTGAGCTTTGTTTTAACACAATCTGGCCATAAAAAATGGACTTAGCTGGAACTAGAACAGATGAGCTGATTTGTGCTGTTTAACAAGTCCCTCACAAATAAAATTACAGTCACAAGCGAGCACTCTCAGCTTTTGGTTCAAAATCAATCATCTCCATGGGGATGAGCATTTGACGAACCCTTCACCAGAAAAGTTACACGATGTACATTCAGGAAAGCAAAAAACAATTGTACCTCCACCAAAATGCCACTGGGTGTGAAAGGAAAATGTAGTCAGCGTTATCAGAAGCCAGCAGATTTGAGGTGATGGATTCTGCCCTGAGATCTTTGTGTGAAATATGACTTTGAAATAAGAAATATGTGTTTATCCTGTGCAGGTGCATTGTTCATCCCTGGGAAACAGCCGAGACGAGGGATGGGCTTGTCTCCAGCTCACAGGAGGAGACTTATATTTCCTTGTGGCTTTAAAGGTCTCATATTACACTCTTTTCTGATCTGTTATAATGTTGTTTCCTCGTCACAAACACACCTGGAGTTGTGTTTTGTTTCATTCACACAAGTTTAACACACAAACCCTGCAGATTTAGGAGTTCTTTTCTTGAACAGTTCCAAATTCTGATGTCATGTGATGATACAGGAAGTGCTCCACTGTCTTTTAAAATACATGCACGTTCACTAAAATAATTTACATCATCTCAGCTCTGGAATGGCCAATCTGTACCGAACTAAAGGTAAAAGGAGCTGTTAATTTGAAAACTATCACTGCATGACATAACAGGGTGGAACACAGCGTTTTGAGCTTTGTACAGGTAGACAAACAAATAAAAATGATTACTCAAACATGTGTGAATGAACCAAAACACATTTCTATGTCTGTTTTTGATGAGGTAACAACATTCTAACATGACTTAAAGCTCACAAAAGTCAATTTTGTGCAGGGCTGGACTGGGACCAAAAAACGGCCCTGGCATTTTTGGCTTAGGTTGGCCCCTCATAATTAGTGGAGCACAACGGACTAATTTATTTATTTGTTTGTGTTCCATGAAAAGTTCAGAGAAAAGTATTTTACTATTGTTACGTCTTGGCCAAGGGGAAACCAGCATTTAAAGGAAAAATCCCAAAAATCACCAGCAAACTCGCAGTAACACATTCAACGGTTTATTTAAAATGCATCTTGCACACAGGTCAGGAGCACAGTCTCTGAACGGGACAGAAAAAAAAAGACTCAACAAGCTGGTCAAGAGGGCCAGCTCTGTCCTGGGCTGTCCTCTGGACTCTGTAGAGGAGGTGGCTGAGAGGAGGGTACTGGCCAAATTCACGTCCATCATGGACGACACCTCTCATCCTCTGCACCGGACTGTAGAGGAGCTGAGCAGCTCCTTCAGCAGCCGACTGAGGCACCCCCAGTGCAAGAAGGAGCGCTACCGCAGATCCTTCATCCCCACCGCCATCAGACTGTATAATTCTACTGTAGAGTCCTACCGTGCAATATCGTTTTCCCAATGTGCAATATTGTTGTTTTTTCAATACTCCTATCGTGCAATATCGTTTTTCCAATTTTTTCAATACTCTCCCTGTCACTGTTTTTTATTATTATCACTACTATTATTATTATTCGATTTATTACTTATTTTTTTTATTATTATTATCACCTATCTTTATGCCTTTTTTTGCCTGCATGCACTTGTCTTCTTGTTCAAACTGTCCCTACCTGGAGCTACTGTGACAAGTAAATTTCTCCTGTGTGAGATCAATAAAGTCTTATCTTATCTTATCTTATCTTATCTGACTGCTCCTCTCCCTGTCCACCTTCGACCTGGGCTGCAGAGGACGTGGAGGCTCCAGCAGCCCCTCCAGAGAATATGTCTGTTATTTTAGAACATTTTGCAGCATCTATAGTGAGAGTTTTCAATCTTTTAGCCCGCAACTTCTCCGCACCCCCTTTTTTCTGCCGCTTCTCCATGTTTCCACACTCAACACTGAAACTGGCGTGGATCAGCGCAGAGAAAGGGGTGGGACCGCTCTCGTAAGCTTCTATATCCTAATTGGTTTAGTCCACTGTCTATATTGAAGATGGACCAATGGGATGCCTCCTCTAAATTGTGGGCCGGTCTCTAAGTAAAAAATAAATAAACAAAAAACAACAGCATCGGCCCCTAGGACTGTCGGCCCACTGATATGCCCGTTTACCAGTCCAGGCCTGATTTTGTGTAATATAGGACCTTTAAAAGTGGACTAGGTGAGATATCCGGTTTTCTGCCGTGCATAATATAAACGTTGTGAGTTTGTGTTTTTCACCTGTTTGTTTGCCAGGACCACGACTGGCAGCTGTGGCCCCGCCCTCAGGAGCCGGTGGAGCTCGGACTTTGCCACAGGGAGTCTGGTCCGGTCTGAGGAGTCCACGATAAAGACCAGAATGTGGGTCCTCCTGACGTACTCACTCCAATATCCACGCAAGTCCTCCCCACCGCCAACTGGGAAACAACACAGCGAGACATGAATTACCTTTAAAAGTCTCAGTTCATGTTAGGATAGCCCAAATACAAATGATGATATGACTAATGTAACAACACTAATGTAGATATTCATTTGAGCCTTCCACTTTCCACTTCATATAGCACATTTTACAAACAAAGCAGTTTCCAAAGTGCTGCACAGAGAACATAAAATGAAGACAACAAAAGGTAAATTGCAAAAAATGTGATCATACCAGTCCTAAAACAATAAAACCAGTAAAAATAAAGTAAAAGCAAAACCATAAAAATCATAAAATAGCTATTTAAAAAAAGAAAAATAAATAAAACACACAGAGGACCACACAACTCACGCAGTGTTAAAAGGTAAAAAATAAAAGGGGGTTTTAAGACGAGACTTAAAACATTCCAATAGGGGGCGCTGGTGCTGGTGTATCGGTACTAAAAAAGTCACATTCCGCAGGACAAAAATGGTAACCTGGGAAATCCCAGGCTGCTTTCGTTCGTTCCGATCTGAAAAACAGACTGGCAACTATGGCAAGCGAGCTCTCCCGATTTTGGGAGCCAATCAGAGAGCGGGGAGGGTGGGAAGACGGTGACGAGTACTACGTGACAAACGGAAGCTTGTAGTTTGAACTGACAACTGACATGATTGGCTATGGGCTACGTATACGCCAAATGATAGACATTCGTAACGCCCAATAAACGGCCGTTGGCGATCGTAAACCACACCTCCGGTACGAGATATTTCGAAGGTGGCTTCCAGACCATATCTCACTTGTGATATGGTCAGGTGTAAACCAGGCAACAGAAATGGACCTTTAACACTTAGATTAACCTAAATCTAAGATAATGCTAAAACAGAGCCAAAAAATGTATTGATTGATGGGTTTAAATTGGAATGATATACAGTACAGTACAAATGGTAGATTTGTCTGGATTTTTTTTCTTCGTAATATTCACCACAGAAACACTGCAGTGGTCTATATTTTATACAGAATAAATCTGTTTGTGCCAAATACTGTAAAAGAAGAGGCTATTTTTTCCCAAGCATCTTATTGGGTGTCATAGAGTTCATATTGATTACATTGTATTTGCCATGAAATATGTGAAAGGTAAATTCCCAAATATGGACCCTGATCACTTATATTATTGACCAGAGCCAAGACCATGCTATATTACAACAAAAATGTGCCGATGAACAATATTAATTTTAGTTGCCCCCCATCTGTATTAAAATTAAACAATACTGGCCTATAGAATGCTTCTTTAACTGTGCCCCATACAGAAGGAACATCTACAAATGTTACTGCTGTGTGAATACATAATGAATTGAATTGTACTTTGTCACTTTGAATCTATAGAGCGTTTTCACGAACCCGAAAAACAGGACGATTACCCGGATGTGCGGCCATCTTGGGGAGACTACGTGCTCAAAATTACATGTGTTTAGATAGCAATCAAAATTTCGCAAGAAACCTGCCACATCGGAATCCAAAACTTCTGAGACAGTTGACCAGCTGTATAGGGATAAGTTGGATGCCAAAGAAAAGGAGCGTTATATGAAAAAACTTGAATTAATTGTGCAAGAAGATCCGTATGAGATGGATTCAAGTTTGTTCAATGACAGTGGCGATTTGTCGATTCTGCTGCTGTAAGCGATCCCGATATTGTGAACTACCTGGTCTTCTCCCCAAGCCCTGATACAGCACAAGAACTTCAGAGCTCTAAAGGTCTGGAGGCAACAACCAGTTTGTTTGTGGCTGGTACGAGAGAGCAAAGTGCGGAAAACTGGAGACAAGCGTATTGTGATGGCAAAGGTCGGCATACTTGTATTGCATGTATAACGTCTTTAATTACGAGTATACAGATTTTTATTATTCACGTTTTACAAAGATTAAAATATTAACATTGTAGTACAATTTACTGTAGGGGCTAATGAAGCAAATGAACACGTACAAGTATTTACAACTAACATTTATCCCTTGGATCTAGTTTAGTCAGTTTGTTTATGTAAACATGGTCTCTAAAAATTGTTTCAAAATTAGCAATCACAATGCACAGTATGAAATACCTACCGTCTGCGAAATGAGCTGAGCATATGCGAATGTTTTCGTGATTTTTCCCCATACAAGTTCTGTTTGAAACTGTTGATCCACAATCACCTCCTTTCCTTTGATAATCGCTCTTTCTGTTCACCCTGGCTGGTCACTACTTTAGGTCAACGATAGAACTGCAGGTGTTTTTCTCTGTCCGTTTTATTGTGACAGCCTACAATACTTGACCATTTTGCTTTTTTATTAAACTTTGCAGCATAAATGCACTGTTCACGGTGCTTCAAATGTCCCCAAAATGGACGACTTCCGGATTATGACGTCACGTGGAAACGCTCTATAGAATGCTTCTTTAACTGTGCCCCATACAGAAGGAAGATCTACAAATGTTACTGCTGTGTGAATACTTAATGAATCAAATTGTACAGTCACTTTGAATCTATAGATACTTGAGTGTTGAGCCTCGTTTCCAGAGGGCCAATATGGGACCCTGAGTGTTTCCACTGTGTAAAGCGATCCGTACAGCCAACCTTTAGATTTGGACCGCTGAAGGTACTGCCTTCCAAAGCAGTGTGGAACAGCTGAGCTCAGGGACCGGCTCACGGGGGTGGTGCTAGTCACACAGTCACTGGATGACCACGCAGCAGCACATGTAACTGTTATTTAACAACAGCGTAGATTCTCACTGGCCGATAAAACAGAAGAGCTGAAGAAACAGTGCAGCGTGAAACTTATATCCACCTGAAAACACGTCCATTGGGTATTCTGCTAGACCTGTGTAACGCCCAAAGGGGCCTGGGCCCATTGTAATGGAAACGCTCTGTTCAGGGCCACGGCGGCCCCAAGTGAACCATGCCAGAAGAAACGAGACTTTAGTTTGCAGTTGTATATTTGGCAAAAGAACATATTTATAATAGAAATAGGACGTGAGAGCCTTGAGACCATAAAGCCATAATGTGGTAATCACAGACCATCTGCTCAAAGTAAATAGAACTTTAGTCGATTATTACATTTTTTAAGGTGGTACTTTTAATTCCCATATGTAAGTTTCTTCATTTGAATTCTACACTAATTTCCTTAAAAGTACATTGCGCCACTTTTCTAGTGGAGGATCTGTCACATGCTTGTTTCCATGGAGATGTTATTTACCTGGAATGATCCATGGTATGACATCAAATATAGACATATTCACTACGGGTATTTCTATTGTTCAAAAAAAATCTCTAAATAGGGTTGCCTCTCCACAGGTCTTACCTGTAATTTCGCCTATAGTTGTCTCTCTTGAGGGAGATAGGTTTAATCTCTACAGCGGAACATTCTAGACACAGCACTAACATCTCCGACACAAGCAAATGACGGACCTTCCACCAGAAAAGTTGCGCAATGCACCTTTAAATATTTTGTTTTTGGCTATGCCCTCACTAGTGCTTCTCAGGAAAAAAAAGAAAGAATAAATAATAATAATAATAATAATAATAATAATAGAATAAAGAGAAAAAAAAGAATAAAATAGAATAAAAAATAAGAAAAGAATAAAAAATTGGACTCTTTCATTATCCTTGAGACTCAGAACTGTATCCAAAATGACCTCCTAAAATAAGTCCTGTTTGAGTCATTCATGAGATGAGAGAATCACAGCCCTCAGCACCCTTTTACTGCAGCTGACGTTTCATTTCATTTATTTATTCATTTCGAGCAGGTCAGCACAAGGAAATAAACACATGTAACCAATATACAGGCAAATACATTGTTTTGTTTTGTTTTCTTGAAAAGGAGTGGGAAGAAGAAAACTTATTGAATCCCACCCCTGTCTTCCAAAACATAACTTAAACTATTGATTTAGCTTCCTTGTAAGTTCTGTTGAAAAACACAAAAACAAAACAAAACAAAGGCAAATTCCATTCTTGGACAAAAAAACAAAAACAAAAAAAACTAAACTTTTGATCAGGGACAATAAATGACACATAAGGTGTTTCTATAAGGAACATTTAAAGACTGCAAAAAGTAAACATACCTACCTTGGAAGGTACGGAGCCTTGGAAGTGTCATAGAGGTGAATAAATTATAACAAAGCGTGGGAACGACTTAAAAGGCCACCATGTAATGCGTTACATTACTGCGTTACAGCAAAAAGTAATGCATTTGTAGTGTACCCCCCATTTTCTTGTCTTTTTTGTTTTGTTATCCCTTATCAGTCTTTTTATTGCCCTGTTATGAGCTGTGTCTTTTATTTTGGCTTTATTGTGGTGCTGTTGCACTTTGTGACTAGTAGATGGCAGTTGAAAACCAGATATGAATCTGAGTAGCCTTATTAACAAGAAGTGTGACGAAAACGAAACTTAAGAGAGAGTGTGACGAAAACGAAACTTAACAGAGAGTGATGAATCGAAGGCAGCAGTTGCGTGTTGTTCGAGCTGAAATATATTGCAGAAATGAAAGCGAGGGAACGATTTGTAACTCGTCCCCTCACTTTTAACTACTCGAGCACACGCTATAACGCAAAGCCTGCGCATGGATTATTACTTGTGCGCACGCCTTATAAGTCGTTCCCACACTTTGTTATTATTTATTCACCTCTGTGACACTTCCAAGGCTCCGAACATACCAGCAATGGTAAGCACAAAAAATACCAACAAGGGTAACACAACTACAATAACACACATACATAACACCAACGATAAGACAACAGCAGATACCAAAGCACAAAACTGATACAGAAAAGTGCTATTTGACGATTCATTCAAACTCGTCTCGCTCTGTATTCAGACCAGACTATGTCTTTATACAAGAACTTAAATTTGTGAATATTTTGGCAGAGCTTTTGCTGTAAATCCAGAGCATTCCACATTTTTACCCCACATACAGTCACACAGAAACTTTTAGCGCTATATAAATCTTATGTATTATTATTATTATTACCAGTGGTTCTAATGAAGTTTCCATAACCTCTCAAATTATAAATGTTCTCTTTAAGAGCAAAAAAGCATAATCACTGTATAATATTTTACAAGGTCATTAAATTTGAATAACTTTGACTGAATAAAAAGATCATGAGTGTGTTCTGAGAAGCCGACCTTGTAAATGATCCGCACGGCCCTTTTTTGCAGAAGAAATAGTGGATTATTTGAACATTGGTAATTATTATCCCAAACTTTAACACAATGTGTAAAATAGGGAAGAATCTGTGAACAATATAGAATACGAAGTCCATTGTGATCAAGGTTTTGCTTAGCTGTATTTATAATTGAGAGGCTTTTGGCTATTTTTGTTTTTATGTCCCTGATGTGGGCTTTCCATGATAATTTGCCGTCCATAATTACGTCTAGGAATTTATTTTCAGATACATTTTCAATTTGTACACCATCAGTGATTATTTGTAATTCAGGGTTGCATTTAAAGTCATCACTTTTGTGTTATTTAAATTTAATAAGAGTTTGTTTGTATCCATCCATACCACATTTCCATGGTAATCACCTGTGCAAACAAAACGTGAAAATCAAATCACAGGTTAAAACTGAACGGACATTTCCTTGGACAGACCTAGTTTAGATCAGTACTAGACCTGGTTTAGACCAAGCTACTGATACTTTGAAGTAACGCTGGGGGTGTTCTACGTGTATCTCTAATGATGTTATGTTTAGGAGTAACCATGGTAACACAATACACACACATTAGCAATCACTGTCAAAAAGTTTCAAGATACAAAATGAATGTAAACAGCACATTTTCAGCAGCCTGTGATCAATAGGAGCGCTCATGGTCCTGTTTAGAAGTTTGATTTTAAAACAAATATTACGCTGTTTTCTAGCTGAGTTCTGCTCTCAAACTTAAAACACTCTGTTGCACCTTGTGATGTCATGTGGTGATACAGGAAGTGCTCCAGTGTGTTTTTAAAATCCATACACCTTCACTAGAATCATTGGAATTGCCACTCTCTACTGAACTAAAGGTAAAATGAGCTGTGACTCATGACATCACAAGGTGGAACAAAGCATTTTGAGCTTTGGAGATGTGGACAGACTAATAATAAACAGTTACTCGAACATGTGAATGAAACAAAACACAACTGCAGGTCTGTTTTTGATAACAGCAATTATCCAATCCAATCCAATCCAACTTTATTTCTATAGCACATTTTATAAACAGAAACAGTTTCCAAAGTGCTGCACATAAAATCAATAAAACTTAATAAAAACATTACTAAAATAGCAATAAATAAAGTGATAATAATAAAATAACTAAAAACAAAAGCAATTACAAAAACATTACTAAAATAGCAATAAATAAAGTGATAATAATAAAATAATTAAAAACAAAAGCAATTATAAAAAACACAAAGGACCACACAATTCACGCGGTGTTAAAAGCCAGAGAATAAAAGTGGGTCTTAAGACGAGACTTAAAACTCTCCAGTGTGGGGGCTGTTTTGACATGAGAGGGCAGAGCGTTCCATAACTTGGGGCCAACCACAGAGAAAGGCTTGTGCCCCCAAGTTTTAACTCTAGTCTTAGGGCCCACGAGCTGGAGCTGGCCCTCTGACCTCAGAGCACCGGTCTGTAGATTTGGATGAGGTCAGAGATGTATTTTGGGGTCAGTCCATTTAAAGCTTTAAAAACAAACAATAAAATCTTAAAATCAATCCTAAAACGAACAGGAAGCCAGTGCAAAGACGCAAGAATTACAACATGGATTAAGGGCCTGTTTACACGAGAACTTACGGGTAAAAAACGACAAAATATTTCACCAGAAGTGCCTTTTGTTTAGATGGTGACAGCGTTTTGGGGGCTTAAAAATGCAAAAAACTGAAACCGCCCTCCAAAGTGGAAAACTTGAATACGCTCCACCGTAGCGTTTTCGTCTACACTGCCCAAGACACAAAACTCTGGTCAAATCTGCTGACGTCGTGTACGCGTTTACATCACATTGGTCCATATATCAGTGTACTTTGTTTGGCAGAACTCCCAGTCCACACCTTGTTGCGCCTTTGTTGCTTTGTAGTCTAATGTGGTCTGAAGCAATAGTTGAACTTCTTCGTCTGACCACATTAATTTTTTTTTTGCTATCGGCAGCCATGTTTTGTTTTGCTTTTCGCGGCGCAGATGAGAAGGAAGATTCTACACATGCAAGGACATAGTGATAATGTATCACAGCCACCTAGCCGCCTGGCATGCATACCCAATCAAATACCACACACTTTTGCATACCGTATGCATGCAGATTTCCTCCCAATCTCGTCTAAGCGTGGAATAAAAAGTGAAGACGCAACGCCACTTTTGCGTCTTCTGTTCAGACCGTCATCATATAAACATAGCCTAAAGCTTACAAGAGTCAACTTTGCGTATTATAAGACCTTTAAGTCCAATCGTTATTCTGGTTTAACTCATATCTTTTGCTCTTTTTGCTCTGCTGGACTTTGGACTTTTGCCCTGTAAGCATTAAGGTGGTCAATAAATCTATAGAGCAGAGTTTACATTTGGCCCCAACTCCCCACACAGTCTTATGTAACCCAAAAAAACTATACTTTTCATTTTTACACTGTTGGCTCATGCAATAATGTGCCCTTGTGCCTTATAGCAAGAACTGGGTTTGAGTTTGCATGTTCTCTCTATGACATTAATCAGTGCTAGAGCAGGCTCTGCAGCTCCATGAGTGAATTCACAATTTTGGAAGAAAAAAATATACTTATTATGCAGTGCTGGCAAACAGCTGTTTTCCCTTAAAGGTCCTGTATTAGGCTACATTCAGACTGCAGGGCTTAAAACTCAATTCAGAATCAGAATCAGAATCAGAATCAGAAAGATTTTTATTGCCATTGTCAAGTGAACAGAGTTCACAAAACTAGGAACTTGTCTCGGTGATAAGGTGCAAACATAAAACACTAAATAATAATAGTAATAACTAGAGTATAGACACTAAATAATAGTAATAACTAAAATATAGCTATAATATAGTAAAAAACAATAAGCAATCCAAATAACAAAAAGGTCCAGATGAGCAGCATCAGAACAGTAGTGCAAACATGACGTAATTAAAGTGACTCGTGATATAAAGTGTCCAGCTTTGTGCAGATGTTATGAATTGTTCATGAGTCCAACAGCAGAGGGAAAGAAACTGTTCTTGTGACGGGAGGTTCTGGTCCCGATGGACCGTAGCCTCCTGCCAGAGGGAAGTGGCTCAAATAGTCCATGTCCAGGGTGAGAAGTGTCAGCTACTATCCGGCCTGCTCGCCACCGAGTCCTGGAGACGTACAGGTCCTGGATAGATGGAAGGCTGCAGCCAATCACCTTCTCGGCAGAGCGCACAATGCGCTGTAGTCTCTGTTTGTCCCTGGCAGTGGCTCCAGCACCACACGGTGATGGAAGAGGTGAGGATGGACTCAATGATGGCCGTGTAGAACTGCACCATCATCTGGACTGGCAGCTTGGCTTTTCTTAGCTGCCGCAGGAAGTACAACCTCTGCTGGGCCTTCTTGATGAGGGAGTTGATGGTCGGCTCCCACCTGAGGTCCTGTGTGATGTAAGTGCCCAGGAACCAGAAGGAGTCCACTGTGGTGATAGGGAAGTCTGTCAGGGAGAGAGGAGGCAGGGGGGCTGTGACTTTCCTGAAGTCCACGATCATCTCCACTGTCTTCTGGTGGTTGAGATCCACGTTGTTGCTGCTGCACCGGGACACCAGCCGGTCCACCTCCCTCCTGTAGGCAGACTCATCGCCATCAGAGATGAGCCCGATGAGGGTGGTGTCATCCGCAAACTTAACCAGTTTGACGGAGTCGTGGCCGGAGGTGCAGCAGTTTGTGTACAGGGAGAAGAGCAGAGGAGAAAGTACACAGCCCTGTGGAGATCTTGTACTGATGGTCCGGGAGTCCGAGACATTCTTGCCCAGCCGCACGCACTGCCTCCGATCCGTCGGATGTTTTTGTGAAATCCGATTTTTTTGCAAGGTCGTTCACATTTTCAATTAAATGCGACTTGTATGTGATCTGCAGTGTGAACTTTAAACGCCCCAAAAGTGTTCCGCATGCGCCTTGGAGGACACGACGAGGTCACATGCAGCGAGTGTGCTCAGTGTTTATGGAAGTCGCCTAAACATGGACATGAGCATTGAGCGCCTGGTGATTTTAAAGTTGCTGTCGTACCAGAGCCAGAACATGTACAACTTATTTGATTTAAGGAAGAGATTGAGAAGATTAAGGTTTTTGGCCTTGGCGTTTTGTGGGGCAGTGGCAGCAACGTCCGTAGAAAGGAACGTGTTTTTGCTGAGAGTGGTGGGATTGCTATGTGCTTTGCTGCTTCACTGACATGGACTTCATACACAATTTTCATATGACGAGAAGAACGTTTGTGTACATTTGTGAGCGCCTACTTGTACCACTGTCACTTGTTGATGATGTGTAGGTCGAATGAACGTGACCTGGCCGTTCAGACTGAAGTCGCATGCCAAAAGATCGGATATGTATCGGTTTTAGGAGCACATATCCAAGTGGCCTGGGTCACATTTGAAAAAATCGGATCTGTGTCGTCATTAAAAGATCAAATACAGGTCCCATAAAGGCAAAAAAATCTGATTTGGGTCACTTCAGGCTGCAGTCTGAACGTAGTCTTAGATAAACCTCCAAACCTCCTGGCCAAAGCTTGATCTCGATTCCGTCAGATCTCAGAAGTTAAGCTGGGCCAGGTCTGGTCAGTACTTGGATGGGAAACTGTTGGGAATTCCAGGTGTCATAGTGCGGCGCCAATGGCAAAAACTGTCGTTGTGTCCTTAGGCAAGACACTTCACCCACATTGCCAAGTCAGAGAGTGGAGTATGCGTGAGGGGCCGATGGTGCAGATTGGTAGCCTCGCTTTCGTCAGTGTGTGGCTAGTATCACCATCACCGAGTGTGGAGTGAATGA